>CM059997.1:29304143-29904143 GCA_030463065.1 Aphidoletes aphidimyza | reverse complement strand
TTAGGCCTTGCTATATTGCCAATTAACATGTGCACTCCATACAAGTATTTCGTTTTAGTTTAATTTTCTTTTCATTTCATTTCTTTACCACAGAAAAATGCTGTTATTTCTTGTTTGTTTTTTTTTCATTCAAACAGAAGAGAGAATCTTCTAGTTAAGCTGCACATTGTTTTGATATCATTTTTTTTGACGGAGAATGAAAATGATAAACCGTTTCGGTTTAGCCAGATCATTTGCTGATCACTGTTATCTTCAATTTATTCGGACATCAGACTCATTTTCATTTTCTACCGAATAAAAATCGAATTTAATCATGAACCATTTGATGACATTTCAAATTTTTGTTTGTTTTCTTTCAAAAATTATATTAAATTTAAACAATGTTAATTTTAAACAAGTGAAAAAAATGAGCAAAATCTCTTAAGTCACCACATGACATGTAAGAATAACAAATGGAAAATTTCGATTTTAATTGCATTTCAAAAACAAAATGTTGTCAGTTTTTTTTTTAAACAAATGAATCATCAGTAACACAAATACATAAGTTGATGTAACTCAACGTTTAGAACTGTAGCCATTGCACATGTCTTGAATGTTTCGATTGAAACCTGAATTATCTGATTGAATAATAGTAACTCATAAATGGATGACCGAAAATGACTTTTTTTAAAAAATGAAAATGACTTTGGTTTTCAGTAACATATTTTTCGCAATAAATGCGTTTAAATGGACTTTGATTTGTATATTTAGAAATCAATTTATTAATTTTATAAAAGCCTAAATTCTTCTGTATGAAGACATTAATATCTAACTAAAAGTGTGCAAAAAAAATATTGGCCAATCCCGATTTGAATGGCGTTCATGACATGTGCTCAGCTCAGCTAACGAAAACAATTTTTAAATTTTTTTTTTCTTCAATATTAAGATAAAAAAATATCTGCGTTTTAGTTTTACGGGTTTTTTTTTCGATTAAAAAAAAAACCCAAATAAATGTTTTCTTTTTTAAAAACAAAATGTTTACAAATTGCCATCGTTGTTTTCATGATTTCGACACAGTATTTTTCTGGCCAAACCAACGGCTTCTTCTCAGAGTATCTCACAGCAACGACAGTATCTGGGCCGTGCACCGGATGTTGTTGGTGGCGGTGTGACTGGTGCAAAGTATGCATGCACTTTGATATTTGGAAGGTGATTCTGTTGATGGTATGGGAAAAGAAGAAGAAGAAAAAATGATGTGAAAACGTTAATATTTTCGACATTTGAAGAGGACAAAAGAGGACATTTGAAGAAAAACAACAAAAAACACACACGAAACGAAACCAAGATGAGACTAGCCAACTTACCCCAAGTCGACGGATTGCAGCCCTTGTAATCATTTGACAATCATACAGTTCGATTCTTTGTAAATTATGACATGACACTAAATGCTCGAGCGTTTGATCCGTTATCAATGGACAATTATCAAGCTCTAGAACTGACAAACTTTCAGCCGCACAGCTACCGGCTGCCAATTGTCGAATGCCATCGTCTGTGATAAGTTCACAATGTGACAGTGTCTGCCAGTGGTTGGAAAAATTATGGAAAGAAACACGAAATGAACATTTTCATTGACCAAAACACGGAAAATGTAATAAACGAAATCAATTGAAGAAAATCACAATCCGGCAAAATATTGCTCACCAATTTTTCTAAGCTCGGACAACCGGTTGCCAAATGTGCCAATGTTAAATCCGTGATTTGATTGCACTCTTCCAGATCCATGCGTTCTAAATACTTACAATTCTTTGGCGGAGGAAAAACAAAAAAATCCAAATCCAACAAGTTTTTAAAATCGAAATTCAACAAAACAAAACCAAAACAATGAAAAAAAAATGTGCCTTTGTCAAAACATTACACTTACTTTTCCCAATGCTTGAAATCCCAAATCAGTGAATTGATGGCATCCAGCCACTTCCAGTGTGTTCAACAATGGATTGTGTTGAGCCAATGATGTAAGCGTGTGGTCAGTTAGTTCAACACATTTCGAAACGCATAATTTTTGTAAATTTGTACAGGTTTCGCTTATCTTTTGGATGGATACATCAGTGATACTCTAGAGGAAAAAGATGCCAACCAAAAAATTACAAATCAATCAGCTGGAATTCGAAATTCTGGAGGAAATTGATTGATTGAACCCGTTTCGTACATCACAACTGTGCAAATTGAGTACTGTTAACGATTTACAGTATGTTGCCAAACAAATAACGGCATTGTTATTGATTTGTTTGCATCCTTTACTGCTGAATCGTCTTAATTTGGTGCAGCCTCGTGCTAGCGCCTCGATACCATTTTCAGTGATTGAGTCACACCACGAAATGTTTATCTCTAGCAAATTCTATAATTGAAACAAAAACAACAACCAAATTGAAAAAAGTCGTTCAAATTAGAATCAATCAGGGGACGGGGGATGGCTCAGGCATTGACACCTACCGGACATCCATCAGCCACATTTTTTAAGCTTTTATCGGTGATATTCACACAAGATTCCAAATTAATTCCCGTTAATTTTGAACAATGTTTGCTGATTGCATAAATCGCTTGATCGGTAATCTTTTTACAGTCGGATAGGTCTAGTCGTTCGATATTATGGCAGTGTTGAGCAAGTGTTCTGTGAAATGGAACCGAAACCGAAAAAAGAGTGAAGAAAAAAGTGAGTAAACAATAATAAAATTAGCAATCATAACCAGTTAAGTGCTTAACTGTTCCCAGACTATCAATTTACCTGATCGATTGATCACCAACTGATTGACATCCCCGCAATGACAAATATTTCAAAAAGCCACCGCATCTTTGTGAAATGTTTTCTATAACCGGGCCCTAAACCGATTTTTTTCAATACCAACAATTGAACACGCATATTTAAAAAAAAAAACAAGCAAACAAACAAAAACAAAATAATTGTTTATTTATTGATAAACATTGAAATCAAATTCGAAATCCATTTTTCCACTCACCTCAATATCACGTTGGAAATCGAATAAATCGATTTTCTGCCAATTTGAACCATCTAATGCTAGAATATTCCAGTATTTGCTAACCTGTAATCATAAACATTACATTAAATTCCATTTCCAATGCATATATTTTGTTTGTTTGTTTACATCGAATCGGTTGTTTCAATCGCAATTTTCAACGAAGAAGAGAGCAAAAAAAAGCAACCGAATCAAAATAAATGCAATTACGTTTCTGGGAAATTGATGAAAATTACCTGTGCGCATCTACATAGTGAAATCACATCCAAAAATGAAAAGATCCGCAAAAGTATTTCGCGTGGTAGATTTTTGGTTATTTCTGTATCGTCTGATTCGAAGAATGTGTGCTGTGTTGGTTTAAAAAGAGAAAAAAAAACCAGAACGAAAAAAAATGAGACAAATAAATAAATCAGACGGTTTTTGTTCAATGGAAAATTGTTGTCTGAAAATCAACATTTGAATTTTCATGCAAAGAATCAAATTCTTTGGGGAAATTATCTATTCTAGACGACCACGTTGTTTTCTCTCTCTCTCTCTTTCTCTCTCTCTCTCTCTCTCTCTCTCTCTCTCTCTCGACGGTTGAAATAAAAGATGTGAGACCCATTTTTTTTGTTGCATATATTTTGGGTTCAATTTTCCATTCCATTTTTTTTAAATGAAATTGCGTGTGCATTTTTTTTCTTGTTCTTTTTTTGTTGTTGTTGTTGTAGCAAGGTCACATTTTCTTTAAAAAGATTTGCTTCATAAATTTATTCAGCAAACTTTTTTCATTGCCTTTATGTTCAAAAGTCATTTAACATTTGCATAGTTGATCTCTCAACAGTAATATTGAAGAAACGGTGTTTTATCCTCATTGTGAATAAACACATCCAACTCGATGGGATCTGATTTCATTTTTGGGGAATTGGTTTGCGCAATTGTCATTGTGTAGCGTAGAAACGACACAGCATTTAAACCGAAAGAAGAAGAACAACCGCATCATTTGCAAGTTTAATCAAATTTTCGTCAACGATTCATGAACTGTGTATATAATAAATACGATTAGTATGGTTGATCAAATGCGTCGGTGATGTTAAAAAAGAAAAAAAAAGCTGCTTGCTCCAATATTTTTGGAATACATAAAAGCATTAATTTGGTTTGACGCGTCATTCGTGAGGTTTTGTTGTGGTATTCATGTGCTGGCTGTGAATGTGTCTCACACTCTTCTGTTTTTTTTTTCTCTCTTCTCAATTGCAATTTTTTTTTCGGGTGTTGAACGCGTCTAACTAAAGAGCAGAAGTAAAGAGAAGAAGAAAAAAAAGAACGATGACAGAAAAAAAAATAACAGCAAGCAGAGCGAGCATGTCATCCTTCAAGCATTCACATCCCATACAATTAACTGTTGGAAATACATGAAAGTGGCAGAACATTGACATCAAGCATGTCTCATTTTGCCCCATGCTTGCCACTATATTATTCTTGATCCAATATTTTGCTATAGCACGATATCGTGTGTGTGTGTGTGTATGTGTGAATCACAGAGACCGGTGGAACTTGAACACAACACCGATATCTTTAACTCCATATTTTTGCGCGCTGATATATGTTATATTCCATATGATTTTATAAATATAACCATGCCATAAATAGAGAGTTATTTTTCTGATGGCAATGTACTCTTTTTGTGTTTTTGGTATGTTGCTTGCATATGTGATTTCGTCGCCGTTTTCATCGAAACCACTGCCAAAAATATATATGAACACAACCAAACGAAATCAAACAAACTGAAAACAGAACCAGTAGAAGAGCAAATTGAAAAAAAAAGGAAAAAAAACGCCAAACCAGCCCGAATTGCGGTTCAGTGCTCTGGTCATAATCATTTTCTCAAATATTCTTAAATCATTTTACCATCGCGCCATCATTTTCAATGTTATGTTCCATCATCAAACTGATGGAAAATGCTTGCACACACATATTTTTTCATTTGTTTTGCTCAAACCACCACGTTGCTGCTGCTGTTGCTGCTTCGACTTCGGTTTTTGTTTTTATTTTCATCTTCTTTCTTTGACTATGTGTATGAAAATGTCAGAACTAGGGGAAAGTGTCTGGTTGAAATCGAGATGGTAATGGTGCGGGTGGTATGCGGTCAATTTACACTCTACCCATTTATCCAAAAGCATAAATGTGTGCTTTGCTGAAAAATGATACAGACAGACGCTCAGCGAAAATGTCTAGAGTGCACTGACCGTATTGAATTTCCAGATTTGCTTTGTTTATTCTGGTGTCGATGGTATTTTTCGTTGTTAATGTGTGTGTGTGTGTGTGTATGTTTGTTCACATTCTCAGCACCATTTCAAGCGTCGTAGACACATCATCAACTTAGTTGATTTTCACTAAGTGAATAAAGTGATCATTAGAACCATTTATGCGCGGCAACAAAGAAATAAATGCAATGACATAACCGAGATTGTTTGTTTTTAGCACAGCATGCATTGAAGCAAGATTAAACCGATTTTTGCTAAATTTCACTTGAATTTCCATGTTAAACACACTATAAATTATGGTAATTTTAAAAATGAGCTGCGCTTCGAAATGATTCGAATCAAAAACATGCCATATCTGATACAACACATTGGTTTTTTTAATGCCATTTTTTGTTAAATAAATTATGGAAATTATTGAGTCGTCATCGGATTATAAATACTTCAACAACAACAACAACAACAACAAAAATACTACAAGAAAAGATGGAACAAAACAAAGCCATAAATTAACATGCGATGCGAATTTGAACAAGTTTGTCAGTCCATCAAGTTTAAGCCAAATAACGGCTCTTTTTGCGTCGTCCTCTTTATCTAAATCGGTTTCGAACACACACAGTTCATTCGTTTAAATAAAGGTGTAGACTTTAACGCAACACTCGTAATTTGTAATACATTACAAGCGATGGCTCAATGGTTTGATATACTAAACGTGGAGTGATACCCTTTTTCTACTTTCTCTCTCTTTCTCTTTTTCACTCTTTCTCTCTATCACTCAATCTCTCTTTACATTGTTTACGTATCATTTGATTCGTTCGGTCGGTCACCGATGGCGTAGATAGCTTTTCTACGTCGTTGTTCATTTCATTGATAGAGAAAGAGAGAACACTCTCTCGCTTTCTTCAATGTACTTGTCGCACTCTTGCCTCGTTGTGTTTTCTTTTTGTTCGTCTTCTATATGTCAGTTTTATTTTCAGTTTCAACGCAAAACGCACAAGACATTGATCTATCAGGGTGTGCTTGTAGTCAATGAATTTGTTGGGATTGTAATTTGAGCACAAATTTTGTACGTGCTTCATGGGTTCACATGCTGCAACAAAAAGCTGCCTGTGTGTCGTTTGGTTTCGACATTTCATTACCCCGTCACATACATATATATATATATATCGACTGCTGAGTGTGCATGCGGTTCAGTTTAATACTTTGTTGTTAATGTACATTTCGTATTGTTAGCGTGTGTTTGTGTGTGCTTTGAACTCAAGCTTCGCATTTCATTCAATTTTAATATGCTCATTTCGTGCCGATTTCAGAAATTGCGTCTCAATTTGCAAAATTAATTGTTTTGTATCATGCATTCGATTTTCCAAACAAGTTCTCTTTTTCGCTTGCACACTATGTAATTTCTTTGTTATAAATTGTACATATATACTATACTTTGTGCAGTTCAATGGCTTTTCAATTCCTAGGTTAATTTCCCACCTCAATCAAATCGAACAAACTAAACAACCCAAGTGAAAACATATATTGACAATTTTGTCAATAAATTTTGCTGCATTTTTTGTTATATTAAGGTTTTTCGAAAAAGAGGGAGTATTTTTGTCGATCATTAACCTGTGGCAACCAAAAAGCCTGTGGCTGCTACCACTACCAATTGCATTTTCATACTGTCATTTTGTCGTTGAGTGTTCGTAGAATTAGAGAAATCAACATCGACAGAATTTCATTAGAATTTGTCATGAATTTTAGTACCAAGTGATTTGAAGATGCCGCGTGATTTGAATTTCATTAGACGCGCGTCTATGTTGCTTGGTATTTGTTTTCTTTGCTTCTCTCTTTTGGATCGCTCCAAATAAAGAGAGACAAGCAAAAATCAAACAAATGAACCGAAGAAAAAGATATAAAATGGACAATCAAATTGAATATATTCACAGAGCATCAATAAATTATGAAGTAAGCTCATGAATCAAACAAATGTCGTAAACAAATGGATGAATAGTATTCATTGAATACAAACATCAGTTTGATGATCAGTTGCACATATAAAAAACAGTTTGATGGGACCAAAAAAACAAAACACACAACAGCACCCAGCAGCACCAATATGTGATTGTTGAGCATATTGTGGGCCAAACGCTCACTTTTTCTCTCTCTCTCTCCCTCTCTCTCTCTCTCTCTCTCTCTCTCTCTCATGCCTTCGAATCGTTTATTAGACATGAGCTTTTGAAATTTATTGAGGTGCATACAATGAATCAAGCGCAAATACATGTGTGTTTGTGTGCAAAATTGGTAGTCGGTGTAAAGACGACAAGGCAAAAATCCATATGAAAGTCGATTTGATAGCAAATCAAGTGAATGAAAAAAGAATATGAACGAGCTCAACAAATCCAGCAAACTACATTACAAACGAACGAACGAAAAATATTATACAATACATATTAGAGACCCCAAGAAATAAGAACAGGCCAAAGCAAGCAGCAGCCAACCAAATAAATGGGTGAACATATAAAAAACAAGCCGAACGAAAACATTTTTTGTTTGAAAACCAAAAAAAATATGTACACGGGTATATGCAATAGCATACAATCAGCTGTGGGTTTTTGTGTTTTTGTTGTTGTTGTTGCGAATGTTTCGAGTGAACTCTGTTTCGTCGTATCGTTGTTTATACAAAAATAACGTTGGACTAACACGCAGCTGAAAAACGATACTTCCAATTGAAATGCGCACTGAATTCATGATGTGTTTTTTTCTTTGTTGTCGACTTTGGTGCTCTAGAGTTCTCTGTATCTGCTCTTTGTGGTTCATATTTTGCTTTGCTTGTTGTTGTTTCTGTCTCTTTGTCTCCCCATTTTTTTTTGTCCCTACTGGTCATGTCATGCACCACCGGTAATGGTAATAATTCCATTTTTGGCGAGAAAATCAACCGATGTCTTATCGTTTTGTCGACCTCAAAAGGACATACAATCGCACAAAGATTGCTTCATTCAGCCGTATTTTAAATGCCTTGAATGCCTGTTTCTCGGCCTCTCTTTTTGCTGTTGTACACCTTTTTGTTTCTTTATTGCGTTTGCAATTGGTTGAACTTACCAACCTAGAGTCACTATCGTTACCTACTTTAAAAGAATCGCAATTACAAAAGTGCATACAGATCAAATATGTAATTGCACCTTTTTTGCCTGGTTTCCCGATTGCGCGAGTAAAATATGCAAGCGATCGAAGTGAAATATACAACAACAATAACAATAAAATCGAATCGAATTGAATTGAATTTGAGCGAGCAACAAGGCAAGCAATAAAGGAAGTGTTTGGAAGGCAGCGCATAGTCATTGAAAAAACAAACAACAACAACAACAACACAAAACAGCGCAATTCGTAAGCAAGAAAGAAAACATGGATATTGTGCAAATTTTATCATTGTTTTTTTTTTTTGTCGCACATTGCTTCACGCAGTTTCACTCTCTTTCCACACACCACACAATGGTACCTGTCCCTAAGTGTGTGTGTGTATTTGATGTTTCTTTTTTGTTCATTTGATATGAACAATAATAAAGAATAATGAAAAAAAAAATCATTAAACAAGACAGTTTTTTTTTCTTTCAAAAGTTCAATCCGCTCCGTTTTTATTCGCAACACATACACATTTTGCGGTAGTCGAGTATGGACGGCATGCGAATGTTGGCGCGTCGCCTTTTTTTCTCGCACTTAAACGATTTCAATATGTATAGTCAACTACTGGCACACAGCACATGACAACAAATTACAAAATCAACACACCAATTATTATTTCGCCTATAATATTATTCATATTCTGGTCATAAAATAGCGAAAGCGATTCATGAAAAATGTTAAAATTGACCAAATTGAACTTATTATAAACAATTGAACGTTAGTCCTTGTTACGGCATCAATGGTCACACCAACGACAACGACGACGACGGCGGCGGCGACGGTGGTGGTGGTGGTGGTGGCGACGTCGACGGCGGCTGTGACGATGACTGCAAATCATGGCAATCAACGCAACATGCTTACTTTGTATGATTTCAAATCCCATTTTCATTTTGATTGCTTTTATCAACGCGAACATTTGCTAAATGGCTGAGATGCTGTCATCATTGGAACATAGGCTCAATCAAAATAATGAACACACACAGAGTGAGAATGGACCCAGTGAACACACACACACAGAGTGAAAGAGAATGAGAGAGGCAAAAAAAATCAACAAATAAGCCAAATAAATTCATGTCTTTCAAGTAACACGTGATCATATCACAATGTTGCAGGTATCGAATAAATTTCATCAGCAATTTTGATGTTCGAACTTCGAACAGTTTTGATTGTGTTTTCTTCTCTTTTTTTGCTAATTGCTCTCGCTGTGATGTGTCGGTTGAATACGAGCGTTATCAAATCAATTTAAGTATGTCTTCACTTATCAGTGTGAAAATGTCTCGAATTATATATTTCACATAGAGACAAACGCTATTAGTATATAACAAATCGCAACCAATTTTTCTGAACATGGTGTGTACATGGTACAATATACATGTAAATATGGGATTGATAGACTAGCTTCTGCTGAGCTTCTATTTGCTGCTATACGCTCGGAATATATGAAAATAGTTGTGGTTTTTTCTGTATATTTTTTTGGGATAACGATAAAAGAAAAATACGTAGAAAACAGGGCAATCCATTGAAAATGGCATTTCAACGGAAATGAAATGAATTTCAAAAGTTTTTCGATGGAAAAACATCAATCGTTGAATTCGGAATTGAAGTTGAAATTGGGTATTTTGTTGTTGTTGTTATTTCCCAACGCAAAATATAGCATGGCAATTTAAGTCGAAAAATGCAAAGCTATAGAAAGGAGTCATCGCATAACGGGGGGAAAACAACAACAAAAAAAAAACAAAAACTCAAGCACAGCAAGCATAAATGCAATGGCGCATCGCTGTGCAATTTATCTAATAAATTGATGATGGGAAAACCATTGATGAGAAATGTTGTGTCAGGTTTCGAGGGGGAATAAATTTGCATAAGAAAATTGTAAACATTGACGTTATAGACGTGAATTCATGCCAAATCACAAATCATCGGCAATTTGCATAGATGTATCATTTTTGCATTGGGCAAAACGGGGTAAGCTTTCAAGTTGATGGCTTCACATGCGCTTGAAGTCACGTAAAGCCTTTTTTCGTTTTATTCATATTCACTATGTGTATTTGCCACTGCTGGGTCGTTTCACATATATTAAACGATCGATTTGCATGCACCGCAAGTGATAGAGCAACCGGCGAGATCAACGGTCTCTGGTACATGTTTGCCATTCGTTGGTCCTTCAACGCGATTGTTTTTTTTGTTTCGTTGGTCAACATAGCATATTCATTTAGCAACCCCTGTGTATCTTATCTACAAGTGGCTATCGCATTCATAAACATGCCGTGACTAGACATTGTAATCAAGTCGCATCTTTATGATACATTTTAAAATGGTCGAAGAATTTTGTGATTTTGGCATGAAGTTGCCGGGATAAAAGACGAATAAACAAAGAATTTCTTTTTGTGTGAGTGTACAAAACATACTTCGAACCGATTTCGTCCGGAGTTCGTCATGGTGTATTCTTATGTGTCCTATCTCTCTCTCTCTCTCTGTCGTTATTTGAATGATTTAGTTGTCTGCCCTTGGTTTTGTTTAGCTGGATTCCTTTTTTTGTTGTTGTGTCGTCGTCCAGCTCTCGTCGTTTGTTTTTCGCTCTCGTCAATATTTTTTCACTGTCGTTGTTTTGCTACTTTTTGGCTCTCTGCTATCCACTTTAGTACAGCCCACTGCTTCCTCTTGAGTTTGTCTCCTCTTAATCTCTTGTTTTTATTCCAAAATGCCGCTTCGCAATGCTCCTTGGGGTATAAAATTGCTCGGAATTCGTTTGTCGACGTATTAACTTTGAATAATTTTCGTTGATTCCGCACAATCACGAACGGTGTTGACAAGATTATAGATGAAAATGAACGGGGATCCGATATTCAAGTGCACACAACAACGCACCAGATACACACTATTGGAATGCACACACACAGCCAATGATATTGCGATCTTTTGCTGGTGAATAAATACAGGCCGAGCGTTTTAAGCACACGGACAATACGTCGCGCGAACACAGAACGAACGAATTAAAAAAAAAAAAAATCAACAACAAATTATATATATACACCACACAATAATTATATTAATACGAAAAAATGCGCTACACTTGCATGCGATATTCCTTTCTCGATTTTATCTCTGTCCATCGCTGACGCACATCGATTTCTTTTTTATTTGTTGTGTTCAATTTAATTTTTTTGTTTTTGTTTTTTTTCGGTTCTTCTTTTTGTTTATATTTTGTTTGAAAATGTTTTGGTTACGGCACAGCTCTCGGTGCGGGTGAAACGAACAAAAATATGTAAACCGAAATAAAAATCGAAGAAAAATTAAACAAAACAAAAAAATCGTGCGATTTGCCTTAATTTATGTGTCCATTTCAATTGAAGAATTCTTTTCGTGTTTGGTATGTTTTTCACAATCGGCCGGCTGTTTTTGTTACTTGTTTCTTCTCTCTCTCTTCTTTTAAAAAAAAATAAAGCGGTAATTATGCTTCAGAATGGGAATTTAAACTCGACTTTACCCCAAAACACGTTTACTACTTTCACGATTTATTTCAATTGCACTAGTTAATCATTGTATTGTTTTTTTTTGGGTTAATTCCTGCGTGAGGAACAAATAAGCTTAAAATTCATTTACCGAATTGACCGACGCGAAATAAAAAAAAACGATAAATAAAAACTGAAGCAATAACAATCAATTAGAGTCTTTGTGTGTGGTTTTGTGTTTGTGTTTTTTTTGCTGTGTTTTATTGAAATATTTATTTTCAACGTCAAAATGCACTTGTCAATTCAGAAATTCTTTGTTCTGCTAGACAGAGCAGCGTACGAAGGTCTATCGGGGTCTATCCACTTCACACACTCTTTTTCTATCTCTCTCTCGGTGGATTGTATCGTAATAAAAGCCTTTACAAAATTGTTTTAAAAAAAACAACGTTTATTTTTTTGCACCGTGTGTGTGTGTATTGTTAAACGAAAGTATTGTTAAACGAAAGCAACAATAACACAATAAATAAAAGACCATCAATAAATAGCTCCTGTTGCCGAATAGATTGGATTGTCTCAAAGGATGTGTAACGTCGATGTCATTCGATTGAATCGTTGATTTAACAGATGTTCAAACAATGAAATGATCATTTGAATGTGTTTAGCCACTGATTTTGGATCATATTCTGTCCATTTCTTCAAAAACAAAGTGCACAACAAAGTTCTTATTCTCTTTCTTGCGCACACAAACTTGAGTCTCTATTGTTCTGTTCGTTGCACAAAATTTATCGATACGAAATTTTTTTTTTTTAACAAAATACAAATTTTAACATCACCATCGTCTTCATTCAGGCAAATTCAATTCATCAATGCTCAATCTGCTCAATTTAGCTTTGGCTGTGTTCAATCGAAAATTTTGTTATCACTTAAAATTCCAATAGATTATCTTATTCGGGTTCTATCGTTGTCGTATCGATACCAAATTGAATCGACTAGCGGCATGAATGAACTGATTGGGATTAAGTCTTTGCTCTTCTAATTGGATTTGATGTCTTTAATGGATTTCCTTCGAATATTTATAAACCAAGAAAAAAAACAACAAATCAACACCAAAAATTCCATGAGATACCGTTATACCGAGCACTGATCACCGTTGCAAAAAACACCAACAATTTTAATCTCTTCACACCGAAATTAGCACAAATGTTTATAGTGGACTGCCACGCAAAATGGCAAATATAACAATATATACGAGCGAAACAAAAAACAAAAACGAAAAAATTGAACGACAAAAAAAATATTGTTATTTAAATGGACTGATAAACGACAGTAACATCTGCTATATTTGGTGTTTCTTTGCGCCGATCAGCATTTTTGTTTTATGTGTGGTTTTCACTGTGGGAAAAACTCATGCGTATTTCATTTATTTACTTTTATCGAAAATTTGTTTTGCTTTTTTTTGTCTCCCCCCTGAACAATCAGTGTTCTGTTGTGCGGTGACTTTGATTCGAAGGAATTGTTACCGCTGCCCACTCTTTTGTCAGTTGCTGTGTGTGTACTGTTCTGTGTTTTTTTTTCTCTCTCTTTCTCTCAATTTTTCAGTTTGTTCCGATTGATGCATTTATTTTTAATATAAATAACAACATGAAGAAAAAAAAAACCAAATACGAAACGTTTGTGTGGACTTTTTGAAGTAAAAAAAAAACAAATAATAATGTTGTTCTTTGCACCGTGTATTTGGAACTAATTTTTCTCCTCTTTCTTCTTCTTATTTCCTAATGATTTCATTTTTTTCTCACTATTTTTCGCTGGCATTTTTTTATAATTCTTTTCCTCTCGTCAATCGTTTTTACTTCACTTTTTTCGTGTAAGGATGTTCTTTTCTTCGCTGAATGATAGCGCACACGACAAAGACTATTTCGATGACAGAAACACTACTAATCAATCATTTGACTGTTTTTTTTTTCTATCTCTCTCTCTCTATCTGGTCGTCGTCGTCGTCGTCGTCTTTCACTTCTTCATTCGGTTTCTCTTCAATAAAGGCTCAATAATTTTTACTTCTTCTATTTCGATTTTTTCTTTTTTGCCTTTGATGACAAAAATAATAATCAAATAACAGCGAACTAGACAGTCAGAAAAAAAAATTAGTCTGTCTCGAAAAACACAAAAACTGAGCGAGCGAACAACACACTCAGAGGCAGAAAAATTATATCAACAGCAGCAGCAACAACAGACAATAACAATAAAGAGTTCTTGCTACACTTTGTGTTAGGCCCCACGTTTGTTCGTATGTATTCGTATTCCCGAATAAAAGCGTATATCGTGTTTTCCAATGCAAAAAAACCAACAACAAAAACAACAAATGTATTTACGTATAGAATCTTGTGTGAGTGTATATATACATTTCTCTATATATTCATGTTTACGTACGAATGTACAAAATATACGGAGGAGCATACGTATGGTTCTGTGTTGTCGTCGCTGTTTTCTGATATGTGTATTGTGTGTTGATTCGGTTTCATCTGACTCTCGTGCCAAACGCAAATAAATACATATACACACATATGTGAGCAGAATCATAACAAGAAAATCGTTACTTAAAAGAATCTTCAATGTGCGTATTGGAGCTGTTTCACACACACACACACACACACACACACACACACACTCACAAACAAGCAATATATGTATAGTTCCATCTCCGTTGCACCATCGACACAAATACACACACACAAAACATTGAAAGACACATGCAGCTTCAACAACACATGCAAACACCTAACATGCATTGCATTGATGTGTGCTTATGGCACGAAGAGCTTGAAATGCCTTTAGTCTCATCGAGCTGCCATCAGGCAATTTTTGTTGTTTTTTTTTTCATTACAATATCTGCTGTGCAAATGCTCTTTTATCGCACTGTCTTTTGTGTGTGTGTGTGTATGTGTGTGTGTGTGTGTGTTGCATGTATTGGCAGTCCAACTCGTCGACACATACAACGATTTGTTTGTGCGAATGTGTATACGGACTGGAACAGCAGCTCTTCTATATTTTCACTCTCGCTCTCTGTCACAGAATGTCTTTGTTACATATACTTTGAGCACACAACGAATATTTCTCATCAGTGGGCTCCGTTTTAGTGTGTGCTCTGCTCACACTTAAGGTTCTCGCTTTGTATTTGCACACTTTTTTTTGTTTTTGTTTTAGCGCGTATTTTAATTTTCCATGCACTTGGCTAATAAACACGCGTAGTAAATAGGCGTCGAACAGAAAAACAAAAAAAAAACAATCCAATTCAATGAATTTTAATAAGGCAAAAACCATATGATTGAACGTAAACGAATAAAATACGTCAAATGGACAGAGGCAAATAGCAAACAGCAAATTGAAGAAATGTTGCTTATTTTGCCGCATCTGCAAAATTACAAATCAATTTAATATGTTTTTTTTTTATTGATAAATATTGTCAATTTGTTTGCTATTTTTTTGTTAAATTATAAATTATACTCGGAAAACCATTTGGCTGGCATATGACTACAAAATGCCAATAAAACCGATATTCAATTTTATCGATGCACTACCAAATGTACTATTTTCTTGTTGTTTATTATTTAGGATCATTTATCTTAGTAGCTTGTGTATGAATCATATAGCTCATGGAATGTAAACCATGATAGTGAGCTTAATGCGATTCATACACACACACACACACTTACAGCCAATGGGCACACACACATGCACATCGTCTGAATTTTTGACGTATATTTTGAAAGTATTTATATCGATACTAACAAACGTTCGTGTTGGGCCACTTGACCGAGCTACAAACGCCGTAATCGGTCTCACCGAGTATTTTTGTTTTCTTTTTTTTTTATAAAACGAATATTTTTACCGAAATTTTTAGCGAGTTCAAAAAAAAAAATCTATACATAAACGGATCGTACAGCAAAAAAAAGACTACTCATCAGAATTCGTGATATGTGTATGCTTTTCATTCACAAGTGCTTGCTAAATTGTTTGCAATTTCGTTTTTTTCCCCGTTTTTTTTTGACATTTAGATCGATGAATGTGTACTAAAATCATTCTTCGTTTGAATATAACTACTCAAACAACAACGTAATCTTGACGTCGAATATTTTCAAATGGTTAGCGGTGACTGTCTCTCTGTTTTTTTTGGTTCATTCGTCAAAACATTGTTATCACTCGGCGTTCGGTTTATTTTCTTTTCGTTTCTTTTTTTTGTCTTATTCATTATTTTTTATTTTCTTTGGTTCTGTTTGTGTTGTGCGGATGGATTGTGTGTTTCGTTTATAATTAACTATATTATTTTGGCATTGACAGCATCAATTGTGTGTATGATATACCTATCACTTTCTTTTAAGGCGCTTGCAAAGTTGTCAGAGATATTTGATATGTGTGATTCGGTGTTGTTGTTGTTGTTTTTTTTCCTTTTTTTTCATTCTTCTTTCGAATTTGCACACATTTTTTGTTGTTTTTGTTGGTTGCATCCGTTGAATTGGTCTGAATTTTAAGGCAAAAACGATTTTTTTTGTCATTTCATTTCAGAAGAACACAAACCGGCAACCGTTTTGGCGTTAATAGCATTCACTTTATATGCTATTATGTATGAGTTGTTTTGAATGGATTTTGACACATTTTGGGCTCGATTTACATGAAGAATGGCTCGTCAAATTTAGACATTAAACCAATCACCAGCAAAACGGTTTAATTGGGAGTGTTGTCGAGTGAGCGATAAAATACCAATCACACACAAACACACATTAACAACAACAACAACAACAACAACAACAACAACAACAACAACAACATTCACGAGACGAATCGATGATCCAAATGGAGCCAACCACAGACTCAAATCCATCCAATTATGAAATTAAATCGGAATTATCGGGCTGCTGTTTTGGCATTGGCGTTGTATATTTAGCAAAACATGTGCCTAGCCAACAATTTGTGGCCGTCAAAAAATTCCAAATGGACAAAGCGAAAGAGGAAAGCAATTTGATTCGGGTGAGTTTTAACCGGGAGTGTGTCTGATGATATAACGACAAATCGTCAACGAAATACAACAAAAAAGACTCTTCCAAAACAAAATATGCACAAGAGCTTTAAAAATTGCTGTTTAATTTAATTAATATCGATTTAGTGAGTTCTGTTCATTGATTGGGGTTCATTTCACGTATTCATTTTCAGGAGGAGATTTTGACAATGCGTCAATTTGATTGTGCCCATGTATTGCCAATGCATACAGCTTTTGTGAAAAATTCCGATGTATACGTGATATCACCGCTTATGTGCTACAACTCTTGCCGAGATGCAATGAACACCTATTTCACTACAGGTAAAAAAACAACTAAACGCTGCCACATCAATTTTCATCTTAGCCACCAGTGCATTAATCGTCCAATTGTACAATGTTTTTTTTTGTTTTTGTTTTTGTTTCAGGTTTCCCAGAAATTATCGTTTGCCTTATTCTACGTGACGTTTTGCTTGGTCTGGAATACATTCATCGTAAAGGTTATATTCATCGTTCCATTCGTGCCAGTCACATTCTATTGAACCAGAATAAAGCGGTTTTATGCGGTTTTCGTGAACCAATCACACTCATTACAAATGGCCAACGTACACAACGACTCTTTGATTTACCACCAAACAGTGTGAAAAGTCTGAATTGGCTGGCACCCGAAGTGCTCGAACAAAATTTAGCGGGTTACACGGAAAAATCGGATATTTATAGTATTGGTATTACAACATGTGAATTGGCGAATGGACTTGAACCATTCGCCAATATGCCAACCACATTTATGCTAACGGAAAAAATGCGCGGAAATCAACCAGTTTTATTTGATTGCTCAACATGTCCAGATGAGATATTTGGTGAGTATTGGGCAAATTTCAAATGTCATTTTGAAGGGAATAAAAAAAAAACACCTGACTTACATCAAAATACACACACAAAGTTTATTTACATATATATATGCGCCAAAGATTGGCAACTCCATTTATATATTCGATTAGCCAAATAAAACTCATGTTGTCTCATGAACAACAACAACAAAAAAACAAAATCTTCAACAAAAACAAATTGAATATATAAATGAAACGATAAGGTTTTGCTTACAAATTATTTTGTCACGTCAACTGCTACAATGTTTTTGTTTTTTGTCTCGTATTAAATGTTTCTTTCTAAAGAAATAATGATATTTATACTTGATGTTGTACAATGCACAGTTAACTATTTTTGGAATAGAAGAATGATAAGATGCTTTGTTTTATTCAAACAATTTCGATTTGACACACATTTTTCCCTTGTTTTTTGATATTGAGAGAAAACGACCTTTTTGGAATTTTGCTTGTTTCTCATTTGTTTATGATTTGGAAAACAATTTTTTTTTGTCAACAGCGTCAGCGGGCAGCACTTCGGAGATAGATAACAATTTTGCGTATCAAACCCACCAGATTTACAGAGAACGAAAGCTCACCGATCATTTTCATAAATTCGCTGAAATTTGTATGGAAAGGTGGGGATACGATTTTTTTAAAACATTTTTCTGAAATTTAAACGATTGCAAACCAATTTCAATTCGAATTTTAAAATATGATATAGATATCCAGATGATCGGCCAAATATTGTTGAGTTACAAAATCATCCATTTTTCAAGCAAGTCAAACGCACAACGTTAGCGGAAAATTTGAGCTTGACCAGCATCGACAAGTACAATTGTACGAAACTGAGCACAGGCAAAGGTCAGACATACCAAATATTATATAGGTTTTGACATCGCCGATTTAAAGACGGGGATGGAGTCATGGCCAAAAATCCTATGGCCCGCGAAGTCGCGAAGAAAAAACGATTCTATTTAGTGTAAAATAATGCGCTTTTAGATCCACTCGAGACAAAAATGAAAGGCCGGGGTGGAATTTTCCCCCAAAAAACCCTAGCACATTGAAAGAATTTATTTCAAAGTCCATTTTATGTAGTGTAATTCGGTTTTGAAATTGATCGGGGGTCAGAAAATTCACAGGGGGTCCAAAAACTTAAAGGGGGGGGGGACATAGGTTCTCAAGTAGGTGGTCTTTAGTTAAGCTCAAACATTTCTTGGGACTAACGAAAAAAAATTAATTCTATCTTGTGTAAACCGAGTCACAAAAAAAGTTGAGGACCAAAAAAAGGTCCTAAGTTCAGAAAATTTTTAAAGGGTTTTTTTAATTCCACTCAAATCAAAAGTGATGACTGGAGAGGTGATTTTCAACTACATTCTATCAACTGTGACCTAAAAAAAGGCCTTCACAACAGTCTGAGGGGTATGCGATCACACAGGGGAAGGGGGGCTATAATTGGACACTTTGGACCCCTGGTGAGAGCCAATGCGAGAGGGTAATCGTTGTCGCTATGTTAGAACCTATGCAAATATTTATTAAATGTTGCAGCAATTGCAAATCTTGTACATATATTAATCGATTTAAAAAAAAACATATTTTTGCAGATGAAGACGCAAGTTTATCGTGTGAAATGGCTGACATGAGCATAAGCGGTTTCTTCGAATGGGATTTCTAAACGAATGAACTGAAGTGTGAAATGTATTCCCTCGATGCCTCGAGTCATTTGTGCTTTCAACATACAAAAACAGGCTTCCCATACCGTGTTGAGTATTCGATTCCATCATATGCCAATTCTTTTTGAAAATAAGAGGTTGACTTCTTTTTGACTGGTGAGAACAAATTTAAAAAAAAAACCTAGATAAAAAAAAGAGCGCTTAACATAGCTTTCAGCTACAATTAATTAAGGAACCAACAACAGAATGAAATAATAAAAAAAAGAAAACAATGAAATAAAAATAATGACAACTAGATTATTATTTTTTTTAGACTTTATTTATTACAAATGTATGTAAACCGATATTTATTATAAATTTTAATAAAAATGATTGAATGAAAATGAATTCCGCCGAAAAGACGGTGTGCATTTCCTATTCGATTCTTTGTTTGTTTGTAAATTTTATGATTGATGTTAGCTAAATGTGCAAATACTTATTGAATACAATTCAGTGATCGTAAATTACAATGTTGGTCGATAATCGACCCAAATGCAACAACATTTTATTTTAGCACATTGAGATAAACGATAAGTAAAACATAAGAATGTATCGAGTGGAGTTGTTTAAATTCAGTGATTTGTTTTTTTTTTGTTTTTGTTTTTTTGATTGGAGTGTTACATTGTTTCGTTGATTGTTGATGTGTTTCAGTTTGGGGTTCGTGTTTTTTCATTCTTCGTTTGTTGTTGTTGTTGTTTTTAAATTAAATTGTGGTCATTGAGACACTAAGTATTAGACCGTTTTTTGTTCAACCGCTCATGATAACTCGCACAAATTCTTCATAATTGACGTTGCCTTGTGAATCTTCTTGATTCACAAGCAATTGTTCGACCTCATCATCGGTGAGCTTTTCGCCCAATGTTGTTAGCAAATGCCGTAATTCAGCCGTTGAAATAAAACCGCTAGCATCTTTATCGAAATGACGAAGTCCTTCGATAAAATCATCGGCTGTGTCACCCGAACGTGCTTTTGAAATTGCATGGTAAATTGGTAAAAACACTTCGAATGATATACGTTCGTCCGGTTTCAATTGATGCGTACATTTTTTTACATCTGATTCGGTTGGATTTTGGCCCAAGGCACGCAAGCATTCCCCAACCTGAAATGAATGAATTGAGTGACATTTTTGGATGAGTTTCGTAGTGACAACAACATTTCTATGGAGAGAAAAGAGTCCAAGGTACCTGATTCAGTTGAATCTTACCATCACCACGGTTGTCAAATAAATTGAAGGCTTCTTGGAATTCTGTAAATTTTGCATGAAAAAAAGAATAAATCGAATAAAACACATTTTCAATTCCAAATCAATCGACCTAAATGTAACACAAAAACAAATGAAATCAACACTAAAAAAACATTAATTGAATTAAAAACTGTTGTCAGATCGGTCATGGATTCGTCACATTTTATCAATCGGTAATACCTTCAACCGTATTAAAAACACCCTTTGTTGGTGGATCGTACATGTACATCTCTTGTATTTTTCTTGCCCTTTTTCACACTCGCAATTTCGATTTTGAAATGCAGTTCCACACAATTTTCGTTTTTTTTTCGTGTGCACAGAAAAATTATTTCCCAAAAAAAACAAGATGTTGCGTTTGAGACACGACAATCTCAACTGGCTTCCAAGCAATATGAGCTTGAAAATATTTGGTATGACATCAAAACATACTTTCAATTTTTGCTACCACATACTGTCAACAAAATGTTTTCCTTAAATCGTGTTGATCTATTTATATGTCAATAACACACATTCAAAAGTGTGTGTTGGCACAAAGCACAACAATCAATACTAACGACAATTGACTAAAGGTGGCTTTTGTTATTAAAACAAAACAAAACAATAACAACAACAACAACAACAAAACCAAACACACACGGCTCAATATTGTGCGAACAAAACCATAAATATACGGTGTGTGCGCCTTTTTTTCTGTTTTTAAAACTTTTTTACATCGCAGAGAGCATAATGACGCAGCGATGCAAAAGCAAAGGTGTGAAAAAGACAGATTCTGACTGTACACAACTCTTCAACCAATTTGCAATACCAAAATTAATTGTAGCCAGTAAAATAGCAGGTAACAGCACACGGATTACTTAAAATGGAGTTCAATTTGATGCATATATATGCTGTAAGTCAGCCACAAACGCATTCACATTGCTAACCATAAAGACGTCAATACATTTAGTAGACGCACGTAAATCGAAGCCAGATCACAACTGTTGTTACTATTTATGGTAATTTGATTTGGCACCATGGCGATCACAATATTTGTATATGTGCGTCTGATTCATTATTTCAAATGTTATAATTTCAATCAATATACGTATAAATCTGGGCTTGCATAATAACTGTCTTCGGTTACGGATTTCCAGAACATTGTATGCTTCAGTAGCAACGTAAAACTTGATTGCTTTCAATCAAACACACAATGTGTGTTATTGATTGTCGTGATTGACTCACATGTCCACATTTCAATCGTTTGCGACAGCACAGTGTGCAATCTGATCGTAAAACCTACACCAAACTACGTATGATTTCAATATTATTATTTTTTTTCTTGGTTTTTCGATTATGTCGTTGCTTTCGATCAATTGTTTGAATTTATTGGCACAGGTGTCGATTGGTAGCTGTTTCAATTTTGATTAAATTGGTGTTCAGTCGCCAAAATAGCGCTCGAAATTTCAGATGTGTGCTAATCAATTGTTGCCGGACTGGCCACATCAAATGATCGAACCGTTGTTTACAGTTAGTCGGATAAGAGGAAGGTGTCGATCGGTTTGTTTGTAGCATAAAACACATACTTAAGGTTCAAGTGCCAATTTGTTTTTTTTTTTAAGTAGATCATTTCCTGGAAGATGAGACTCTTGAACAATTTGCTGAGCTATCATTAAACAGCAATAACATTTTTTTTGTGCTGGCGCAGCAACCAAATTTCATAGGAAAAATTTTGACGAAAAAGAGGTTTTATTCTTGCCAGACCCTTTTTTTGGGCATTTAAAAACGATCAATGTAAGAAGATCTTGTGTATTTTATTAAAACAATTGTGACACTCATTTGACTCCACTTGATTGGTTGATGTAATGCAACAAGTGTCATTGGTTTCAAGTTGATTGTCGATTGTCGATAGCTTTTAATTGCTCATTCATTTTGAGCGATGACAACAACAACAAAAAAACACACAGAATTGAAATCAATTAGTGACATCCGTATCATATGAACAAAGTCATTTAAGCATCAACGAAAAAATGATACTGAAAATGAGTCACACATTAAACACACAAAACAATATTTTCAAATGAAATTTTGACACGGAACTTGTCAAAATCAATGAATATGCCAAATATGAAGCAGTTTCATCATATCCAAAAAAAAAAACTACACACCCAATATCACCAAAATACATTAAATCTGCTGTTTTTTTGTTCTAATGAAGAAAAATTCTTTGGATTGTTTCTTAAAAAAGTGGTTTATGTTCACATATTTATACAATGACTCATTACGCATTCGAAAATGGATTTACAGGTAGTCATTCACGGAAACTGTTTGTTTGGCACACACCAAAAATGCTTAAAATATGAATACAATTTTGTTTAATGACTCACCGGCCAATTGATCTTCTGTGTAGTTTGCCTATGAGTTGAAAGAATAAAAAAAAATTACACGCATTAAAAACGGTCTTAATGAGAAAAAAAAATCCAAAATTATTTGGAAAAAAAAATTTAAAAACAAAAATTTGATGGAGAAATTTACCATTGTTTGATTTTATGGGCGATATATCTAATGGAATTTTAAGTCTCGAACGAACGTCGTGTGCAGTCACCGTTTGCAAATGTATGCGTTGTACGTTATTCTCATGAAGTTTTGTTTAAGCATGAAGTTTTGTAACAAACGGTTGTTGTCTTTTTGGAGACTGTCATTTATTCAGTCCGTTTGATGAGCTAAACGACCAACTGTGTTCGATTCTCGTTTACACCGTTGCTATGTGTGGATTTTAATGTTGAAATTTTCCCAAATCGGACAGAGTTCGAGAATTTCGGATGTTTTTTTTTTAAATCGATAAATATACTGAATAAATACTGGCCGATTGAAAAAGCAGAAAATGTAAGTCTCATTCGAAGTGTTCGAGATGAGGATAAGATTGTTTGCCAGTTGCAGGTCTCTTCATTGGTAATATGTAGCTCACTGTACTTCTGTCATTTTTGACTACTTGATACAACATTTTACAACAAAATATGGCTTCCCATATGCAACAACATTGTCAATCATCAATGAACGCATCCAAATGTCAAATAAATGCGTGTTCATTCATTTCGCACTAATTAAAAGAAGAAAAGGATGCTCATTTTTTAAATTTTGAATAAAAAACTTGCTTCATTTATTTATTGCATATATTTTAATCGTAAATATTTAAACAAAACAAGACATGATTTGAGTAGTTTTTAGATAGAAAAAAAATTCGATGAGAGATGTTGCATCGGTCAACCCCAATTCGATACTTGGATTTTGCTCAGTTTCCATCACACAACTTGTCGCCTATGGCCTTACATGTGTGTGATTCATACACACACACACACACACACAACATTCTTTGTCGCATTTGATTGCGCACCATTGTATAATAGGAACGTAGCATGCAGCGTATCAATTCAGTTATTCAGTAACTGTCAAGCGATTCACATAGAGCGCAATCAGATAGCGATTTTCCCAGCCCAGGCGAAGAACCAAAGCGAAGAAAGACATTATTTTTGTTTTTGAAAGTTCAGTTAAAAGTTGCAACCATTGAGAAGTACGATGCCATCAATAATTAACAGTAATCTGTAAGTACACGATAGTTTCAATATTTTTTAAATCGAATTATTTGGATTTTTATTTGTAAAATCATTCGTCCATCATGTGGTCGAGTTACAGATCAAAGAAAAAAAAATCGTATAGGCAATTCATCATATAGAAACACAGTACACACTTCCTTATGATAACAACAAAAAAAATATATATATTTCATGCGGAGTTTTTCTCATACGAGCCGCCATCTTGGTTTTTTTTTTTATTTCTCTTCTGTATATATTTTTATTTTGCTACTGAACGTGTACGGTAGTGCGCTGTTTATATGCGCTCTATCTCCATCCCATAGGTCTAGTCTTTTGCGTGTACAATCGCACGTACAATAGTTTGAACATACTGGTCTGAGATACATGCGTATAATAATACGCACCAAATACCATATGACGTGACCAAGTCTCTTTTCTATTTGTGTACTTTATCTTTTTTTTTCTCTCTCTCTTTCTCGCTCGCTCGCTCACACACTTAATCGCTCTCGATCCATATCGTTTCTCTTGTTATACACAATGTTGCTTCATATATTTAGCGATAACGTTTTTAAAATTTATTCGATTGATCTTTTGATTTAAAAAAATCACACACACACACACACAAAAATGCCCATTTTCCTTCGCTTAAACACTGGAATTTGTGTTGGTTTTTGGAATTTTATCGAAAAAAAAATTTCAGCATGCAAATGATAAACAACTGATTTTCAAATATGACCCGAATAATTTGCATGCCAAAACACAACGGGAATGGCGCAATATAAAATGTTGAATACAGCAAAAGACAAGAAAAAAAGAAAAGAGAGACAACAATATTACATTTCAATTTGCGATTTGTGAATTTGATCTATCTATTTCTGAAATTTTATTGTCTCCTTTTGGGCTGTTCGTCATGATTTCTAGTCTTTTTTCTTTCTCATTTCGTCATTTCTTTCATTTTTGCTCGTTTCATTTCAAATGAAATGGTTTTTCGTTTCATTTCTCAGCAAATGGAAAACAACAACAAATTTTGTATGAAAAAAAACTATAAAACATTTTAAGTGAATTTTGTCTGACAAACAAACAGAAAGGTATGAAATAAAAAATAAAACATAAATATTCAAAGTTTGGCTCCGCAATTTCAGCAATAGATTTCTTTTGCGCAGAACTGTAAACAATCATTGGGTTCGGATTCTTATTGTGTGTGTGCGTGTGTGTGTGTTTCCAATTTCTTTTGAAATACAATACAACAAAAATAAACACCACCACCCATAATACAAATCTTGTCATACGTCATTTTTGTGTGTGTGTGTGTAACACAATTATGATTTGAAATAATGAAAAAGTTTTACTAAAGTTTAAAACAACAAATGAGTTGAAACGATATATACAAAAGTTTCAGAAATAGCTGCTGAAAATAATAACAACAACAAATATTCTCTGATTGACGCAAGTGCACATTTTCTCACTCTCGCTCACTAACATCATGTACACACATTTTGACATTCTCTCGGATTTGTTACACACAGAGAGAAGAAACAGGCAGCACAGCACATCGTATTCACACGCAATTGTTTTGTGTTTTTGCCTCTGTGTGTTATATGGATTTTATTCTGTCCGTATATTGGTATACTTCAGCGGCCAAGGTCAAATGGCTTTTTTTTTGTTTTTTCCACCGAGCACGTCGTACAATGCTTTCGAATATTTAACGGTTTAAAACGGTGTTCATAATTTATACATTTTCAACACATGCTTTTCTACGTGCTTTTCTTTTCCATTTTTTTCAACGCTAATTCTTTCTTAATCCAAAATAATTACAATTTGCATACGCCATTTGCTTGTTTTTTTTTCTCAAATTAACAAATGCACTTCAATATTATGACGCCTTAAATTTAGATGTTAAAATGCGAAATTCAATAGTTTTTCATGTAGAACAAAAAAAAAATGATTTTTGATAAATGGGGAAATGACAATATAATGTTCAATTTCAAAGAAATTTGTCGACAACAACAACAAATGTGTCAATTTCAATTGAAATCAATCATATGACTCATTAAAATGTCATAAACACAGAACTCATGCATTTTACGCAATTTTCAAAGCAGATACTCAACATGTTGCTGGTGTACGTGCGCCTCTAGTCGATTAAATTGTCTCTGTTATCGCTAGACCAAGTGTTATTTGCTTTCTCGTTGTTGTTGTTGTTTTGTTTGTTTGTAAATTTTCATACAGACACCATTTAATCCAAATATCGTGAGATTTGTTATCGCCAGTATCTACTGGTGTTGATAATGTATTAAAGTCCGAAAACTATGGTTCATTCGTTATTGTAACAAACAAAAAAAAACCAAACACCATCGATGAAAGGTTTCGAGAAAACTCAATGATAAGAAAAGTGTACAATTCCATCAATTGTATATTCAGTTTTGCTATTCTCTGGAAAAAACCGCATGTGAAAATAGATTTTAGGCGTCTCCTTTGTTTAAAAAAACAAACCATATTTTATTGGGCGCCCAATTAACCGATGACCCATTCAAAACAATTCCATTTTCGCACCATCATTCGCATATGCATAAAACTTCAATGCAAAAACATAACAAAGCCACGTGATGTGTGAAGAAAATAGATGAGGGTATATTTGAAATTGAAATGAACCCGAACCAAAATCACAAGATCACAACGACAGCTCCATATAGTTCCAATTAAACGCAATAGAATATCTCATCAATCAATCATCAGCAACTAAATGACTGCGATTATTTATGTATAGGCCGTTTGTTTGTGTGTGTGTGTGTTTTTCAATCAATTCACTGTCACTTGAGCAATGGTTCTGCAAAACCAATCAAAAACCGAGCATGTGATCGGCCCAATCGATTTAAATCGGGGTTAGATTCACATTCGCATCGAAATAAATTTTGTTGTTGTTGTTGTTATTGTTGTTTGAATTGCCTAATGTTAATTGATTAAAATCAAAACTAATGATAACTGGTTCAAAACGGTCTCACAAAGTCCGTGTATGGAAGCAATTCTTCACTGAGTTAGTCAATGCCAGATATATTTGTCGACAAAAACAAGAAATCGACAAATTTAAAATGACGATTTGAATTGAGAATTGCAGTCTAGATTGCAGTGCAAATGTATGCAAATAAATGCATAAAAATGGTTAAACCATGTGAGAAATGATAATTTCGGAAAATAATATCGTTTAAAAATAGTTGCGATTTTAAAATCGATTGAAATGTTTTCTGACTCTTAATCAAATTGGGTTGTTCAATCTGATTGGTTGTTATTTGTATATAAAACAATTAAAATTCTATATTTGGCTTAATTCTGGAATTTTTTTTTTTAATGAATCACATTTGATTATATACAAAATTTGATTTCAATCATGTTTAAAATGGAATTTTTCATTTTCAATTCGAAATGGAAATGTTTTGTTTGTTTATTTAAAACACACACACACACACAAAACAGCAACAAAAACTCAATTGAGATGTTGAGCTGAGCTGATTTGAGTGTTTTTGTGAATATAAATGCATTCATTGAATTCAATTTGCTGAGTACTGCGTGCAATAAATTGACAATTTTAAGTGGCCACGTCGTAAATAGTAGCTATATTTCTGCTTTGATTGATGTCTACATTTTTTGTTTGTTTTATCATCATTACCAGGCATGTGGCATGCGTCAATATATATGATCACTGTAAGGGACATTGATAGCCGTTATTGAGTTTGTTTAAACATTGTAGATCCCCACAGGTGTGATAAGCTTTTGATACCGAACCATAAAATCAATTGAAATCGGCTACAAAGTTAACTGTTATCAAGCAATAATAATGCTTACTCAAGCACTTCCTTTTGAATTCGTCATTTTGGAAAAAAACAACAACAACAGCAACACCAGTAAAAATAAATATTTGCTTAGTTCGACGCAATTCGAGAAATGAAAGGAAATCGTTTTAAAAACAAACTGCCACAATATAAACTGATAAAATATGTATACCACTATTGTTGCGTTATCTTATACCATATTTCGACATATGACTTCTGCTGATTCTGCATGATGGACTTTTTCCTGTCAAACATTTCTCTACTTGTGTAAATTTGTTTCATTTGTCGCGACGTGCATAAGCTCAATTTAATGAATGAACAATCATAAATTGTTTACTTTAAATGATTGGATTTTTGTTTCCGAAAATATATGTTCATTATTGATTTTATTCGAACTGAAACACTTTTTTTGCAGCGCAATTAATTTTTTTCAAGTGTTGTTGTTTTTTTTGTGTGTGTTTTAAATCAATGACATGTTTATATTGATATCGCGTGGTATATCGGATGAATGTTCAAAATATATTCAATTTAATCGCTTATCTCGATGCTGTTGACTGCCTTCAATGAAAAAACAAAAAATTGCAGAACATTTGAATTGACCTCGGAATTCGACCGGAACTATTTGAACACATCATTTTTAAAAACATATTTGTTCACATGTGATCTGATAAATAATAAATTCGATTATTCTTTCTTTTCTATTTCAGTGACCCGTTAAGTAGTAGTAGTAGTAGTAGTAGTAGTAGTAGTAGTAAAAGGGGTAATGAACGCAAGCAACGTAACACTTCCACTTCTTCGACCATGACGAACGAATCCTACTCCATCTCTCTCGGTGTAGGGCCTCTGTGGTGGTCCTGATGTCACTAACCACCACAGAACAGATCACGATAGGGCATCTCTACTAAATGGTAAGTATATCAATCAAAGAACAATTTCAAATTCGAAAATTATTGTCAGCCTAATATTTATATGTGTGTGTGTGTTTTTTTTCGCCCTCCCCTCACAGAAATAAATCGCAAAACATCACTAGATTCAACAAGTTCATCACAATTTTCCGATATTGATTTCTCTGAAACATATGACGAGGTTGCTGCACCATCACCAACCGGTTTTTCAAAAAGTGACGGTCATGCCGTTTCCATGTCTGAAGATGACTGCGACGAGGTAGTAAAACGTATTTTACACCAGAAGAAACCGATTCGCATCACATTGAAATTGCATGTCACCGAAGCAACATTCAGCGTTTGGGATACTGTTTTGAATCCAGAAAATAACATCTTATACGTGGCATTACCAACAATTTTATTGCCTGAAGCATCAAAACAATCATTCATTACACTGCTGGAATTTGCCGAAGAGAAATTGGACGTGGATGCTGTTGTGTTGTGTATGCGCAAGGATCGAATGGATCGTCCGAATTTGGTGCGCACATTTTTGTTCCTTGGTTTTCAACCATTATCACCAAAATCACCATTGGCACCACCACAAAGTGGCACCGAAAATAATTTGTTCCTCATCTATAAAATCGAGGACGATTAGAATCCATCGAACAAAAAACAAACAAAAACATTCAACATTACCAAAGGCTAAATCATCACACCAACACCTGTCGATGATCAAGTGTATATTTATTACTTCATTTTTTTTTCCAATTTGGGTTGCGCAATAACATCTTATCGCACCAATTGATTTAACACTTGAGCCCAACAACATACAACAACAACAACAACAACAATTCAACATAAATTGTATCCTTACACAATTCATACAAATTACAACACTTTTATCACACAATTTATTCAACAACAACAAAACAAATTTAATTAACAGCACATAAAACAACAAACCGAATATACAATTGAATCTAGAATTGCGATTTATCATGACTTAACATCAAAACATTTATAAATATCAACAATTAATCTTTAGTAGAGTTCTAACAAATGCCCCAATCAAGGTGACTTAATGACAAAACAAAAATACCAAAAAAATTAAAAAAAATATATTTACAAAAAACGTGGCAACAAAAAAATTTAAAAACGTGGCAACAAAAAAAATAAAAAAAAATATAAAAATATGACAAAAAATATAGAAAAAAAATTGTTTATTACATATTATATATTATTATTAGAGGAAGAAGTGTGAATTGAATCCAGCATTTGTTCTATTTTTCAAAATTTAATTTCACGATTAGATTTTAAATCAGCTGGTATATAAACAAACAAAAAATTGGCTTATTTTGAGTTTATTAAACCAATTTGTCGATTAATAAAACAAAAACAACAACAACAACAACAAAACAACACACAAAGAAATAAACAAAACAAACAAAATTGAAACATTCAATTCAGCTGTGCTGCCTTTTAGATCATAGCATTACACAACATGAATGACAACCATCGGAATGTGAATATTACAATGGTTCCGGTTTATTTTTTTTTCTTATGAATGCGTAGCATTGCACGACGTTTTTTTCGTTCTTTCTATTTTTTTGAAACGCATAAGAACTCTTTCATTTCAATATGATATTTTTGTGATAGAATTTTTTTTTTGTACCGATTTTTTTTTCAAACATTTTCGTCTGTAGACTGTTTTTTTTCAAAATTCTGAATTGAATGCGACAATTTTCAATCTTTGTATAAATTCCATATCAGGATTTGATTTATATTTTTTTCATACTCTCCTATTTTTTTTTCTTTTTTTTCGTTTAATCTTTTTTCAATACATTAATTACATTTATATTAAAAAACAAACAACAAATGAAATATACCTCGAGTATGAGGCATAGGTTTTACTATTCAGCTTTTGCAACGTTTTAACAGTTTATCCAATTACTATCGAAAACAAAATAAACACAAATTTAAAGTTGCATCAATTTCAAAACACACAACTAGCGATTAGAAGAGAAACAAAAAAAAAATACAATATTGTTAATGATAAAAACAAATGCTTGAATAATAAGCAAGTCATGTTCGATTAAACAAAAACAAAACAAAACAAACCTATGTCATTTACCTTATCTAAAACAAAACCCACAAATAAATACAATTCAAACATATTTGTTTTTTTTTTTCTTCAAAATGATCTTTTCATGGGGGGGATTTACAAAGGGAATTTACCGATACTTTGGGAAATTACATGGCTGTTTCTTTAAAAAAAAAACTGTAATCCGCTTTAATCATATGTTAACTGACATTGGTGCTGTGAACAAGGTAAGTGTCTGGTTTCATACGGAGCATTAAGAAAGGGAATTACCTTGTAACACGTGTAAATGATGAAGAAAACACTGAAAATAAATCATATATTGATAAGTGTCTGTTTCCTTTGTTTGCAAAATCGATTTTTTTTTGTTTGCGTCACAAATCAATCGAATCAAACAGATATTTCACCAAATAATCGTAACGTGAATACCGACCACATGGCACTTTTGCTTGTTAGTTTTGCTCATTTTTTTTATTTAAATGTAAGCAACTTCCATAAGAATAACAATACCATACAATTTTCTATGGTGATTTATCAGCAAGATGCGTCAAAGCGATACATTTCGAATGGCGATTATTATTTTTATTTATATTCAATATTTACTCGATTCAATTGCTAATGAATTTTTTTTGTCGCTCTTAATGCAATCGTAACAATTGTATGGCAATTTTATTCTTATGGCTATTTCATAGCGCCAATTTCGCATTACTTTTTTGTCGTATATATCAATTTTCCATTGGTATTCATACGGACTGCTTACAATAATTGTTAAATTTCGAATTTTTAAACGAGTTATTATGAATCGAATTGAGGTGTTGAACTAGATTTATAATACTGAAAGAGAAAATTAGAAATATCCAAACTTTAGCTTTAACAGAATTTTTTTCGTTGGTTTTTTTAATAAAACTGACAGAATTTTGTTGAAACATGTCTAAAAAAGAATGTGAAAAACATAATGTGGATTTTGGGACTATTTTCCGATATTTTAGTCAATCTCGCAAAAAAGTGACAAAATTGTCTCAAATATTTCTTACTATGAATTATCGAAATATCTCGTAAATTAGTTTTCAATTTATCCGATCAACATTAGACCGATAGAATGTGCTTAGATCAATCTAGTTCAACAACCATTTTACACCATGGACACAAGCATCTAGTATCGACGGCACACACCGCAATACATTAATCAATGGTGTTGTTTGTGCTTTAATAGCGCTTTAATATAGCTTTGATATAGCTTCAATATCGCTTCAAAATCGCTTATAGTTTATATAGTAATTTTATAGCATCTTTGAATGCTTCAAAATGGCTCATATTTTATATAATATTTTGAAGCATTTGTGAAGCATTTATGAAGCGCTTTAATATCACTTAAATTTTATACAGTGTTTTTATAGCAATTCAACAGCTATTATATTAATTAGGAAACAAGATTTTTAAGTTATTTATCAATATGTTGTGTAAATGCTATCTAAATGATGTATAAATATTATCTTATTTATAAGTTCTTAAGTCTTGCGAGATTATTCCATCGTTTATATTACCGGAGAATGTTAGGCATGGTCGATATTGATTTGAAAACTTAGTGTGCTATAGCCAATCTGTATGCATTTATGGTTTATACATATCTCTGCGCAAGGATCGCACGCAAAAACATGAAGCGTTCCACATTTTTTTGTCAATTTTACGCTTAAATCAATTCATTTTTTTGTTTTGCACATTTAATACTTTATTTTTACTAACAAAAGTAAAATAAGGACGAATGAAACATTTCAAATTGTTGCATCACCAGACATAAGCGGCTTTTTTCATGCCCATCTCGATTCATGCCCATCTCTAATGATCTGTAATCGAAAGACTTATCATAACCTATAGCTCGCAATCATCAATATCAATCGAGACCATCAAAAACGTTTTGAACTCAATTCAACCATAAACATGAATTGCTTTCATGGCTAACAACTGGTAATTGTCCAACTATTCCAAGAAAAAGAAAACACACAATGAAATGTTGTCCACAACTACTTTATTAAGCTATCTACTCACAAAATGAGGTTAATTGATTTGATTTAGGTAATGGGTTGGTCTATTTTGACCCCAAAACTTAATCAAAAACCGACCATAACTAAATCTTAACATGAAAAACATTAAATACTCACAATTAATTCAACAATTATTGTCCTTTGATTGCTTTAGTTTAGTACCTAACAGAAAAAAATTGATTTTAATTGAAATCGGAATGACTCTTAAGATGTTTCTATTGTTTATGTTTTATGTTTATGGTAATGGTGATGTGTCGGTCGGATGTCTTGGATACGGACTTGTATCACTTGCTGAACCTTGTGACGGTGATGTGGATCGTGTGCTATTTTCTGAGCTGCTGTTGTTTTTGTTGTCTGTATTATTGACGCGTGGTTTATTCTCCCAATTTCGAAGATATTCAACAACATGCTCATGTCCAAATGTTTCAGCTTCATCCAATGGTGTGTTGCCCCATCGATCTTTCGGATCAAATGGTACATTACATTGCTCCAGTAAAAATTCCACGCAATCCAAATGACCTTCAGATGCAGCCAAATGTAGTGCGGTACGGCCGTCATAATCGGATAATGTTATATCCATGCCGGACAATTTATGACGACGCAATGCAGTTACATCACCGCTTGCAGCCGAGAATAGTAAATTGACAATTGATAATCCTTTTGTTTCGTATCGATGTCGTCGTGGATCTTTTTTATGGCTCGCATGCTTCAGATTATCATATGGATGGAAGTTAAAACCAGTGACTAATTCCTATAAAATTAAATTGCAATTACGTCATTGGCACAATTTCAAAACGTGGTTGTTGTTTTTTTCATTCAGATTTCAACGGAACTTACTTCACAAAATTGCACACCACGACAGCTATTCCTGTAATAGTTACAACATTACGTCAGTCATTGTTTATGCGTACAAAGAAATTTTAAAATATAAAATAAAATCTATGTAAATATCGCGCCAGTCATTCGAAATGGGATTCATCTCATCATTTGAATAGAAAGACCAACTTAACGGCTGAATATCGCGTGTTTTGCAAGGTTTATGAAATAAACTTAATTACATTCGGGCATTTGATACATGAGTCAAGAGTTTTTTTAATCTGTGATAACAAGGAATAGCATGTGAATGAAGTTATCATGATTTTTGTTGTTGTTGTTGTTGTTGTTGCAAACCAAAGAAGAAAAAAAAATCTTCCCTTTCTGAAGAACTGACACGGGCGCATGCAGTGCGACTTTCAGGCGCTAATTAAACGCATTATGGTTTGGCTTTAGAAAAGTGTAAATAAGTAAATCATCTACTCAAATGGTGCTAAGCACTAGTTTCACAGTTTGTGATAATTGAATTTGTGTATCATTTCGACTTGATTAAAAAAAAAAAAAAAACAAAACATTTTCGCGTGAAATGCATTTTGTATTTACCCCAATGGATCAAGTGGTGGTGACCATGTAAAAATGCCCATCACATTTGGTATTACCACTAGCATTCCACCGCAAACACCCGATTTAGCTGGTACACCGACTTTGAATGCAAACTGACCACTGTAATCGTACATGCCGCAAGAGTGCATCAGTGATAAAACATCACGAACCACATCTGGACGAAAGACTTTCTCCTCGGAAAATGGACAAATGCCACCATTCGCTAGTGTTGCAGCTATAATTGACATTGTATCGCAAGTGGCCTCCATTGAACAGCACTAACCCAAATCAATAATATCGTTAAATCATTTTAATAAATTAATTTCAAATGTTTCAACATCATAAAAACTAGCATTTTAGTTCACGATTTTTACTTTTGAAAGTAAACATTTACCTGAAAATAAAAATCCATACATTCACGTAGATTAGATTTATCAGGGAAGCACTTATTTTCACGCATATAAAAACCAAGCGCATAATTTCGATCAGCTGCTTCGCGCTCCGATAAGAACACGGCATTATTAAAACCAAAAATTTCACCGCCGGACATTTTCTGAAACGATTTTATTCAATTTGCGTATGATTTGATGCAATTGTTCGATTCAATTGATTTAAGGTCAATTTTTATACATACTCGAAAATATGATATAGTATAGTCAAACTTTTCGGCCAACGTCATCTCTGGTTTGATCAATGTTTTTAATAATGAACACGTAATTATTGCTCCGGCATTGATCATTGGATTGTGAGGTTTTTCTAAAAGATTTCGCACAGATGCATTTTAGATAAGTTTATGTTGCATAATAAAAACTCTTTCTGAGACAAAGGCAAATACTAACTGTTATAGTCTAGAATTAATTCATTGAAATTTCTCCCGCTCGGCTCTTGGCCAACGTATTGATGCACCTGAAATACAAATTTATAACATTTTACATTTGTGATGTGTGATTTAATCGGATTTAAATCGCAAGCAAGCAAAATGCAAACAATTTTAATTTCGATACAAACCACTTCTTGACCAAGTTTCTCCAGTGCAATTGCATACACCAATGGTTTACTGCAACTTTGCAGTGTAAATGGTATATTACAATCGCCAATTGAAAATCGTTGTCCATCAATGGTACAAACACTGACACCCCAATAGTCTGGATTGACGCGTGCTAACTGTGGAATATATGCGGCCACTTTACCATCTGTATTGCTCTTGCATTTCCAATAAATATCTTCAATGTCTTTGGTAAAATTGGAAAAATCCGGCACAACAAATTGGTGACGAAATGCCTTCGATATTAGCACAATATTTGGAGAGATAACACTGTAAACATAAAATTGTTAGTGATATTTTTTTTCTTTAAATTACACATAACTTGGAATAAAAACAATAAATATTGCGTACGATTTAAATGTTTCACGATTCAGCTTTTGTGTTTCCGGCGTGCCACCTTCGCTGTTTGATAAACGGTGCACTTTTCGTAAATTCTCCATCATTTCCTTAATCCGTAAATCATTCATTCGTATGCCAGAAGTGCGCAATGCCTAATTCAATAAAACATCTCATTTAAAACAATTCATGATCACCACTACAAAAACAATTTCTTAAACTTACAGCTAGAAATTTGCCAATTGGAAGTAAATCGGTGGTTTCATTCCGGAACATATCAAAGAGTACATCATCAGCATTTTTCGCTTCATTATCACGTTGACTAAATATTGAGAAAAAAAAAAACGATAACAAAACATTTGATCAATGAAAAAAAAACCTCGTTTAAAATTCAACTGCAAAACTTGATGCCACTATATTTTAGTCACAGGCACATGAGAACAAATGCAATGGCAATTTTGGTTATTAAATGATTTAAGGGTCGCACACCTGATGAATTTTGCTAACATTTTTACGAATGCACGTTTTTGTTTTGGCGGTAAATCATCATCACGATCGGATGTAAATCCAGTTTCACGAATTTCTTCGGAATTATCCTTGATACCACTCTCACTTTCATTTTCCATTGTTAGAACAAATGTTAACGTTTAGTTAAATAATTGTTCAGTTGAATCTTTTATTATTGTTAATGCAATGTGCAATGTGTAGCCAGAGAAAACTAAACTTGAGAATCAAGTGCAAATTTATCGAATGGACGGCAAACTACCGATTGACTGCACTTTTATAACCAAATGTTTTATACTGAAGAATACATGCGAAATACATTCGAAAATTTCGTCTGCGAACAATTTCACATGTTTTATTAATAATTTGGTTAAATATTGTGTTAAGTGTGTCTAATTTCGACGTTAACACATTTAAGCGCTATTTTTGCTTTTATTTATCAACCGAATCATTTGAATGGGTACGGTGTACGCAGTGTTTATACACCATTATAATAATATTCTATTTTAATGTGAAACAATTTTGCATCTCATCATCGTCTCTTTCCCATGGGCCAATGGCTAATTTTTTTTTCAAAATTGTTGTTTATGCATTCGTTTGGCTTGATTAAAATCGAAATCAATCATTTAATGCGAAAGTCTGGCAGCTCTTTGGCATCTGACTCTGGCGACGCCAAATAAAATCGGCTTATTATAGTATTAATTCAAGGAAATGCTCAACTTGGCCGCGAGATACAAATCAAATGAGCATTTGTATGGCTTCATCTGAGATTATAAAGATGATTTTCTTTCTGATGCCAGTTGATTTATCAGTTTAACCGAGCAATGACCAAACCATTTGCAAAAAAAAAATCAATTAAAACAATATCAAAAACAACAACAACAACAACAACAAAACATTAATAATCAAGAGTCTTTTAATCATTCCGCAACGTGTTAATATCAATATAATATCATCAATGCTCAAATTGATTCGGTAAATAAAATGACAAGTGCCTTTTATCAAATTGAAAATGTTCCAGTTACCGTGAATTGTTGAATGTTAATCAATCGCTATCGATTTGAAATGATTTGATTTGGCAGCATGTAAATTGAGCAAATATTCCAAAGGCATATAATGCTGATTTGCTGATTCGGGTACACTTTTACAGTCGAGCTGTAATGCACGAGAATACAACGAAATTAAAACGAAACTGTAACAGTTTTAGCTGTTGTGCTTTTTTAGACTAAATTGGTAAATATTAGACTCAACAACACGCCTAGACTTAACGACAATTCTAAAAATATTTCAAAAAATACATCGCAATTGCGATATTTAATTTCTATTGGCATATTTTGAAGGCCAAACCATATAGGAGACACAGAACACATCTCAGCTGATGCAACATCCTGATCAGATTGACAATGTTACAACAACAACAACAACAAATTTATCAAACGCTGAAATTTTAACCATTACATTGTAAATTGATTCAACTTCAAATACTCACTCGGGTTTTCCATGTAAATCATAAAATGCGTACTTTCGGTTAATGGGCATGTTTAATGTTGGCTATTGGTACATCCAATCAAATATCCAATCAAATCATGTTTTGAGCATGCAAATTTGAATTAATTTGTGTGTTTTTTTTTTGTTGTTTTGGTTTTGGTTGAAATAAAAAAAGAAAAAAAAGTGGTTCATTTTAGTTCACTGCTTAAAATGGGACCAAAATTAAGCTCAATAACAAATTTTTGACTATGGTAGGACACAAACCTCTGTTGTATCCGAATAATATCTACGTGAATAGGTGTTGATATATCGTTCGTTGCACCAGTTGTACGGTGTTGGATTGCAAAATATTGAACATGCTAATAAATCTTTGTCATTTGAAGCGGCAACGCGATTTAAAGTAAATCTTTGATATCTATTTCTAATCAACGCATTCATAAAACGATGTTTACTCCACATTTTGCTTATTCTTTTTGTTTTGTTTTTTTTTTTTTTTATTTTTGTTAAATTTATTTTCGTACACCTTTTTTGCTATTCTATTTCGTTAATTTCAATTTTGCACCGAACAAGGAACGCAATCGCCAAAAAACTTTGGTTTGAATGGTTGACTTTTTGGGAATCAGATCAGCGTGTGTATTTTGATTTTTATCGATTTGACTATCCCATTTATTTTATCATTGCACATTTCGAATTTGGCCAATTCTCACAACTAAAACAAAAATCGAACAATCGTGTATTTTGGTATGTTCACGCAACAGCAAAGCTCGTGTATCGAACCGATACATTCTCCTTTCAATGGATGGGGACATTCTCAAAGAATTTGTTTTGGGACCTGCGCACTTCGACACTGATTTCATTTGAATAAACAAAGGTACATAGCAATGTTACATACGATTGTTCTGTTATGTTAATGATGGTGGTGCGTATGCGTGTGAGCAAACAACATTCATAAATGCTTCGATGTGAAATACAGTGATTTATTTTCATCGAATGAACAAACTATGAAATGTTTTTTTTTTCTGTGAGTCAAAAATAGATTAGAAGTCACATGTTGCATTAAATTCGGAAATGGTGTCTATGATCACGAAGTTTATTGCATGCATTTACATTTCAAAAGATACAAAGAAAACAACAACAAAAATGCTCGATTAATTTCCGCTAATCCAGAATATTTCCAATTCAACTTCAATTCCATCTTCCCTCCAGTCGATTTTTTTGCCATGATTTTTCTCGAACTTCGATTTTTATACGAATTTATTCGATCTGATACGTATGGCAACTGCAATAAATTGTATTTGTGAGGGGGAATAATAAAATTAATTATTCTTTTTCGCTATAGAATGAATAAATTTTAGCGATATGTTTGTCAATGCAGCTTTTGATGTATAGCCTAGGTTTTATCGGTTCGTATGTTCCTTCTTATGTAAATAATATTTACATAAACATGTAAAACGGTAATGTTTGAGGTGAATTCATAAAATTTTGAAGAGAAAGAGACAGACAATGACTTTGGCTCTGGTTTTGTAGTGTGTTTATTTATTATTATTGTTATTATGTTAAATGCTCTCTCTGTCTTTACAGTGAATGCTAAACAAGCCACGTGTGATTTCTGTTTATTCTACACTAAACAGAGGACAAATGTTGATCATCGTTTGTTTTGCATCGAATTGAACTTGTAAGGCTCTACAGGTGGTTTCCTGGTTGAATCACACTTCGTGAAGTTTACAAGCGGAAACATGTTTATGTTTCGTATGACCTAATGAATCACATGACACCACAACGAAAGTAACATGAAAGTTCAATGATAAACAAACAATTGTTATGAACTTTTATCAATAGATCAGTTTTTTTTTTCAATAATATCAAAAACTCAAAATTTTATTGCGATTTGCTACATTTCGCCAAACCATTAGCATTGGGGAATTTTGGAGTGCGCATAACTGCTGGCGTATTATCTGTTTTCACTCGATAACTTGTTGAATTAATCACCAGGGAATTGTTAATGATCCTTTAGCAGCTTAAATGGGCCTTGTATTTTAGTTTGGGGGAATTTTTGTTGCTGACGGTAACAATTCATTTGAAGAATGACCATTCAGTCATTAATGAATATGCTAAAAAGAACACTGAAGCAATTTTGCGCATAGGATTGAGACCGTCGTGTGCGTAAGTGTGTGCGAGTGTGTGCGAGTGTGTGTGTGTGTGTGTGGTGATATGGTGATATGGGGTTAATGCAAGTCATCGAAAAAAATCGTAATGTTTGGGAAATCAAATGAATCAATCGTATTATCCATCGGAAATTTTTAAGCATTTATCGGTATTACAAAGAACAACAAATTCACAGACAAGACAATGTGTTTTGCCCTTTTTAAAATGTTAAAAAAAAAGAATCGTAATATAGACTCTAGTCTTGCATATTCATTAAAGGCAAAGCGACTTACACGCGTCAATCGAATGTGATTCAAATGGAAAATGTGGTTGGTTCATTGCGATAATTTCTTGAATATTTGTTGTATTTTTTTTTTGTTTCGTGCAAGGCAAAAAAAAAGAAAAGCAAAAACATCAGACAAACAGAAAAAAAATGCGGAGAATGAGTTGGATTGATTGAAAGTTCAAAATGTATTCACAAGTATGTATCGTTTTCTAAAGGTAATTAATCGACTCAATTACAAGGAATTAGTTGAAGTAAGCACGTTGATGGATCAGCACCAATATAATGATACAGAAAAAAATTATATTAAAATGACACTCGATCCAATTCGTACGCACATAGTTCACCCGAAGTATTCGCGAACTTGCTTTTGTATTTATTTATTTATATTTTTTATCTCTTTTTCTCTCTCTCTCTGAGTGATCTCGTTCTAGCCGCCGATTTTGCATTTCGCCTTCCTTTTTCCACTGCTCATTCGTCGTGCTTGAAGCTTCGAATGCCCCTTTCAATTCAATCTAAAGTGCATGCAACATGTACAAACAGTTAGAAAGAGATTGGCAGAAATAACACGAAAAAGAGATGGAAAAGGCGAGACCTTCAACAACATTTTGGAGTATAATGTATTGAAAGTGTTTGTGTCAATGGTGCTGCTGTTGCTGCTGCTTCGGTTGTATTATTGTTGCCTGTGCTACTGTGGCTGCTACAGCTACGGTTGTTGTTTTTGTTGTTGTTGGTGCTGCTGTTGCTTTTTATTACGGCCACTGAAATCTGTTGGGTAGTCAGTTGACTGTGATTCGTTGAACGATATAGTTGATGACAATTCACAAACAGCCGAAGACGTTCATGTGTTCATATTCGATATTATCACATACAGTTTCCATCCACCAAAGTTCTTTTTTATTTTTCCAAAAACAAACGACAAATTTTGTTCGTTCATTTCCGTTCAGAATCAATCACGTTTGGTGACTTCTCCAATTTTCTAAGCGACACACATTTATATCATATTTCCCCAGTGTTACAGTTTCAGATTTCAAGTGTCCTGATTTTAGTGTTGAATGTAGCTTTTATTGTGCAGTTCTTACTTCTTTTTTTTTGGTCATTGTTGTTCATTTGAGTTTTATTAAACAATTTTGCGAAATAAAAAAAAATAAATAAACTAAAAGTTTCACTGACACACAACAATATTGGACTGCGGCTTGACAACCTGTTACTGGACAAAATCTGCCTGCGAATCCTTTTTTTTCGTTTGGTGTTGATTGAGGATAATAAATCAATTGTTAAATAGATTATATTACATCCCGGGGCAATCATCAGCAATAACATGAATCGTTCATTAGATGAATTAACAGCCAGTGAGTTGAATGACGCAATTGATGATACAAACTTTCCAAAAGCTCGAAGCTCACAATGTTTATCGTTAGCATCTCATGGTGATGAATCGAATGCCCATCAAAATGGTAATACCAATCATGCAACAAATCCACTTAACGGAAATGATGATAATAGCGTGGACCATACTGATGGCGATGGACAACATTCAAGCGAACCACTTCCAAGTAATGTGCAAAATGGGATTAAGGGATTTATTAAGCGTGCTCATCCAGCTCCACTGAAAATGGTCGCATTCAAAGGTGAATCGATTGATGTTCCAGGCACGCCAAGAACACCACGAACATCCACCACACCAGGTAAATAAATGACCAACCACCTGATGCATTCACATATATCATCATTTTTTATGCAAATCTAGTTGATAAGCTATCTGGTGCATATTAGTCACTTAGGCTTTTTATTCCAATGATTTTTATTCCAAATATTTGTCAAGTTCAAACAACTGTTTCAAATTCCATCATTTGATCACTTTTCTTTCATTTAAAATCAGTTGCTTGATCTTCCTTTTCAATGAAAATAAAAACGCATTTTCAATGGAATTCAATGTTACATTGAATCTCGCTTAAATAGTCATGTCAAGATTGTCTGAAGTTCAAAGTCCCCAAGATGAATGGAAAACTTTTGGGTGAAATCTAAATAGCGAACAAGTATTTGTTTCTTTTGTTTCTTTTTTTTTTGTTCTGTACTTATATGACTTGTTCTGCAAATTTGTAATACACACTAGAAAAAAAGAATTTGTAACGTAAAATTGTTAACGTGTTTGGACACATTAGTCACGCAGTTGGGGATTTCAGTCGAGACAGCTTAATTTAATATTTATTTATGGACATTAAAGAAATAATAAAAGGTTAAGACATGATTTTCAAAATCATCATTGGCGCACCTTGCAAATGCAGTTTTGTCTACATTAAATTTTCATATCAATTGTCCGTTTCTATATGAAAAAAGAAAAATCTAATAATTATCGGTTTCTAAGCCGTATATACATTGGATACGGTAATTTAAATAATGTTAGTAATTTTACATATTTGATTGATTATTGCGAAAAGTATTCACAATATGCGGTCATTATTTGACTGGATCAACCAAATTATAAAGTGACACAAAAAAAATCTACTGAAAATTGAGTTGAGCAAAATTTTTATGAGATAATTAATGCCTTCAACTATAACCGTTTTTGATATAATTAACAATTAACTAAATATGTGCAAAAATCAAATTAGAAATGTTAATTTGTGGTGCGAGGAACAGACAAAAAAAAATGATGAACGAGAAAGGTCACTGAATGCTATCAATGAATTAAAACATTTTCTGTTGATCTCCATCATCGAATTGAAAAGAAATAATGAGTGCACGCAAACCGACCAAAAAAAACGCGCGATAGCAATTTAAACAAACAATAAAAGTGATAGCAGACAGTTAATTTTATGTATACAGAGCTAATTTTCAGCATGAGTTCTCACATTTTGTGGTCATACTGAGCAATGTGAATTTGATTGAGAGTGTGATTCATTATTGACCAATTGTTGAATTCAAATTATTTGCATTTATTTGGTATTTTCATTGGATTCATTAAACATTTTATGTGCGAGTCTATTTTGCACATGAGGGTGCCTTTAAAAAAAAAACCAGATAGTGAATAGTATATGTGAGTATTGTTCTGCTTCTTATATCTTGCATTGTGGGATTTGATCCTGATAAATGTAAAGTTTACGTGACAAATTAAAATCATCATTAAATATCAATTCAAAGTATGATCAATGAGACAAACTATCTGTATATGTTATACGTAAAGCATTGACGTCGTATCTAACAGAGCCGCCTGGAGACGCACACATCAAACTGTTCAACAATACTACTTTACATTTCGATTGAAGTATTTCCTGTCCATTGTTAATAATAATAAAATATTGAGTTTAAAAATTTTCAGAAAGAAGATATGATAAAAATATGATGAAACGATATGAAAAAATTATTCAATATGCATAAAATTATTTTTTTTTTTTGATAATGTTTATGTTGAATTGCTTCACGCGGTTTTCACAGTTTCATGTTTTAGCGACTCAATAAACCTGGCTCAATAAATTGTCAAGCAAGAAGCACGAAATCACGAAAGTACTTCAAGCGATTGTAGATGGCGTTATATTTGGCCGTATTTGTCAATTTGTCTCATTGGTATGATCTATTATGATTTTTGTATTTAAAGTCTGGTTTGGTTTGTCGCCTATACCATTTGGCATCTAAGCATTTCAACTTAATGGGTTTTATGTATGAATGAAAAACTCTAAAAAAAATCATAATAAAACATATATAAGCACACTTTAAACATACAAAAAAATCAAACTAGATATTTGATAATGTTCATGATTGATACTTACTCAGAATTCAATGCTTGAGAATAAAAGAACAACTTTATTTTCTCGTATAAGCAGAAAAGTGCTCAAACACATTTGTGTGATGCGTATTTAACAAATAGAAATGGTTTTGCTTCGTGTTGGTCCGATTTTTTTTTCGGTTCTACTTTTACGCACGAGAAAATAAAGTTGTTCTTTGATTGTTTTGCATTCAATTATATGATTAATTTTGTAGCCAATTTTGTTACTATTTTGGATCAGTATCCAATTTTTCCAGATGTGTCCAAATTGTTTTTTAACCAATCCAAATAAAGTGTACATAATGTGTACAATTTGGCACAAATGTTCGAAAAGTAAGTGTACATACAATTTTTTTGGAGTTATTTGAGGTCCAAAAGTGGTCTAAAATGCCCTATAGACCAAAATTTCCCACCCATCTCGATCACCAACATAGCATTAAGGTTGACCTCTTTTACTTAGTTATAAATAATTGTACAAAAAGTGTACAATTTGGAACAGTGAGCTGATCTCAAAATTTCTTTTTGGTTAAAAAAGTAACGAAAAGTTCTTGTGTCGTTTGCGATGACTTTTCGATGTAATTTTTTGCATATAAAAAGGGCATTAGAGATTTTTTGCATAACTGTTTAACAACAACAAAAAAACTTATAAACTAATTATGTACCAGAACAAAATTTGGTAAAATCCCCAATTTCAAAGTAATTGGCTTTTTTCAACAATTATTCGGAAGAAGTGTTGTTTTCATTGATAGATGAAATTCGAAGCGATAGATTCAACAAATTATTGATTTTCAATCGTATACGGGTATAATGGTGAACAACTTGAGCTCAACTAGCAGCTCGTAATGCAATTAGAATTTTATCAACTTGTTGCAAATACTAAAACGAAATCAAAGTAGTCACCATGTGAAATACTTTGATATCATTCAGAATAGCATATAATATATACCAATGTAAACTATAGTCAATACTCTTGTAACATTCACGCACATGACTATTCATTTTTATACGAGTTGCGCACAACTGTTCGCATATATTTTCACCAAAGAATAAATTGCATGTACAAAAAGCAAAAATGAAAACTGTTGCACGTGTGCGACGATTCACCGTCATCACATGGGATATGGGTTGAAAGCAAGCATCATATTTGCAAACATAAATGCACAAAAGAAAATTTATCGTTGATTTACCATGAAATGTGAAAAGAGATTCGATGAAAGAGAATCGTTAGTCCAGTTCAACTATACATATAATTGATATGATAAGTTTTCTTGCACAGTTGGTTAAAAGTCGACTGGAATGGTTTAGTGAAATCAATGCTTTGTATTTTGGTAGGACATGAAAAGTGTACATTTCATCATGACTTGGAATTGGACCATAAGCCGCCCACGCGTGAAGCTTTACTACCCGACATGGCCCAATCATATCGCATGCTATTGAGTAGTCTGGGTGAAGATCCAACACGTCAAGGGCTGTTAAAAACACCGGAACGGGCCGCCAAGGCAATGCTTTTCTTTACGAAAGGCTACGATCAAAGTATCGAAGGTAAGTTTGTAAGGCCATTATTATGTTTAAGAGAACGTGAAAACACTTCGAAACATATTTGAATATATGCTTGTTAAGTGTTGTTATGAAAATAAAACATCATCATTTCTGTTGAGTCAATCGACTTGCTCCTCTTGAATTCAATGTCCATTTCAATTTTAAGTACCACGTAAATAATGCAAAATTTATCTTCAGCTTTCTTCTCTCGTGCAAATTGAGTGATTATTTTTTGGGTCGTTTTAAATATTTACCACTTATTTACCAGTCGAAAGGCGTCTAATATAGAGAAATGATCACTTCATTCGATTGATTTATTTATTCAAGTTAAAATGTTTTGTTGAGTGGGATAATGTAATGCTTTTTACGTTGAATTCACTGAAAGAGTATTTGTTTGACAATTACCAAAACCTCAATTTACTTAACGTTTATTAAAAACACACCTGATTTAAGTGGGCCTTGACTCAATTTCAGGCAATATCATTTTCCCATTTGATATTGGTTAGAATTGTGGTTATTGTTTTTGTTTTGTAACACATGAATATTTCTCATCCGTTAATTTATTTGCATTTGCAAAAAAAGCAAGAAATAAAACCTTAAATGACAACTTGGTTTGTTACACAAACATCCAGTCCAGTTCACTTTTGGACTGGGCACTTCAACCAATTTATATATACATATTTTTAAGTATGATTATTTTAATGAATGCTATACTTTTATTTTGGTTTTTATTTTATATTTTCCCCTTTCATGTACCTCATTTTAAATGTTATATTTAGTAAAAAAAAAAAAAAAAAAAAAAATCAGTAAAAATCAAATTGTTGTTGGTACTTTCGTTGACGGAATACGTTCACCTGGAATGCATATAAAAACAAATGCAATTAATTGAACTGAATGACAATTCATTCGGTGCGGTATGATTGAGAGCGTGTAAGAGTGTTAATAAAAATAGCGGTAATGCACTTGAAACAAGACCAGTTGTATTTTTATCAACGTTCACGTGCTGTCACGCATTTCGAAAATCATTGGATTCGTTGTGTTTTGGTTTCATTGTCTCTGTGGTCTGTGCCATGTTTTACAGCAAGAGAGACGCTTTGAGTGTAATGCCAAGTGTTTTTCCTTGTTATTTGAAACAGCGAGACAGCGACGAAGAGACAGAGAGAGAGTCAAATTCGATAGACTCAAGTGCAATGTACACACATTAAAATGTTCTGATTTATTTGTTTATACTTTCTTTTAAGCGAAAGATTGACTTTTGACTAAATTTATTAGTAAAATTGTTGACTGAATATAATTTGATGTTGAAACAATTTCACAGAAGCGATAAATGGAGCCGTTTTTGATGAAGACCATGATGAAATGGTGGTGGTGAAGGACATCGAAATGTTTTCGATGTGTGAACATCATTTGGTGCCATTCTATGGAAAAGTATCCATTGGCTATTTGCCGAGCAAGAAAATTCTAGGCCTCAGCAAATTGGCAAGGTAAGTGATTATTGATTTAGATGTGTTTTGTTAGTTGTCAGAGATATTTCGTTGTTGGTTTTTTTTTTTCGTTTTTTACCCGGTCGTTTTGAATTCATTTGTCTTAGCTTTAATTTCCTGAAACTAACACACCAATTTTTGGAATCTTAGGTACTAACCCAATTTTCATATGGTCATAATAATGAAAATGTTTACAATTCAAATTAGCCAGAGACAAGCATGATGCATCTCATGCATTAGTCCTAGGTATCATTTAATTTTATTTGAAAAACAAAAACATCCATTATCAGCAGTAGTCGTAACCAAAATTTAAAACAAAACAAAATTGAATATTTCAATCAACAATGCGCACCAAACCAGAAATAACAACATTGATCTTGATTTCGGATATTAAACATTTGGAGCAAATAACGGACACAACAAAATTTGATTCAAAAACTATATATATATAGTCTATATGTAATGTGCACCACACAATAAAACCTGAAATTTAGTTGTTGACCCACACACAAAAACACACGCACGCACCAAAAAAAAACCAAAACAAAAAAAAAGTTGAAAAGGCAGTTCACTCAGAATGACATAAAATGTGAACTGAACCAATTACAAACAAAAAAATCACACCATAAATTTTCATATTTCTTATTTCACATGTTTGAATTTACCGAATGATGAACAAAATCCTATTTTTCTTTTCTGTCAAAATCTTTATAGTCAGCATAGTTACGGAACGGACTATAATTTACTTGCTCGGTAAGAATACTAATTGATTTGAACAACAAAAACTTACCACTACAGTCAATACCAAAAAAAAAAAACAAAAACAAAAATCAACAATTGTTAAACTGAACAAGAGAGCACAATGTAAAAATTTAACTTTATTGGTAGAACAATTAGAGAGATTGTCCATTTATGGTGGTGACAATCAATCATGATCCTTTCAAATGCAACATTTTTTTCATAAATTGAGCAACAGAAAATACTCAAACGCTCAAATTCGTATTGTGGCAAAATGATTTAGGCTCATTTCAACAACGAAACCGATCAAAGACAAATCTAACAGCAACCAAAATACAAAAAACAAAACGTGTCAATGTCAATCAATCGTACAACATGCACCATACCTCATATCCCATACTAATGCGCTGCAAATGTGATTACATGTTTATTCGTCCATATAGTTAATCAATACACTCATTTAGGTGATTTGTTTTTTTTTTATTGTTGTTGTTGTTGTTTCAATGTTTTATTTTTGTATCTCAACACTACTGCTACTTATTTTCTTCTTGGGTTTAATTTTTTGTTTTCAATTGCATCAAAAATCATTCTGACCACATAAAATTCCATCATTTTTTTTATGTTGATTTCAAAACTAAACCGTATCAATAAACAAATAAATTAATAATATATAAACAACTCAATAGAGAGATAAATTCCATCGTATTTCGATTTGCAAATCGTGAATTTGATTGTAATTTCAGAATTGTGGAGATTTTTTCACGCCGATTGCAGGTTCAAGAGCGCCTCACCAAACAAATCGCGGTCGCTGTAACGCAAGCCGTTCAACCAGCTGGTGTCGCAGTTGTCATTGAAGGAGTGTAAGTAGAACATGTCGAAGTAATTAAAACCAGTTAATTACGGAACACCAAAAATAAATAAATGTACACATATGCATGTTATGCATACTGATCTGATATTGGAAAGAGAGAACAAAAAAGAACGGGCCGGCATGTCACAACCACTTTTTTTCCGATTGGTAAACGGACAGCAGCGACAGTGGTACACATGCCAAATGGTGCCTACATTCAGTTTTGGTGCTATGAAACGTTCTTTTTTTTGTTGAACTCTGGACGTCATGGAAAAACTCCATGGTGCCAGGAGGAGTTTTACTTTTCAATGCATTCAAATTCCACCAAATATTCGTCGTTTTTTTGTTGCAAAAGTCCTCATGTTATTTCTGTTTTTCATCTTCCTTTTTCAGTCACATGTGCATGGTGATGCGAGGCGTTCAAAAGATTAACAGCAAAACTGTGACATCTACAATGCTGGGCGTATTCCGTGATGATCCAAAAACTCGTGAAGAATTTCTGAATCTCGTCAACACCAAGTAGAACAACAACAGAAACTATTGAACTGAATGATGTAGATGGTTGATTTGACTAAAATACCACTAACCCCAAAAGAATTTACAACAAACAAACATATACATATATTGACATAATTCTAATACAAATTTAGCAATGAATTTTGGAACAGAAAAAGACCAACGAAAGTGAAAGAAAATCAAAGATTTTACTTCTTTAAAAAAAATTCAAAGAAAAATATTTATTTATTTATTCGTTGAATTTTTGTGCAAATTCTATTTGACATAGATTATAATTTTGTACCGAGAATAATCGAATCAAACTGGGCCTGGGCCGATGTCATAAATGATGATGCCCTTTATTCGTATACGAATATTGTTATTGTTATTAATCGTCTTACGTCTCACGTCACAAAGTTAAGTTTTATTTTTTTGGGCGAATCAAAAAAAAAGTACCAATCAGTTTTTACCAGAAACTACAATCGGACTGTAGCTCGAATGTAGTTACTGGGTTTCACGATATCAATTGAAATTGATTGAAAATCAAAACATAAATATAATGTGCCAAAATCACATGTTATTACAAATATTTCGGTTTTTGTCTTCTTTTTGCTTATTATTTTTTCTTAATCAACAATGTATTTATTCAGCCATTTGTGTGCTAAGCAAATGATGCTGTTCAACAATAATAAACAGTTAGAATGCATAATATAATATAAGCGAGTGTATGAGCAATTTATATGAATTGAGATTGTTGCCAAGAGTTATGTTATGTTCTTTTGTTTGCGTGTGTGTGTTGTTGGTTTGTTTATTCATACTTGTTTCGTCCGTATCAATAAAAAAATAGAAAGATTGTATCTGATGAATGGCATAACAAAATAAGACCCAAGATATCAACGATATCATTGATATTAAAGTGGACCAAATTAATAATAATATATTTGTTCAAAAAATCAAAGTATTCATACATATTTATTGATGAAGATTGTAAACATCACAATTGCAACAGTCACCTTTGAATTCATATATTTTTCGCTGTTGCAGGTAGCGACATGTTGATAGACTACCAAGTTGATACATGTTGCACATATAGATATGAGCATTAATAATATATTGCATTAATTTCTGGTTTATGTGTAGGTGTGTCGATCCCATTGGGGCTATCCCCCCCCCTCCCCCCAAAAAAAATCCTTTCCTATGTTGCTTCTTTGCAATTCTTCGGTGAAATGTCGTTCCTCTACGTCTTTCATCTTTAATTTATGGCAAACCATAGCTTTTCAACCATAGCTTTTCAACCCTTTTCGTTCGATCAATATAGTAAATAACTGTTCAAATTCCCAACAATAATTTGAATTACATTCTACAAAATGATAACTTAGTGAACGTTAATTGCAGCTCGGACTCAATCCGCGTTTTGTAAATTGTTCCATGAAACTAATGATAAATTAATAAAAAAAATTTAATAAAAAAAAATAGCCGGAAATTAATGCAAAATAAACCATACGAACACTTTTAATCGTTTGATGAAAAAAAAAAACCAATAATATTTTAGATAAAGAAAATAAAATTTTAATGAAATATGATCAAGCATGTTTTTCCAATGCAATCGAATTTGAAATAAAGGGACCAACTTTGCCAATACTTTTAAGATTTAAAGACAATTTATATGTAAGGAGAGCAGTATATAAATGTATACACACAATTTTTGATGTTATTTAATTAATTACATTTTAATCAGAAGACAGAGAAATAAAGAGAGAGAGCGAGAGAGAGAGAGAAAGAGAAAGTTCTCTCGCGCACATTTTACATTCATTAATTTTTATAAATGTATTATATTGATATTTGTTTAGCAAATCAAAAGAGAGACGAAACATTGTTGAAATTTTCATTTTTGGAATGTTTATTGGTCAGTTATGGTAAATACAGAGTTCGGATTGTTCACATTTTTTGAAGAAAGAATACAAAGGTAGATTTAATGAGTTTTCATGATGCTTGTTGAATCCACTATTCTTAACTATATTTTTGTGTGTGTTTACCGGCAGTTTTCTGTTAACATTTTGATTTCACATCACTTATAATTGTTGTCAAATTGTTATTTTTGCTCAATACATAAACATAATTTCCAAGTGAAATCAAATGAATGTTAAAACAAAACAAACAAAAAAACTGCGATGAGTTTGAGCTTCTTTATTTTCAATAATTCCATGTTATTGAAACACGCAAGTAAAAAAACATCACTAGAAATTCAAATTAAATCTTGAAAGTGTAAAATCCTTGTTCAAATAACTAACAGCTCAAAACATTTAGTCCATTTTCATCACAAGCAATTGAAGTGACAATCTTAATGAACCAACTAGCATTCCATTTATTCAACACATTTGTGAGTTAATTTTGAAGAAAGATATTTAAAATGAACTATTAATAAAATATTTTTAATGTTGTTTCAAGTTATGTGTTTAAACTAAAATTGAGTTTTATATTAGATCAATGAAAGGGACTCTTAGATAGATTATAAAAGGAGTTTGAAAAGCAAAGCCACTGAGAACAAAATGAATGGCGCTGATACAATGTGAGTTATTTATAGCCATCGATTTGGTGTTTGGCCATTCAATGGTAACGATGAACATCTTGAACCACTTGAACCGAAATATCACCAGAAACCATGGACAGATCTGATAAGCTCTCTTCAAATTGTTGTGCTGCTACGTGTGCTGGGTTGTTGTGGCTTTTCACTTTTCCATCATGACGAATGACTAATGGTGTCTGTCCAATCAGCTTCTGTACACTTTTGCCGCCAGGCGTTACCATATACCGATGATCGATAATCTAAAATTCAACAAAAAAAGATTTAAAAAATGATTTCAAATGCATCATACATAATCCAATACGTTAAAATGGTTTTGAATTATAAATTTTGAAATTACCTTTCGCTGCGGAGCAGATATGTACATTTTTCGTGGAAGTGCAGACTTGGTTGGGAACGATTCAACGCTTTGTGTGCTTTCATCGAGCGAACTAGGTTGACAGACTTTACTAAAGTCTTCAGCTAGCAAATTTCGAACGGGTTTAATTGTTTTCAATAGCGGCACTTCGGGTGTGTTGTTAATATAGGCCGCAATTGGACTGGCAATATGACGAAATTGTGGCTTATGCAGTGAACCACTTTTGGTTGGAATTCGTGAATGTGAATTGGGTTTTGATGCTGATGTTGTTTTTGCAGCAAATGGTGACCGTAGATTACGTTGTTCGGGACGTTTAAACCAATCACCTTTATTTGGTGTCAGATGCTTTGGAGTGAACTTTTTAGCTGGTGCACTATTCGGTGTCAACACTTTCGGTTTTAATTTTGGTTGCGAGACTGGCGTTTTCTTATTTTGTACATTTGTTGGCACACATTGATTATTCTTATTGTGAAGCATTTTTTGTCCCTGTTCCATCATATACTCGACACGTTCGAGTGTATCATTGAAATTGGGCATTTCACCATAGTTCACGGATGACACGGATGAAACAGACGAGATATCTTTGTGAGTGCTTGCACTCAACTCAAGACTATTTGCGGCCAAAATATCTCTTGGTTTTTCACCCGATTTACTTGTCGATTGGGCAGACTGATCAACGGTTTGGGTATTGATTGATTGATCATCAGATGAATCCGAATCAATTGACAGTATGGATATATTGTTTAGATTCGATTTAGCTGTGTAAAATGTATTTTCGATAGACTCAAATGCTGACTTGTAACGTTCAGTGGCCTGTGTTGTAACAAAGCTATTTTCCGGACTTGAGTCAAGAACAATCACCTCATCATCATCATCAATAGCAGCCACCGGCTTAGTAGTAGATGCTGTACTGACACTTTTGCTACTAGAAATGGCATTCTCGTCATTTTCCTGATTTTCATCGTACTCTTGACTCTCTTCACTTTTGAATTCTTGTTTCATGTCCGAATCCGTTTTAATCTCATTTATTAGTCGCTTTGGTACATAATTTAAACCACGGTCTAGAACGTATTCAATTTCTTCCAGTGTATCATCAGCATTTATATTCGATGAAATAGCTTCAGGGACGTCGTTCATTGCTGAAAATTGGTAAACAGACACTTATCATCATATTTATCTAATCGCAATCAGAATATATCTAAATACTCTTTGCATAGTAAAAAGAATCGTTGATATTTTGGTATCGTACCTGAGCCTCTTGGGTTATTTACATTGGATGCACGTGCATCTCCGTTTTCAGAATGTTGATTCTGGAAAAATGAACCACCGTCATTCAATGAATCGCCGGTAATTTTCAGCATTTTGAGTGGAGAACGTTTTTGAGTCGTCGATGAGTCACGATTTAAGTTAAAATCGGCCAGCAAACGATTGATTGTGGAAAATTCCAAATCAGTGCCAATACTATAATCCATTACGTACGACGATTGATCCGTAAGAGAGTCATCTTGCATTCGATTTCGTAAACCTGAATTTATTAAACATTCTAACCAATGAGTTCAAATGAAACGAATCACAATCACAAAAGTGGTGTTTATCAATTTTTTTTATAAGGTTTGTTCATAGTATCACAGACAAATATAAATTACATTGAGAACACACTTGTTAAAATTAAATTGAATAAAATCACAATTATTGTATTCTATCGTATTCGTTAAAAATACTCACGTTCTTTCAATAAATCCATACGCAGTGGCTTTTCAGGTGGATTTATTGATGTTGAGGCCTGTTCAACAGCTGGCGGATTGTTTTCCTTATTGGTCATTTGTCGTTTTTCATCAAGAATTCGCTTGAAACTGGAGTCCAATTCAAACTGATATGTTAGATCAGACTCTGACTCATCGACTTTGGATCTTTATTAAAAGAGTTGTTACCGGATTAATATAGTGGAATTTTGAGAAAAACTTGAACAAAAAAATGAAAATGTCCAACAAAATAATTCACCTGTAGTTCAATAAATGATGGCGAAATGCTTCAATATCCAGTTTATTTTGTGAACCGCTGTCGGTTTTGTCATCCATCGACGACATTTTGCGGTCAGTTGTTTTATTTGAAAGTAAATACACAAACACCGAAAAAAGAATTTTGTAAAAAAAAAAAATCAAATTAACTCTTTTCAACTGGATTTGGACAAAATCGAATCAATTTTGAATCGATAATAACAAAACGAATTAATAACAATAGACCGATCGTTTCAACAAAAGTTGTTTGAATGAATGGTTCGTTTTGTGGTACACTGACTGAAATGATTATTTATGTTCGTTAAAAATTTTCAAAAGTTCTCTTGTCAACGCAATACACAGCGACATTGACGGCGTACTAAAAAACCTCTTGATCTATAAAGATATGCTAAAATGCGTTCAATGCATCATTCGCATGCTATAAAAATACTGCATTATCGACAAAGTCTACAAACCGAAAAAAACGAAAAAAAAAATGCTTCGATAAAATGACAAATCTCAGAACAACAAACATTGATAAGAATGACGTTATGTTGACGAAAGACGTCAAGGAATTCAATTTTATTTTTAAATTCCATCAATAAAACAACATCATATCAACATCTTTTTCTCAACTATTTAAATTTGCAATGTCATTTCGTACATTAAATTTTCGTCAATCGATTAAATCAATTCGGTGCTCAAATGGATCACTTTTGAATGTATGTATTACCGCAATTTGAAAAAAAAAATGCTTTTAAATTTTTGGTTTGTGTTTGAATGAAGATATTGAACGCAGAATATGGAATTAATGCGATTAATCCGTTGTTTTTCCTAGTTGTATTTGTTGTTTGTTTGTCTTACTTGCGGACTATTTGATAAAATGGCTTTTTTATAATATCATCTTGAATAACTGAGTCTTCGCCTAATCAACAGAGTGTAAGAAATCATGGAACCAGCACCACAAATGATGTTCGTATTGTTGAGGTTGGTCCACGTGATGGACTCCAAAATGAATCGAAATGGGTTGAAACGGATATCAAAGTTGAATTTATAAATCGTCTATCGAAGGTTGGACTGCGAAATATTGAAGCGACCAGGTATTGTGGCAAATCCATGAACAAAAAATCTCTATGCACTTTGTAAATGTATATCAAAACATTACCGATTTTAGTTTTGTAAGTCCGAAATGGATTCCACAGTTCAAGGATAGTTCGGAAGTGTTTCGTCAAATTGAAAAGATTGACACAATTTCGTATCCAGTTCTGGTGCCAAATATTAAGGGATTTGAAATGGCTGTAAGTACATCATCTTGTTACGCTGAGACCGTTTACCTTTTGTTAACTGATTCATCACATTCACACGATAAATTACATGCATATTATCTTAGATTGCACAAGGTGTTAAAGAAATTGCAATTTTTGGTGCTGCTTCAGAAACATTCTCACAAAAGAATATAAACTGTTCCATTGAGGAGAGTGTAAATCGTTTCCGTGCTGTTACTGAAGCTGCTAAAAAATCGAATATCAAAATACGTGGATACATATCGACTGTGGTTGGTTGCCCATATGAAGGACCAGTTAAACCGATTGCTGTGGCCAAATTGACCGAAGAGCTATTGAAAGTGGGCTGCTATGAAGTTTCACTTGGCGATACGATTGGTGTTGGAACAATTGGTTCAATGAGTAACATGTTAAAAGAAGTAAAAAATGTCATCGACCCCAAACAATTGGCCATACATTGTCATGATACGTATGGACAAGCGTTGCCAAATATTTTAACGGCTTTAAATGCTGGCATTCGTGTTGTTGATGCGGCTGTATCAGGTCTTGGTGGTTGTCCATATGCAAAAGGTGCATCCGGGAATGTGGCAACTGAAGACGTTGTCTATATGCTGCATGGCTTGGGTGCTAGTACCGGTATTAATCTTCCGGAGTTAGTTTTGGTTGGCCGTTTCATTTGTGACTATCTTGGCCGAAATTCGGAATCAAAAGTCACCAAGGCCATGGGCAATTTAAAACCTATGAAAAAGAATTGTGATGCACATGCACATGATCACAGCCATTGATACATTGTTTTGAATTTGACGCCTAAATTGGTTGACAGTTGGCAACACTTTTCAACTACTCGGTATCTTGACACATTCTCATAGAAAATGTACACATTAGTGCAAACAACTGAAATAAAACAACATTAAATCGTTTTTTTATTTTTTATTTTTTTAAGATTTATGTCGCGATTTTCAATAAAGTAAAATCTATTGATTTGAAGAGACTTTTAATTAGTTTAGCAAAGTGATATGGCTTTATACAAAAAACCAGCCGGTCAAAAACATGCAACCTTTCGACAAGGATTTTTCTGGGCTCTTTGGGGTTTTTTAGCCGGTATTTACTGTATTCAACCAATGCTGATAGCATCACATCGTGACGAAAAATCATATTTGGCCGATTGGCTTGCAAAGGGTGAAGTAAAACCAACGCCGCCACAAAAACCACCAGAGAATGAGAAAAAAGACTCATAATTAAACTGAACGAATAGAAGACTTTAAATAAATGTTAACTCTTCGACAGAGTGAACAATGTTGATAAAAAAAATTTATATAACAAAAAAATATGTTGATTTCTTAGTTATCATGAGAATTGTTTAACCCATGAAAATGCATTTAGTTAAAGTATCAAAATAAATAAAAAGATCAAACAAAGAGGTTAGTTGTTTTGTTCTTATTTTCTTTCGGTTGGTACAGTTTCTGACAGACAATTGACATTTCATGACTTACATAATAAATACTAACAGAAGGTGCAATTCAAAATGTTACATTGCTAACCACAAAATTAAGCCGTAGTCCAAATAAAATTTAATCACTTTGCCGTTGAACCGTAATGTTTATTCCAGTTCGAAAGCGTTTTACATTTCCTCAAATATTTCTTGCAACTGCTTTTGGTATAGCTGCTACCGTTTATGTTTGGCGGCCGATTGTACAAGAGCAAGAACGCAAGAGAAAATCTAAAGAAAATCCCGAATCATCAGTGGAACCACAACAAAAGACATAGTTGAATTTAGACAGAAAAAAACTAATCGTAATCGTAAGTATTACGCTGAATTTTACATACTTGAAACAATCCATTTGATCGGTGGAAATATTTTCGTTACAGATGCAACCATACGCAATAGTTAAAAATCGAACTTATTCGTTGCCAATGAAAGTTTTCTTCGGCACCGCAATAACAACCGGTTTTGTGTGTGGATATAATTGGGTTGTTGGACCATATTTGAGAAGTAAACGAAGTCAAAGAGGACAACAATTTGAAACGGAATATTTTGCAAAGATAGACAAATAACAATTGAATCACAATTTTTTTGTTCTCTGTTAAAATTTACTATAAAGACTGTAAAATGCTTTCCTGCAAAGTCAATCAGGATGATGTTGATGTTGCAAATAAAACACAATTTATCGAATGATATAAATTTCTAAAATTTATTTGGGTATTGTGACAAATTTGTTGGTTTTTTTGTTTGTTTGTTTGTTTGTTTGTTTGTTTGTTTCGTGGTGTTTGTCTATTTAGAGGGTAAAGTGTATTTGTAAGAGTTAAACGGGCGATTGTGATGCATTTACAAATCGATTTAATTTATAATATCATAATTTAACCGTTATCGTCTTATTCTAATTGGTATCAAATGAACACTAGTTTTGTTTCGGTATTTAAATAGTATGAAATGTGATGAAAAATTCATATAGCTGGAGTAAATGTTGTGTGAGCGTGTGTGTGTTGTATATAATAAATTCAGTTCGATAAGTCCATTGTATTGTAAATGGGACGAGGGAGATAGAGAGAGATAGAGAGAGAATGAGAGACAAAAAGAAACACGAACGAACCCGGAAAATCGTATGCAAAATTAAAATGAAAGAAATTGTTTAATCAGTCTGAAGGAAGTGGATAGAATTAAAAGATATTTTGCTATTGATTGCCTATTGGCTCTCGTGGTGGCCGTTCTGGTGGCACTGATGAGCTGTGCTCTATTTTCTTTTGATAGTCTTGTTGTTGCTTTAGAAATGAGCTCAATCGATTCAATAAAAATTGTTTGTCATGTCCTTCGAGCACCAATTGATTCTTCAGCATTTCAACCATATGCTTATTGGCTGCTGAAACGGCATAATAATAGTACAGACATAATATTAAAGCGACAAAACATGGTACAGCAAATGTTGCCGTACCAAAGAAGAAAATAATCTTTTGACAATAAACGGGCAGTTCGCGGAATGCATTGATTGCTGCTTCCCAAACGGAGCTCAAACCACGATATGGACCGCAAGCACGTGATGGTAGTATTTCGGCCGCTGCATAAACAATTGGAATCACGGCCAATACATAAGACATTAATAGCACCAACATAAATAATGAATTTGAACGTGATGCACGATACAAAATGGCTGACGGCTTTGAATTGATAAGACATGCAAACTTTTTCACATAAAACATTCCAAAATGTAGCACAACGGCTGTGGCCGGAATGAATGGTGAATAAAATGTGCCCAGCCAGCAAATTGTTTGCGAATAAACAATATCGAGCACATGTTTTGACAGCTCAAATTCTTGTTCACCAATAAAACGTGTGAAACGGCTGTTGATGTGGCGTGCCATCATTGCGCGTGGAAAATTTATGAATAGCGTGACAAAAACATGTGTCACAAAGTCAACCACCAATAATTTATAAAATTGTTGACCAACAAATGTTTCCCAGCATTGTAACGGTCCATAATCGGAATGGCATTCGGTGGTGCTTTGTTTAAATTTGGATGTCACCAAAACGTAGAAGCGGCTTAATAAAACGCCCAACGATGATAGACGCAAAAATACGGTGCGCAACAATGTAATTTTGATTACAAACATCGGTGAATATTGTTCAAATTGCACAAGATAATTAAATAGTAATGGCACCAAAAAGTTCATACTCGTAATTGTAATGTATGGCAAAAATTCTAGAAATAAATTATGCAACAGTTCGGCGATTGCCTGTTTGCTATTTGTCGATTTACCATTGGTATCATCGTCACTTGGGCCAATGCCATCATAATAGCTCGTTTCACTTTCTTCGGGCTTTGGGAAATGGTGTACATATGATTCCCAACTACGGTCAAACGATTCATAGATGATCCATGCGGCAACCAGTAAAATGATGCAAACGATTGCATTCACCAGTAACCGAATCATGACCAATTTAAACATTAAATCTTTGGGACGATTAAACCGTTCCAATTCCATACGTTTTGACTGTAACAGTCCTTTAATCTCATTCAAAACGGCTTTGTGCTTGATAAGAGCCGATTTTTCATTGTGAATACAAAAATCCCATCCGCCAAATACTAAATTGCAATACTGATAGAATTGACCCTCACCCTCGACCATGCGATCTTTAAATTCGCGTGATACCGATTTTACAATGGCCGCCAATGACATCAACAAAAATACCACATTCACACTTAAATATGCCAATGGGATATTGTAATAAAATTGCACATCTCTGAGATCCAATAAACTGTTCGAAACCGTTGGTTTGGCACTTCGATCGGGCGCCGTTAAATTACTGTAGGTGTCGTCATCAATGTTGAATTGAGTATCGGCATAGCTGCCATTCGGATGGCCGGGTAGAATATTTGTGCCAAGCACTTTATTTGCATACATGCCATAGAACATGATTGTCTTTTCCATGAAACGTTTGCCTTGGATTAGATCCCACACAGCACTCACATCGCTATGCGTTTTCTTATTTAAATACTCTTGATAGCAACATTCCGTTGTATTACGTTCATGCGGTTCAATGCATGATAGATTTCGTTCATCTTGAGTTGGACTTAAAATTACTTGTGGTAGCACAATAAATATCAAAATTAAAATAAATATACTTAAATTTAATAAGATCAACCAACGCAAAAAATGGAAATATGCAACGACCCCGGTGCCGCAATTGCCTTCGATCGTTTTCAATGAGTTTCGCCACAATTGCATTTTTACCAACCATTCCGACCATTTGGCATGGAATTGTTGGCACACTTTTCGACGTTGCCATTTAAACTGATCAAAACCTTGGAGACGCAGCTTGGTTGCATTCTGTAATTGAGCTTTCATTTCACGTTTTTGTGCCATTGAGACGGGCATCGATTTTATCTCATGAATTTCCTCCCATATTCGCTCTTCATCTGTCAGATTTTCTGTTGGATTTGGTTTGGGGGAAAAATAAGATTAACATTTTATTATGAGTTTAGTAAAACGAAAACCACTTGGAATTGAAACCGTTATGTTTAGATGTTCGACTCACCGGACAGATCCGGAAGCATTGCAATGTGAACTTCATGATATTGAGATCCACGTCGTATTGACGAATGATGTGGCCTTGCGGTTGATATACTTTGTTTTCGATTTGTACATCGATCGGCCGCCGTATGCCCACCGCCTTGTTTACTTGTACCGGCTCCACTTCGATCACGTCGTGCCCGTTTTGTTGTTGCTGTTATTTGCATGTGTATGTTGTTTGTAAGTGAAATGAAGACAGAGAAAGAAAGAACAATGCATGTACAAAACCAATTAACAGCAATCACGCAACTTGCTTGTAACATTTAATAAAAACAATTTTAAATGAATGAAAAGTGAAAACAAATCATTTTAAACTATTCGATTTGTATAATGAATGGAAAACATGTGATTTTAAAATGCAAAGACAGTTCAAACTCACAACAATTTAATGTTATACAAATAACGAAAACCGAAACACAAACAAATCTTTATGCAATATTGCAGTAAAATTATAATATGGACAATTTTGCCATTCAATTCATGGGCATTGAATAATAGCGAACAAATTATTCGACAGTACTTTTATTCATCATCCTGACGGAACGATTGAAACCAACTGAATGTGACTTAAATTGCTTTGATTTTGTGTCTCCCCCGTTCAAGAAGGATTTACAGTCCTTCAACAAACAACTGACATAAACTGCCAATTTTTGGTTGAGTTCCGAAAAAAAAAAAATCGAATTTATTTTTTATTTTTTTCTCACAAAGACGCACGCCAGTTTTTTTTTGTCTGTTACTAAAAATGTTGTCAAAAATTATATACATAAAGCAATATAAAGCAGATATATATAAATCTATATACGATTCTCAATGAAATGTGTAAATATTTATTTACGCTATTTATTGCATATGATCTGAAATTGTAAATCGACCGAGTTTGCGTCATTCTTTAAGCGTGAGAGTATCGTGGCTTTCGCTTCCTTGGTTTATTTTCGGTTTGGCTGTATGCGATGACTCTCTACGCTCAGTGTGTGCTCAGTGTGTGAATTATATTTATCTAGTATCCATATATTCGTTGACTAGCTTTAACATATTGCAGGGAAGTCAAAGTCAGCATATTATATATCGTAAAATAAAAATCAGAGACACAAACAGAGTAACAAGCGAAGCGTAACGTTGAAATGTCATATCAAACAAATGAATTTATATCACGTTCAACGATCGTTCGTGTGTTTGAAACTAGCATTTAAATGTCGTTTCATTTCGATGTTAAAATTTAATGATTACAGTTGACGGACAACAAAAACAGTTGTTTATTTACAACATTACTATTGAAATTAACGACATGCAAACAAGCGAAAACAAAAGCAAACGTATCGAAATAATATATTTACCGGCACGATTTTGTTTTGATGGTAGTAATGTGGCAATTGCAGTTGGATCTCGTGTGATAACGGCACCATCTAAATCGGTTGGAAATGATTCTTGATAAAATTCGCCGCCAGCCTCTTCCCAACCAGCTGTCACTTTATTTCCGCGCGTTTTCTGTTGATCTTTCCCTGCAGACATTATTCCCTTAATTTGTGTGTGTGTTTGTGTGTGAGTTGGTGTGTTTGTGTTTTGTGTAAAACAAAATCGATTCTATGAACGATTTGACTATTGCAATTTGTCTTTCAGTTTGACTAGATTTATTCGATTCTACTGTCGGAATTCGAACTGCTGATTGATTTATCCCTTTTGACTCGTTCACTTACAATATTCTGTGAATAGAAATGACATATGAGCGTTTAATTTGATGGAATTTCATTGAATATCAACAAAACGAAACAAACAAAACACGAATCAAATCAAAATCAAAATGTAAAGGGAATTACACAATTCTAAGTATGAATTGAATATGATATTGATCATTGCTATAAAGTCAACAGTGGAAGATATTTAATTACAGTCACACTTACGATATTGCATTGTTGACAGTTCAAGAGATGAAAAAAAAAAATTATCAGGGTAATTTTTTTTTATCTGTCTCGTGTCTATTTTATCATTTTGACGATATTGGAATACAGTTGATCAAGCATATCATGAGCACAGAGCCATGTATATCGCTCTAAATGTTCAGTCAAGTATTGTCTGCTTGTATTTGTGTATATCTTTTTTGTTTTTGTTTTATTTAGTCGTCATATGGCATTATCTATGAAATAGCTAAACATGTGATATAAATCGACGTTTTTGGAATTCCAAGCTGCAATTTAGGTGCATACATTGGCTTCCGATTTGTTTTTAAATATACAATTAACACGCAGTTTAAAGATAATTTAAATTATATCCATTTTTTCTCGAATTTCATTTTCATTTGCCAGTTCATGTGACTAAACTGAAAAATGAAGGAAACAATAACAACAACAAAAAAAGAACATGACACGGAATGCACGATGAAATGTTTTCTTGTCTTCGATGCACTGATTTATACTGCGGATGACTTAGAAAATAAACAGGAACGGCTTGTAGCGGTCAACACACTCCACTCGCAGTATCGACATCAACTAGTTTACTCCCATGGGTTCTTTCTACCTATTTGGTATTCTTATCAAATTGGAATACGTAAGGCAGATTTGACAAATAACAAACAAAAACAATTGAAATCTCTGAAGTTTATCTTTGTTTTTTTATTTTTCGCACATTTCGTAATGGTAAATAAATTGTTTTTCTCGTGCATTAACATTATTCACAAATAATGTTTGATTTGTATGTAATACATTCTCACACCCGTTCCCATTTTCAATTCACAATGATTCAAGTGTATATACACAATTTAAACAAAAAAAAAGGACTTCTTTCACTTGTTCACGGTTCACTCTCAATCAATTGACCAATCACAATCAAACCGTGTTTTCCAAAACTGAAACCAACCAAATTTATACAGCCGATTCAACGATGCGAACACATTTTGTGAATATTAATCCATTTCAAATTGCTAAAAATTCGAATTTAAAACAAATTGTTTGAAGTGTAGACATTTTTTCTGTCATTTATTTACGGTGCGCTACAATTGTATGACTATTATTTTCATCGGCCATGACAATGTCACCAACATGCGAATTCATTGTATTCGCACCCAAACATACACGCACACACATAGATTATACACACATACAGTCGCGCGCGCACACACTCGCACACGATTTACATGAACACAAGATATATCTGGTGTAATTGCAAATCACACGCAAACACATATATGCATCCTATGGTTTCGTTGACGGCATTCTTTGTACGACTGTGCTGTTCGGCGACTCATTGGCAAAACACTTATACACTGTCACATCGCACTCAGGCGACTCACAAGAGATGAAATTTCTGCGGCAGCTATTGTCGCAATAAATGGCCGTTTTATTCCTGTTGGTGGAAAATATGAACCGAAGCAAATCGAATGAGATGTGTGTGTGTGTTTTTTTTTCTTTCTTTTTACATGGAATTAACTTTTGACTTTTTCAACTTTCAGTTCAGAGTCAGCTGAACAAATAAGAAACCTGTTTAATACATTCTCCGGCAAATAACGCTGAAATATATATGCTGTTTTGTCGCCACTTGGATGCTGCGCGGCTCAATCAATTTTGAATTTGAGCACGTTCCGACCTCAGTTCAAATACGAATTTCAATGTTCTCTTACACATGAAAAACATTTCAAATAATTTCTTAATCTGGTTTTTCCATAAAATATTTTCAACAGATTTTTACCATCAACAGATTTTTCAAGCGTCTGATAAATGACTCACCTGCCCAGAGTGATTCAATTTGTTTGGTTTTGAATTGAAAAATGAAATCAGTTGTTTGTTGTGTTCAGTAGATTACTTAATCTCGAATATGAGAATTTTATATGTAATTAATGTGCCATATCAAATGCGTTGTTTTTTTTTGTGATTGATGAAGCCATATATAATTTATATCGGCAAATATAATATACCGAACAATTAGCTTCACTATATTCAAAAATGTTATTAAGTATGTGTTGAAGCGCTATCTGATGTTTCATTTTGTGCACTAAATTCAGAACATTCTATTTTGACAGATTATTTTTGTTTAAATCGCAGAACGAATTTTATTTGTCTGCATGCTAATGAAAGAGATTTAAAACTGATAAAACATCGTAAAGGACTGTAACATGAATACTATTCATTGAATAGATATTACCAAGATTTCTACTTATGTAAAAATATTAATCCTATCAATTGATATGGCAAATCATTGCGCAATAAGAACAACAGTTGATAAAAAAAGTCTTGCCTGCAAATGTTTCAACGAAAATCTATCAAAACCGTTGAAAATTGAAAAAAATAATCAAACCAACAAAAAAAAATCAAACGGTTTGCATGCCCTTTTTAAATGTTTTATTTTTGAATTAAAAGCGAAAAAAATGTTTCTTGTGTACAGAATTTACTATCGGTAAAAAAAAATTATTTGTATTTGTTGTTTATTTCTTTGCCATATTAGCTCCGTTGCTGTTCGAAGCATATGCTTGAGCATACGTAGCCCATTGTTGCCATCCCTGGTGGTTTCCGGATGCCTAATTGAATAAATCGAGAGAGAGAGAGAGAGAGAGAGAGAGGGAGAGAGAGAGAGAGAAAAAAAACAAAACACAAAACCATTGAAACATTCGTTTTCATTTGGAGGAGAGGGGAATAAATGATTTGCGTGGCGTCGAATCCAAATTGATTACAACTTCAAATTACCTGTTGCTGTTGTTGTTGCTGTTGCCACCATTGCGAATTATTACCTTGCTGATGCTACAAAATAGAAAATGTGTTAATCATTATTATCATCGTCAGTTTGTTCGGGTACTACAATCAGCAAACTGAGTGATTTTAGCATCCCCATCAAGTGATAAACATCAATGTGTGTGATTTAGTGCAATTAGAAATTTGAAAAAAATTATATTACAATTAGAATGCTTCGACTACATTTCGTTGTAGTTGTTGTTTTATATTGGTCTTACCTGTGGTTGCTGGCTTTGATGTTGATTTGCCTGCATAATGGGACCTTGTTGTTGCCATTGTAGCCATTGTTGTTGTTGCGGTGTGTAATTGCTTGTCGCCGATGCCCAATTATTTGATGATGAAGACTGTTGTTGAGATGACTAAAATCGATTACAATTTTCAATTCATTTTACATAACAAATTACAAACGGTGGACCGCTATAAATGTCAATACATTTATAAAGAGAATTTCATATAACTCACCATACTTCCAAATGAGCTACCATAGCTACGGCTATTCGAACTCATGGATTGAGAGCGATCATAACCTTTGTTTGAGTTCCAATGACTACTGCTGCTCTTTGAACTGTAGCTCTGGAAACAATAAAACCAAATCAAATGGATTAAAATTGCATCGAATCAAACTCGAATTGAACCGTGATGTTACTTACACTTCTGCTGCTTGAATGGTTGTCTTTTTCTCGCTTCGATCCATGTTTGTCACCTCCACCACCACCGCCACCACGTTTGTCACGGCTATCTTTGTAGTCACGATCACTTCGGCTACCGCCTCGTCGATCGTCATGCCGTCTGTCACGTGGATAATCGTATCCTCGACGATTTCCCCAGCTGCTGCTACTGCTGCTGCTGCTGCCATGCCACTTATCACGGCCGCCACCGCCGCCGCCGCCGCCTCCACCACCACTGCGGCCACCGCTGCTGCTACCTCCTCCCATGCCTAAACAAATTTGCATCCAACATTTAATTACATCGATTAAACCATTTAATCTTTAAAGTGAAATCACTTACTTCGACCATGCATCCATTGAGATGATGAATTTTGACGGTGTTGATTCCAACGGCGATCTGAAGATGATTGTCCCCAATTTCTTCGGTCTCGACCATAACGATCGCGGTTGTCATCTAATTTTGTGAGGAAAAAAACATACAATCAAATATTAATTTTCTAGAGAATTGAGGTGAAAACGGTATTTTATTTTATTTTATTTACCTCTTCGTCGATTCCCTCTGTCAGTATCTCGTTCACGCTCTTTCATTAACTTTTTGCCTTTTTCGTTAAACTCTTGCACCTTTTTCTTTGCTTCTTCTTCATCCAATTCGGTGTATATAACCTCATCAAACCAGCCAAAGTCAGGTGAAGGCAGTGTAAAATTAGCTACAAAAATACAACAGAAATGTCAATTGAGTAAAAGTAAATTGGATACCTATGGCTTAGAATCGATGACTGTTGATTGGGTCAAAATCATTTACCTTTCATTTCATTTAGTGCGTTATCGGATATGGTTTTTTCTGACTGTTTGTCACAACGTTCTTTGTATATTGTTTCATCCGGAATAATAACGGCAGCAATCCGCTTGAAATCTCCGTAACCTTTCATTTTTCGGCGTTGAGCTGATGCCAAAACGTTTGTCTAAAATGTTTATGAAAATGGAAAACATTTAGTATGAAGATTTTTATTCTGTTTAGAAATTATCCATAAAATGAAATGCAAAACTGACCTGATCCAAAATGTAATTTCGTCGCTTCTTGACAGCAATATCTTGAATCGAGTGAAGTCCTCGGGTGGCCCAGTCAATAAAACGTTCCCATCGTCCGTGTGAATGATGCTTCTTCCTTGACTCACCGCACACCTAACATTCAACACACACACACTCACAAAATCATTAGCTCGACACGTACATTTGCTTTCGATTTCGATTTCAAATTAAATTTCAAACTTACCGTCATTTTGCTGAGTAAATTCTGTACACCAAGTATATTGTAATGTTTTTCAACATTTTCTTTGGAATGCTGATTGGCCCAGTGTGTTTTGCCAGCGCCGGGTAATCCAATTAAAAGAATGACTTCACATTCTTTACGGGTTTTCGGTCGTTGGTAACCCTGAACCAAGTTATCTTGGCCAATCGTTCCAATCAATTCATAGCCGGGCAATAGTGCATATTCCTTCTGTTGCAATTCATTTGGTTTGTCTTTTTCGCCATTCTTGGCGTCATTGCTGTCACCATTTTCGGATAGTGGACCTTTTTCCGGTTCGGCATTTTCTTCAGATTCCTTTGAATCGGCCTTTTCTCCTGCATCGGCTTCTTTCTCATTGCCTTCATCTTTTTCATCTTTTTCATCTTTTTCATCATTTTCGTCCTTCTCATCCTTTTCATCCTTCTCATCCTTCACAGTTCCCTCATTTTTTTCATCTATTTCTTGTTTCTCATCTATTTCTTGTTTCTCATCTATTTCTTGTTTCTCATCTTTCTCATCTTTCTCGTCCTTCTCATCTTTTGCCTCTTTCTCAACAGATCCGGCTTTTTCATCGTTTTTCTTTTGTGACTCAGATTCGGGTTTAGTTTTATCATCAGATGTTGGTGAATTGCTTTTCCTTGAATCTTTATTCGATCGACGATGGCTATCGCGACGCGAGCTCTCATCACGTCTGGCTCGATTTGGACGCTCTTCATTCACAAGCAATTTTGAACATTGGCCAAAATTGACGGTGAATGCAAGATTTTTGGTGAGAACATGCGGATATAGGGCAGCGCCATTTAAGTCATCTTTATCAAATTCAAATGCAGTTCCTTGCGGTTCACCGTTAACCGTATACTGAATGGTGCACGGTGTACTGTCCAAATCCAAATAAACACCGACCACATCGCCACGCGATCCATACTTTATGCCATACTCACTGAACACACTATCGCTGGCCTTTTTCGCACATCCACTGTATCCAAACGACAGTGGAGCCTCACCCAGCTGCAAATTATCCGATAATATCGACCATCCACAACGCAATTCGTACAGATTGCGTTCGTCCGATAGGTTTTGTATTCGATTAATTTCATTGACTTGAACTTCATAGCAAACTTTTCCACTGGTCACACCATGCGTTGCACGAGCTCCGGCCCATGCCAGAGCGAGTGCACCGTCAGACATCGGCCGAGCCGAGCATAGTTCCGGTTTTGCCAAAATCAAATTTAAATCGGAGTCGTACCAGCTCAATAGAACAGCATTCTCATCGAATTCCGGTTCATCTTCTTCGTTTGTGAAATCATCGGTGTTACGGGCAGGTGAAGCACGTCGATTGGCTCGTTTGGCTGGCGGTGACTTGGATTTTGATCGAGAACGTCGTCGCTTTCGACTCTCTTGCTTTTCCGAATCTTTGTCTGTACTTTGCTTCTCCTTTTCGGTATCGGAGCCCTTTTCCTGCATTTCATCACCATTCTTTGAGCTCTCGTCGTGTTGAACGGTGGCCTCATTTGAATCCGACAATTTATTTTCGATGGTCGGTTCCGTTTCCATTGATTCGGTACAATCATGATTTTTGTCACTTTCTATTGCATTTTGTTCGGTCGTTTCGGCAACATTTTCCGATTCTTCTGTTTCCATTTGCTCCGTTGTTTCGGCATAGGCGGTATTTTGTTTTGGCTGTTGCTCGACCGGTGCACTTGACATTTCGTAATTTTGTTCGTAATTGTTTTCATCGTCATTGCTTTCATTTTCATTTTCACTTCCACTTGCACTTTGTGACGATTGACTGCCATCGTCGTCGTCTTCCTCTTCATTTTGATTGTTATATTGAGCCTCGGTCTCTTTCTGATGGTGTTGTTGTTGTTGTTGTTGTTGTGGTTGTTCGGCTATCGGTGGATTTTCCTGCGATGGTTCTTGATAATCCGGCTCATCAACCGGTGATTGCTCAGTCGATTGCGACGATGTGTCTGACAATGCTGGGGGTTCGTTTTGCTCTTCAAACTGCTGTTCATTCTCACATTCGTCTGTCACAATATTTGGTGCTTCATGCTCTTGCGCTATAAAAATAAGAAGAAAAAAATGAAAATTTCCATTAATTTTGGTGTCGAAGAAAAAATCAGATGAATCGAGCCCAAAACGAAAATTAACCATGTTCCATGTTCAGAATTTGTGTGCATGTGTTTGTGTGTGTGTGTGTGTGTGTGTGTGAGTTCTTCTTAACATATTTTGATATACAATATTACCAAAAAGTCATACATAACACACATTTACAACATGATAACCATGTGTATGTGAACGGTGTATAGAATTTCAAGATGGCGATGAAATTCAAAGCGTATATATATTTACACAAAACAAACGCTTCGAAATGGAATTGATAAATTGCAAATGAATTCACCAAAATGCACATGATTTTGTTTTATTTCATTGAAATGTACACATGCAAACACATAAAATTGGCATTGGTGGGATGGGCAAATGTACAAATTGGGCCGTAACGCATACGGATGAGCACTTGTATGCTACGAACCTGATAAATTGTCATCTGTGGTGACTGCAGTCAAATTTTGTTGTTCCTGTTCTAATGCGGCTTGCAAACGTGACACTAAAACGGCTTTAACACCCTTCTGATCGAGTCCACGAGCCGCTAGCTCAGCACGTAATTCAACAACTTTTAATTTTGCTGGATCCATTGTGGCACAATCGTCAATGAGCACATTAAATTTTCCACTCACTCACAAGAAAAATAAAAATGAAAATAAATGAAAATAGAATTTTTTTTGTGTTAAATCAAAAATTTCTAACTCTTAGTCTTTCTATCTCTCTTTTTCGCACACACTAGAAAAACGATTCGCACACACTGTGGACACCGAAAAACGACTATGTTTCAATTTTCCCGCTCGAAAAATGTTTACTTGTTAACATTCACTGTGTTATTTTAATGTAAATTTTATTTTATAATAAATCCACGAAAATTGTTTATACGATTAAAAAATCGCTTGCCGCACACAGTTTATGGATTATTATATTTTTCTACACTGTACTCGTTAACCACACAATTTCGTTTTCCACCACTGAGTTTATATGTCTTATTTACCTGTGTGTTTTAATTTCGTTTAAAACTGATTGTTGAATTATTTCGTCAACGGCATTTAAATAAATAAATATCAATGTGTTTTTAGTACTATCGATTTTCATTCGATATTTTAACTTACAATTTAACTAGTAAATACAATTATTGTATTGAAATCATAACTTTTTTTTCGCAAATGAATTGTAGAGCGAGATGCGCGCGAATGGCGATTGCTAGGTTGTGTGCTTTATTTTGTTCTTCTTTTTCCTTTTCGTACTTTAGGCGAAATTTTTGTGTTGGAAAAAACGCACGCAGACACCAATACACAAACGCCGACTGTCATGTCCGTCGGTCGCAGTTTGATTGTATGAGTGCGCATTTTTTCCATTTAACTGTATGATACACCATACCAAATTCTATACGGTTACGTTGATGACACATACATGTGTGTGAGTGTAAAAAGTATGTAATAGGAAAATAAACGCAAAATGTCGTTGTCGTCAACACACAACGTTTGGTACGATGTCTTATGTCATTTGAGCGTCATGGCTTAGTCCATTCAAAGATGAGCAATTTTAAATATTTAATTCATTTTCAATAACAACACAAAGTATGGAATTGAATGAAGCAAAAGCAACTCTTTCCAATGAATTCTATTATAGGAATTATCTAATTCCTTTTCCAAGATTGTTCTTCTCTTCATATTTCGTTCGAGTAATTTGTACCTCGTTAGTTATTTAAATGAACGCCATCTAGTGAAAACGTTCAACTTTCACATTTACATGACTAACAATCAGATCAATGCTCATATTTTTTCTATTTTTTACAATTGTTTAATCACCAAATGATCTGAGTTCATTCAAAATCGACACCAAAATAATCATCAATTTATCAAATCCATTGGTTGAATACTCATCGCCGAAATGATATGCTGAACGCAAGCAAAGTATTTAATGCTTCAATCATTGGCCATCTTTCTGAAGTATAAATGACAACCGACACATATATGTGATGTGTGTATTCGCTCTCTATCGCACGCACGCACCCGCCTCTACTCAAAAATACTTTATGTCGCATTTGAGAGTTTCAACGTTAATCAACCTAAACAATAGAGAGATCGAGATATTTCAAAAAAAAAAAAACAAATCGAGTGAAAAACAAAAACATTGCAGTGTGTGGAAAGTACGTTTCAGTTCACATCAAGTGCGAGGAGCATATTTTTGTTTTCTTCCAATTTTAAAAATAGAAATGCACAATTCAAACGAGTGAATGTTTTTCGTCGATTTTCTCTGTTCTAAATAAGAAATAAATTATAAAAATACAGAGAAAAAAATTGACTTCAAGCGATTGTTTGTATACAATAGCAAAACCGCGCTAACTGATTGATAACTGAATCTGAGTCGTTCGGTGCGAGTTCCAATCAGGGCGATTTCTCGGGCCAGCGCAATTCATCATCAATTTTGATTCATTTGATTTATCGAGAAACATGAGTAACTGCTTTAGTTCGCCCGATGAAAATAAAGATGATCAAGAATTTAAACCAGCAAAAGCGCGCGGATGCACAGATGTTTTCTGGCTAGTTGTGTACATCGTATTTTGGCTATTTATGGTAAGATCCGCTACTGATCCGCTAGTATTTTTGGATAATTGACATTTTCACAGATCATAAAATGATAGCATTGTACATTGTACACATCATTTTCAATTACTTAGCATTGTGTGTAAATTCATTGTGCGCGTGTAAAAATCATTTATTGTTAAAGAAATTAAGTATTTTCCGCACGCCCATTTCTCATATTATTGTGTGCATGCATATTGAATTTAAAAGAAAAAAAAATGAAGTTGTAACTGTTGATGGATTGAGTCCATTTTTAATTGTGAATTAAGAATACAAACATAAAATATTGCCGTTGCGTGCTAGGACATCGTCAACGGTTCAACGCCATTTTCAACCCTCGGTCATTAACCGCTTTTTGGCCATCCTTTTTAATTTCATACGGACAAAATCCACGCGAAATGAATATGCCAAAATGAATGGACATACAGAACTAGCAAACATTAGTCTTTTGTGATTTTTGCATGTGTTAATTTTATTCATTAGCATTAAAACTATCTAACTATATCCCATACACTGATAAATGACCATTTTGTTGCTAATGACCGACCAAATGGAATACAAGTGATGAAATTTTTTTTTTGGTAAATGGCAACGAATAAGAAGTCTTAATTTCAATTTTGTGTTTGTTTCATTCGTTTGTAGATAGCCATTGCTGTGTTCGCCTTTGTCTATGGTAATCCAAAGCGTTTAATCAACGGTTTCGATTCATTTGGTAATACATGCGGTGTGGACGAGAATGAACATTTTGCGGATTTTAAATTGTCCGGCCTCAGTACGGCCGATAAGCCATATGTTTTTTTTCTGGATATTAAGCATTGGGATGAAACGCTTAAAATATGCGTGAAAAAATGTCCAACACGTCAAATCACCGATAGCAAGGCATTGTATCAATTTTATAAAGATACAAACAGTCAATTGTGCCGATATGATTTTAATATGACATTGTTGGATATGCCAATACCAAATGATTTAAACTATTTTAACATTCTTGGACCATGTCCCGACTTTCCCGTCTATGAAAGGTAATTTTAAATGCGATCACAAATTGCTTATGGTTTTTGATTTGTTTCTTTATGTTTCTTTTTGATTTGTTCCTTTTTGTTTTTTTGTTTGGTCATTTGTAAATCTAGTACGGCTTTACTTCATCGATGCATTCCAACAAGCGAGGCGATTAGCGATGCTTATAAACAATTGAACTCATGGAGTGTTGCTCAACAATTATTCAGCGATTTATACACCACATGGCCCACCGTTTTGGTGATGTGCTTTGTTGCCTTCAGTATGTTTTGGTCATTACTTATTCATTTAATCCAATGTTTGATTTAATCATAACATTCCATCTATTTACATGTTTAACTCAACCTCCCAATTATTCAATTTCAATACAGTTCTATCGATTTTTATGATTGGCATGATGGGCGTACTCACCAGCATTATATCATGGATAATTTGTATATTTGCTGTCATTTCAAGTGTTGCGATCACCGTTGTTCTCTGGATTACATACTTTGACATTCAGAAAAATGAAATTGCCAAAACCAAATACTCACATTTCGATGAATTTTGGCGAAATGAAACGGTGCTTTATGCGACTGCAATTATAGCCACCGTTATTATGGTAATTGATTTCGATGTTGTGTCGATTGTTATCCATGATTTTATTCATGATTAATGGCGATTAAACTCCGTATTTTTGTTTTTTTTTTTTGTTTCTTTTCTATTTGTATAGATTGTTATAATCATTGTAATTTGTTTGCTGCGGAAGAAATTAAGTGGACTTGCGGCGCTTTTTGAAGAGGCAAGCAATTGTATGTTGGAAATGCCAAGTTTGGTACTGCCATCTGTGCTCGCATCAATTGTACTGTCATTTTTCTTGGCATTTTGGGTGGCCGTTGTCGTTTGCTTGGCCACAGCCAATTATCCCGATGCAAAACCATTGCTCACTAAAACACCATCCAATGTGGTTGAATTGAGTGAAAATAATGCACCTGAATTGCGTTATCGAAATAACAGCGATGCCGACTATAAATCCTTTAAACGTATCGAGTATTTAGATGCACATTTACTACAAAATATGCTATGGATTTATTTCATTGGACTGATTTGGACATCGGAATTCATATTTGGTGAGTGGCGTTTTACACACACACACACACACACACACACAATAGTGTACAACATTTTCCCCAAAATCGAATAGCAAATCAAGTGAAATTCAATTTTGGTGTTAATTAATCGATATTAATTAAGGTCAATTAAATTACATTACATTGAATTGCGATGTTTATTGAATGTGTATAAATAGCTTGTCAACAACTGGCATTGGCTGGTGCGGTTGCATTCTGGTATTTCCGAAAACCAACCGATTCACCCGTTGGCACTGCACTATGCAAACTTGTAAAATATCATCTGGGCTCAGCCGCCAAAGGATCAATTCTGATTACATTATTCAAAGTTCCACGTTTGATATTGACGTATTTGTATGCAAAGTAAGCGCATTTATGAATATTTATAGACAAAATGATGTGTTAATCAGTGAATTGGAATAATTAAACTGGTTTTTTTCTGTGTTCTTCTTCTAAACAATGCAGAATGAAAAAGAGAAGTGATTCTGGATCGGAATGTGCACAATGTTGCATGAAATCTTGCATCTGTTGCTTCTGGTTCCTTGAGAAATTTATTCGATTCCTAAATCATAATGCGTACACTGTTATCGGTAAGCAAACAAACGTGTTTTTTCAATCAAACAACTGAATTCAAATGATTTAATGAATGTTTTATCATTATTAAACTGTCTTTGTATTCGCAGCTATTGAAAATATCAGCTTCTGTCCGGCTGCTGGAGTGGTAAGTGGAAACTATTTACACACATTTCAAATAAATTATAAATGCATTTAAAAAAAAAGAAGAAAACAAATTGAATAATAACCATCATTCTTTTCATTTGAAATAACCCTTGTGAAGGCTTGGAATGCTTTGATGGCAAATAGTTTACAAGTGGCAACAATCAACGGAATTGGTGATTTCATATTATTCTTGGGCAAATTAGCGGTGGGCTTAATTTGTGGTTTGATTGGCGTATTAATGCTACGTAATCGTGAAGACATTCACTTCTATATGTTTCCGTGCATTTTCATTGCAATTTTTGCATTCTTCATTGCCCACATCATTCTGTCTCTATTTGAGGTGATAATACAATTTTATATATAGTTGTTTTAATTTGTGCATTTATATCCTCCGCATTAAAAAAATGCACAAAATTTTTAACCATTATTGTTTGTTAATGTTAACCAAATTTCACATTTCAGATGGTTGTCGATACACTGTTTTTGTGTGTATGTGAGGATCGTGCAATTAATGGACCAAATGGACGATATCGCGAAAGTAAATTGGCTCATTTGCTGGGCGAAGAGCCAATCGAACAAATCGATGGTCAAATCGAAGGTCAAGCGGTCGAAGAGACTATGCGTCAAGTTGAATTGGCACCGATAAATCGGCAACCATTCAGCACACATGCATAAATTGATTCGGCACATCGAAATGGATGAAAAACAAAGGGATGAGACGGAGAAGGATTTAAAAAAAAAAACCAAAAAACGAATGATTTTGATGGATGTGCCTTTGCCCAGCGCTTGAAATAGAGGCTTCAAACGTCGTTTGTATTTTATACTTTGTATTTACACATACAAAATTTGATCAGCGTGCTTATGAACTCTAACACAAATAATGATAGCTTTAATCTTCTTAAATTATTTCTTGATGTGTGTTTCTTGCTTTAAGCTGAAATTTACCTCCCCCCCTGTCCAATGTGACATAAAAAAAAAACCAACAAAACTCTGATCAATTAACATTGTCTCGAACATTTTAATGCAAGTGTGACGAGCCCTCAATGACGATCAAATGCACAAATTTCATTTTTTAATTGTAGATTTTTTTATATATACTTTTTAAATGATTAACTACTTTACTTGAAGAACAATGAAGAATTCATGAATCACATAATAATAATTTGCACATAAAACAAAGTTCATTTCATTTTTTTTACTAAACATTTGTGACTGAAAAAAGAATGAGGAATAGCCATATGGGATATGAAACAAAAAGAACAACAACAACAACAAAACATTCAAGAACATTGTCAGGGCACAATCACTCACACCACACACATGCTTTTAACGTTTAAAATCTAAGTTCTTACCATACAAAGTATTTCGCACTTGAGAGTCAATGATAAATTGATGTAAACACACAATCACGTTTGTTGCAAAATGCACAAATATTTTGCAGTAGCAACGATTAACGTTTAATTTAGAGCCATAATAATTCTTTAGCCTAGTTTTTTTTTCTTGCAAAATCGAGAGAGAAAAAACCGAAACAAAACAAAACAACAGAAAACGTGTATTGACCATAGTCAATATAATATGGGCTGGATTGTGTAGCACAAAATAATTGTTTCCGTTCGCTTCTGATTGTCATTTTTACTGAATTTTTGATACGGATTTTTTTTTAGCGATTTAGTGCAACCAAATAAATTAAAACACATCACTGTGTATGTGCAAATGTGTATCCACACACATCAGTAGTTGTTTTACGCACAATTTCCATTTTTATATGCAATCGAACAAATATGGTAACAAAACAAAAAAATACAGCGGCTTTATTGCATTCAGTACAAATTTCATGAATCGAAATTAAATGAAGTAATATATACAACAAAATAATGACCAATGCATCTTCCATTGCAAGGTTAAAAACGGCCATCCAACGTCATATGCAGTAACATTAATAAATTCCAATATATTTGTCGTTCAATTTTATATACAAGAGTATTTTTGAAAAAGTATTCAGTGCATTTATTTCAGCAACAGTATTTATACACTTAAAAATCATTTAAATTAAAATATTTAATCTATTTTACAACAACAAAACAAACAAAGAATTATATGTGTTATAAACCAATATTTGTCACAAAATAAAACATTTAAAACATAAAAATGATTGAGTTTAATTAATTATAGATGTAGATTTTGAATGTCTCTAGAAAATTAATGGTTTTTTGGTGGATAATTATGTCAAGTGTATGTCTCAGGAGCTGTGAGATAATTTCGGGTAACAGTATGCCGACAGTGATGACGGGATGCATTTTTCGACACATTGAATATTCAGTTACACATAATACCAAAAATGGAGTATTTTTTAACGAGTCTTAATGTCTGCACTCAATTTCATAATGACCTAGATCAAGGAGGTTGGGTGAATATGGAAAATTGCCGTTTTGTTAACATTCATATTCAAAAAAAAAAAAAAAAAAAACATTTCAACACCAGCAACAAAAACGACTAAGGTGAAATGGTCAGACGAATTGTGTGCTGTTATTGTTTCTTTTTCATTCTCTCAACTCAAAGCATTCCAACAGAATGTCTATCTTCTTGGTAGATATAGGTTGAATTTCATCCAATTTTCTCAACAATCGAATAGCCATAAAACACGAAACCCATGTTAAATACAGAATGAAAAAAAAGAGCCGAACAAAACACAAGAAAATGTGAAAGGGAGAGAGAGGGAAAAAAACACTTAAAGTGTCGTTTTGTTTTGTATTTTCTTTCTCTCGGTGAGTAATGAATGGTGAGTTTGGATTTCAACGCAAAACTACAAAACTACTCAATAGACAATTGAGAGCATTGAAGCAAAGAATAGAAAAAAAACAACAACAACAACAACAACAGCATGCAAACCTCGAATAATTGGAGATGAGTTGTTTGTGAAGAAACTGGACAGAATGGTAAAAAAACGGAATTGGCCGTAGAAAATCAAACAGCAAAAGAAGTGAGCAAAATAAAGCTAAAACCAAAATTGAGAAAAGAGTGAGAGAGAAAGAGAGAGAGAGAGAGAGAGAGAGAGAGAGAGAGAGAGAGAGAGAGAAAAGCACAGAAAGAAAACAATTACTAAGACGCGACATTGACAGTGGACACAACAATAAGAATGCGTTGAGCATCACTGATCTATCTAGTGCATTTGGACACTGGATTTGTGCAGCACGCGCACTCGCTTACGCTCGCTCATACAATCCATATCCACACAATCTTGTTTTCAATACTTTAACGCTTAGTTGCCTCGATATTTTCCTCACAGCTCTGTTTTCTCTCTCCCACTCTCTGTCTCTCTCACTCTCTCTCTTTTTATTTTATTTCTGCCTTCATACATCCACTCTTCTATATTTGTGTAGATATCGGAGTGTATGTATCGGACTTCATTCGATTCGATAAAATGCTTTTTGAATGTATTTTTAAAGCAACGAACGATTTTTGATTTTCATTTCGTTAAAATTCCGAATGAATCATCCACATTGAATAAAATTTCGGTGTGGGGTGAAGAGTGACGTTTAAATCTGTTTATAGGCTGTTGGTGTTCACGGTGGCATTAATTAGTTAAAGTTCACCTTGCGTACCAACTGACAAAGGTTACCGGCAGTTGAGCGGTATTTTAACTTCTGAATATATTTTTCATTAAAACAGAACAACAACAACAACAACAACAACAACAATAACATTCAAATTAAATTGGTCATTAAAAACGTTTAAATTCAACCGAAAATTCGACGGGTCGTAAAAGTGATTTGAAGCGTCTGAATTTGATTGCAAATAGCAATGCCTTGAAGAGCGCCCAATCAAAGTCAATCGCAATGGGTTTGGTTTGGTTTGGTTTGGTAGCTAGTTGAAAATTCCGTAGCACCAAACGTACTTTTATAATGCCGCACTGTTTTCTGTTATGACTTGTAATCAGGTAGAGCTCGTGGTTTGTGAGCAACAAGCGAAAGCAGCAGTTGCACTTGACTCTTAACGCTCTAATATGAAACGTATCACTATTTTTCAGCCAATTTATCCGTCTTTAACCGTGTTTTTATTTATTTATAATATCGATAAATTGTTTTGTTGTGCCTTTTTTTCTTCTTTTATTTTCGCGGTGTTGATCATTCGATTCACAGCTATTCTATTGACTGAAATTGAAGTTTTGTGCTCCCGGGTGCTGTGTGTTGTGTGCCTTTTGCGTTTAGTTTTTGTTTTTGTTTTCGTTTTGTATATTGTGCAGAGTAAACGGGCGCGAGCGCGGGCCTCCTTTATTTTGTATTTTATTCGTTGTTTTTGTTTCGGTAAAACATTCGAGGTCGCACATTTATTCATTGTGGACCGTATGTTTACGGTTACATTTTCTGTTAATCTATTCATCGAACGTGCTTGAGGAGTTTTCGTGCAAAATTGTTTTAGATTGTGATTTCTATGCTACACATTCCCCAGTAAAAATATACCTAAAATCTAAAATGCTCAATTCAATGAATATAGATGAAAGCATAAAAATGTAAGCTAACACAATTTGTGCGGTCAGTAAAACAAAAACAAAAAAAAACTAGATGAAGAAAAAATATTTAGTTATAAAGTTTTAGTATAATCTGTGAAGAAAAGCGAAAAAAAACAAACACATAATGAAATGTTACTGTTTGGCGAAAATACAATAACAAATATCTAAAAACAACAACGAATCAAAGATTCACATCGAGCGTTTGCAGAATATCAAAACAAAATTCCACAACAAGTTTGTAAAACGTAACGAATGTGTCGTTTAATGTGGTGCTGAATGTCAGTTTTTTGAAAACAAATATTCTCTCTATCTCAATCCAGCAAGAGAAAATCACACACACACACAAAAATTGTCAAAAAGCGAATGCTCAGCGAAATCATCGCCACTTTTTTTCGATTAGTTCGTTTAAATAACAATTGATTAATTTATTGGTTCGATAGTGTGCCAATCCACCCCGGACGGCATTACAATAGTGGAATTCATGAAAATATCCGCAAAATGGTTAAACAAAATCACATCGATATTGTTTGTTACAATTTTTATGAGTTTCGAATGTTATTCTAATGTAAATTTCTCATCGTGTAAATTGGATGCTGAATTCGAACTTGATAAAAGATACCATGAATTAACATTGAGCTATTAGATAACCGGTTCCCCCCCAAAAACAAAAATAATCGTTTTCTATCATTCGCAACAGAATTCAATTTGATCGGAGGAATTTTTGTGTCTGCACATTGTAAAAGTTATCAAACATTAAACGACCAAAATAGCTGTTTCGCGCCTATTAATAAAATTAATTCCGTCGCACAGGTGAAAAGTGGATGTGAATTGTTCATTGGTTAAGTGACACGGGCTAATTCAAAGAGCAGTGACTTCAAGGGGTTTTAAGTTTTTTTCTTCACGCACATTTGGTGTTTTTTCTTGCTGTTTTTTTTATTGTTGTTGTTTCTGTCCAATTTCAATTGAGAGATTTTATTCGCTGTGCTTTACACAACACGGCACAAACACACACAAATAGAAAATAACAACAACAAATGAAGTATAATCATTTTTTGAGGAAACCACCACAATATGCGTAACATTCTTTTACGCTTCATCAAATATTTGCATTACGCGCTTGTGTATGCGTGCGCATGCGCGCGCACTTTACCATTAGTAAGTGATATAAAATGCATCGATAAATTGCAACAGAAACATAATATCTATGTTTTAAGTGAACAAAAATGTTGAAAGCATACCAAATGCGTTCAATTAGAAAATGTGCAGTTTTGAGGCGTGCGTTTTTTTTGTTCTCTCTTTACCAATAAACATATGAATAGAAAGAAAAAAAAATAAAAAGTGTTTCTTCAAATTGATCGCTGGCACGAATGCAAATCGTTGTATTTGTTTGTTTTTTCTATTTTTTTTTTTTTGGTTTGTTTGTTTTCTGTTGGTTGTTCAATATTGGATATTGAAGTGTTTAGGTGAAAAACTCACCTTCCGCATTTGTTCCGTAGCCGTTCAGTTTTTTTTTCTCCAGTTATCTGCAAAGAGCTGTTGAAGTGCAATATTGTTAACAGTTTAGTGTATTCAATCGTTAAGAGAGCAAACTGATTCACTATTTGAAACACGAAACGAACGAAAAAAAAAACACACACAAACACACTCAAACAAAATAAAACATGTTAATTGGGATAGAAAACATTGCAGCGGAATTAAAAGCGATCATGTAGAACGTTTTATAATATGGCCCGGGGTTTTATTGGATTAAAGAGAAATCAAATCAAAAATCCAAATGATTTGATTATATTCAAGTAATTAGGAAATTTTATTTGTTGTGTTTTGGTTATTACATTTTTGTTCGGACTTTCTTTGTGAGCACTGTGGGGAAATCGCATCCATGCACAGAGTGCCGCATGAAATCTGTCGAATCGGTGCGAAAGACGAGACCAACCAATCAACGAAGATTTCAATTATAAACGATTGAAGAATATAATAAAAAAAACACAGTGTTTAAAAACATTACAAAGAAAGAGATAGAAAGAATATGAATAAAAATAACAACGATGCCAAATGGGATGCTGAAACAGTATTCAAGCGTATTTTTGTGCTGCCTCTGCTGTTTGCATGCACGTTCAATTGAAATTTTAGCAACAAAGCAAACATTAACAACAAATGAACGACTTCACCTAATTGCCAAGTGGTCATTTTTGAAAGTTTTCTAGCTGATCGTTGACTTCTTGGTGTGCTATTGCTGCTAGCTATCAGCTCTAGTTTTTTTGTTACGATTTTTTTTTCGCCGTTTCATTTTCGTTGATTTGACACCTTTAGCACAAGTGCACCATAACAAATTTATGCAGCATTAAAATTCGAGCGCACATAACAGGTACTAATTTGCCGTCGATAATTTGTTGTTGTTGTTGCTGCTGCTGTTGTTGTTTGGTGTCATTGCTACTGGTTGGGTTGATTGTTGTTGTTGTTATTAATGATTCGCTAAGTAGAATTATATCATGAGATTTTTCGGACAACACAAGCTTTCAACTTGACATGTTATGCATTTGTAAATTTTTGAGCGACATTCATGTCGCCAACATGTGGTTGTTGTTGGTTTTTCTTCTTCTGTTTTTCGAATTCATGGAGACTGTGCGTTATTAATAACAAATCATTGCTAAAAACTCAATTTAGTTGAACGATTGCTTAATATTTGCATTGGTAGATGAAAAGCTCTGATTTTTGTTGTTGCTGCTGCTGCTGCTTGAGTGTGGTGTTGTGTGGTTTTTTTTTTATTTATCCAACAGACCTAGACTTGTTCGCAATTGTATACCGTAAGCAATGAATAAATGCTTAGTTTACGTTGGCGTATACCTCAAACACAGCCAACGTCAAGATTTCAAACTTTTGTAATACATGGAATGTAGACTCTCAAGCGAATCGAGGTCTGTTGTGCCATTATTTACTATCCACAACATGCATTAGAAATTATCGAAAGTGTAATAGACATATAAATTGAATTGTTTTGTATCTCTTTCTCTCTGTTTGTTTCTCATCATTTTTTTCTATATTTCATTCAGCCTAAGAGATAATACTGGTCTTGATGCTCTGTTCGCTTCCTTTTGGCTCGATCATTTTGTGTGTTGATTGTTGTGGTTGTTGTTGTTGTTGTTGTTATTGTTTAAGTTTTCGTGTTAAATTACCATAAGAACCATTTATTAAAGAAAATCATAAAATGAAATTGTCCGAAGGAAATAGCGGTAGTCGATAAATATGATGTTTATTTCGTTAAATTCAGTAGGTTTTTGGTGTATCTGCAGTTGGTAAAACGGTACAATGCCATGCCAATGAAAAATCGACAAAATATCATACCATTAATATATCATATAATATAAAATATCATATATTTTCTATCAATACATCAAATGCCCTGTTTAAATTGTTATTCGTTTCTATCTTTTCATTGCATCTCTGCCATCTATAGGTTCGATTGATGTGAGAAAATAAAATGCATGACACACTTTGTTGCACTGCAGAAATAATCTGTTGCCAGTTAAAAAAACATTGTATCAATTGAACGGTGTCGGTGAAAATCTCAAGTGCATATATGTGTGAGCGTGTGTGTGTCTGTATGATTGACTAAAAGAAGAAAAGAAAGAACGAAAAGAAGAAGAAGAAGAAGAAGAAGAAAAAACCGTGGCGCCGACACACACACAAAATTATGCGCTTATTTAAAAGTCGTAAGTCAGGTGAATACAGTGACGTATCATCGGTGGTGGCCAATGAAAATGATCCGCATGTTAAAATTGTGAGCTGTAATTCGCAACAAGAATTTTTAACCAACTTGGACAATAACATTGAAAACGGAAGTGCTGACAAGCCAACTGAAGCTAATGATAATCCATCGAATTGCTTTTTTGGCAGCGGCGGTGGCGGTGGCGGCAATGAACAAACAAATGTATACAGTTCATTCAATCAAATTCACAATCACTCAAATTTACACAACAATATACCGTACAGTTTGAAGCCAACGGATAATAATTGTACGGATAAATTCACACCGATTCCTGATTGTGATAAAATCGATGAGCCGATACCAGTACAATATGAATCGCCAGCTTCAATGCACATAGACAATTCGTCAACGACGATGTCGACAACGACAACGGCGATAACAACGAGCAATCAGGAAACACAACAGCACTCTGATTCAACCAGTGATTTTATTAATGAGCTTTTCGGTATTTACATGACTTTACTTTCGATTAATTTTTTTTTCCTTGAGTTTGCCTTCACTAACAACCATATGCTATCTCTCTCTCTTTCTTAATCTTTATGGATTTTGCTTTTACAAATGAATCACTTGATTATAATGCAATTCTGTATTCGTCTCTCTCTCTCTTTCTCTGTGTGTGTTCATTTTCGTTTGATTTTCATTGCACAGCCACGCTTGATAATTTAGAAACAAAACTGATTCCCGACGACGATGACAATGATTCAATCAGCATTGATACGATCAGCGAAAGTATCGACATTAAATCCGAATCGTCTGTTTGTTTGTCTGCCAATTCAGTGGATGGAAAAATCAAATTTATTGGACAAAATGGTAATGTTATTGGACAAAACAGTTATGATTTTAGTGTCATGTTCAAACAAACAAACGAAATGATAATGATAAAAGATTTGTGTTTTCGTGTGTGAAATTGATAGGTCAATTGCCCGATTATAAGGTTGTAAAAGCCGTTCCAGTTATTGTTTTTGATGGCGATGTTCCGAAAGAGCCAAGAAACAGTGAGTCAATGCCGATTGCCGAACAAATCAGCATTTCGTTTATTTATTTATTTTTTTTTATTGAAAAGAGCCTGAAACCAAAGAATTGATTTTTTTTTTGTGTTTGAAAACTAGGAAAATTGTTAAAATCTGCAAAATTGTTTTATTCTCTTGTTTGAACAGTGTTTACATGGGGTCGTCGAATGAGCAAAAAATTCGAACTATTGCGACGTAATGACAGTAGGAAAATGCATGAGGATGGAACAACGGCACGAAAACTATGCCCAACGGCATCAGCTGATATGCTAAGTGGACGTGGTGTGTTTTCATTGCGAAGTATGCCAAAGCCAGGTTTTGTAGCTGATGAACAACAATCGATTCCGGCAACATCAACCGTAACCATTACACCACCAACAGCGTCTAGTTTAAACAACTATTCATTTAAAACATTTTTTCATCGCATCGGATCGACCGGAATGCTTAGCCGAAACAACCAAAGTAATTCAAAGCAATTGAACGATACACGAACACTGTACCGGAGCAGTTCAACCAGCCAACTGAATACACCGTCGTATGTAAAAGGTGATGATCCAACCGATGGCATTAATTTGTGCAATCGAACAAAAATGCATCAGGCAAAATTGAATGCACCGTGTAGTAATTTGAATGACAATTTTATGAATAAGAAAGCGCCCGTAAAAGCTGTTAGCTATGATGACATTGCACATGTAGCTAATGAGCCGCAAGCATCAAAACGATCAAATTTCCCATATGCATTTCTACGTTCGAAATTGTCGGTGCTACCGGAGGAGAATGGTGGTTCGGTAATTAATCAAAAGCGAATTTTACAAGAGATGCAATTGTTTGAAAGTTCAATGGCTAATGCGAGTGAATTCAAAGCACAGCCGACAATTGGTAATCAAACGAATCAACAGCAACACCAGCACCAACAACGGCATCAAATGACCGAAGAAATTGACAATAATAACCATACAGACAAACAGACACCAAATGAAAATTACAATTGTGATCAGCATTCACAATCACAACGGCTTCAATACCAAAGATTTAGCAATTGCTTCAGTTCAAATGAATCCGGTTACGATAGTGATAGCAAACACACCGATGATCAAAATATTCCAAAATCATTGAATCCCAACGATGAACAACATTTGCATAGCACCACATTTACACCGTACTTTGGCCGACGCAAACGTTGTAAATATATTAAATTGCAGCGTAAAAATTCAAATGATATTGTTGGCATCGAAGTGACACCGGTTGATAAACAAAATGGTACACAACGTCAATATATTGTTTCGAATGTGATTAGCGTTGGTTTGGCTCATGCTGATGGACGAATTTGCCTCGGAGACGAGATCATCAACGTAAACTGCACCGATTTACGTGGATTGAAGTCGTACGAAAAGATTCAAGAATTGTTGTCAACATTTGTCGATGATTCTGTAGAGCTTGTCATTTCACATGACGAGCCAACTACACGCTGCAATGCACTTAATGAACGTGATACACGGCCCAAAGCCGATTCACATCTTGGTAGGAACAAATAACCCATTAAACAAACATTTTTCTCCCTTTTTCTACTTTTCATTTTGTCTCAACCAAGTTGTTTTTCATTTTATTCGTTTGATGTTCGTTCCTGTAGGGCACCTAACCGGAAGAACGGCATTCAATCCGAATTTTGGTCCAGGCGATAGAGAAAGTACACCAATGCGAAATAAGCCAAAGAATGACGATTTAAAACCACTGCAAAACTTCACCGATTATATTCCCGTTTATGGTGATAAAAGCACAAGTGCCACGGTGATTAATGATGAAAAATGGCAAATTCTCGGTAAAAAACGTATCGACCTCTTATCAAAATATGGTTATTCATCGCATCGAGAAACAAAACTCAGTGATTTAACGCTACATGATGATTGGCCGTCCACGGAGCATAAGCATCATACATTCGATAATTGTTATATTTTGGGTGAGCCAAAACTTGGCACAGACATTCCTAGTCCGGTTGATGGACCAAATAAATCAAATCGGCACAGTTTTTGTGAATATAAACCATTTTCAACGCGCAAAAATGATTTACAACGATTACGATTTTTTACACCCATGGGATACAAACCGATTCATTTAAATCAAGATGCATGTGACAAAATGCCCAGTTCAATTGAATTGACAAATGAACAATCCGCAAATGAAGAGGGACAATTTAATTTGTTGCCATTGATTGGAGAAAGTCGTTTGGCCATTTGTCAAAATGTTAGTCATCCGATCAGAGCAATGGCTCAGTATCCGTCCGCCAGTGAATTTGATGATATGAGCTGCCGACCATTTTGTGAAGATCAACAAATTAGCAATGACATTGGCATTGCATGTAAGTGTTATACAACGATTGAATTTTTTATTCGTTATCCGTTTTTCGTATTAATTTCCAGATGTTCAAATATTGTTTGATATCATTTTTGTGCAGATCACAAAGACCCTCAGAAGTACATATACTTTAAGGTGTTTTTTCATAAAGGCAACGGAATGAAATCGTTAGGATTTAGCATTGTGGGCGGTCGTGATTCTCCAAAAGGCAGCATCGGCATATTTGTGAAGACAATTTTTGCGAGTGGTCAAGCGGCCGACAATGGAAATCTTTTGGCTGGTGAATACAATTCACTTATTTTGTTGTTGTTGTCATTGTCCATGTCAATATTTAGTCTTAATCCGCCCATATTCAGTTGGGTGTTGTTGTCACATGAAGTTAAACAAGTTGTCTAAACATTCAATTACGATTGTCACAAACCACGTTTTTTTGTGTCTTTGTTATTGTTGTCATTTCGTAGGTGATGAAATATTGTCATTGAACGATGAATCATTGAAAGGCAGAAGCCATCTGGAAACGATTACAATGTTCAAAAATATTAAAGAAGGTCCGGTTATATTGACTGTAGCCCGACGAAGGTAGGTGTTTTGAATAGCATTGAAATGCATATAATTGGATTCAATTGCCGGAAAAAACGAACACAAAATTTATTCACTTGTTTATTTTTATCATTTACAGAACAATGCGCGCTAAGTCTTTGGATAGCGTCCAATTTAAACAGAACTAAAATACTTGCCGTCAATTGTACCTCCTTTACAACTGCCAAATTCTGAGAGGTTCAATATGAATTGTGATACTAACCGTATCTGGTACGAAATGATGCCGCTTTCTTCATTCATTAAACAATATCCAGCTGTTCAATGCATGTTGTTGACAAACAAATTGCAGCTGCCCCAATCATTGAAGAGCCGACATTTTTCTGTATAACATTTGAATTACAGCACATCCACTGTTGGGTTGAAAATCATTGAGACGAAGTCGAAGATTTAAAGATCATATCATCATAAAAACTAGAGTAAAAAAAACACATCGAAAGCATGTGCGGTTCTTAATGCATATTTTTTTTTATTCCATTTTTCTTGTGTGTGTGAGTGTTTGTTTCATGTAAACTTTGTAAATACAATTTATTTTCTTTTCCCATCTTCTCTCATTTACTCGAAAATACAATATTTTTTTTATTTATGAATGTACTAAATAGAAGAGAATTCGATTCATAGGCCTACGAATTGTTATTTCGAAAATAAAATACGAATATAAAACGATTAAACCGATGATTATTTGATTTATTTGTTGTGTGTATTTTTTTCTTTTATTTTTTTTTTTATTTTTCATTTGATTAACTTAACTTATTTGCAATTTATCATTTTGCATTTAGACTAGAGACATGACAGTTGTTGGAAGTTGAATTGTGATAACTGAAATTGCCAAAATGAAAAACCAAAAATGAATGGAGTATGTTGCACATGTTTGGAAAACTGAATTTCTTCTATGGAAGAAATTTAAATATCAGCTTTAAAATTCAGCTGGATTTGATGAAATTTTTCAATGCTCCTTGATAAAGACGTATGCTAGAGCGATAAAAGAAAACAAATCACAACTGAACATAAAATAGTTAATTATTCCATTTGAAAAAAAAGCAAATTTTTTTTGTTCTTCTTTCGGCTGGCAAAAATTACATTGAACGGATTCTATTGCTATGATCAAAATGTGGTTTCCATTCACTCAAAAATTCAACTACAACTTTATTACAATATTATAAATAACTGCTAGCTTTATGCTTATAAGCATATACTAATTTCATTATGAAAATAAAATGAGAAAAACATTAGATATCTAAAAAAAAAATAATTCACGCGATGAAGAAAACACAAAAAAAACCATCGACAAAGAAAATTGGATCAGATTTTGGATGGAAATTTAAATGCTTATTAGTGTTTGTTTTTTTTTTTCAATTTAAAATATCAAATATTAAATAGATTTTTTAAAAGTGATGATACAATTTTGTAACATAAATGAACAATTACAAAATGTCCACATTAATATCAATTGTTTCGTTGTTCGATTTATCATTGCTTGAAAATTATTTTAGAAAATCAACTCAAATCCTCGCCATTTGTTTGTTTGTTTTTTTACAACTACAATTCACTTGATAATTCAGATAAATTTATTCGAATTTTCAGTTCTTTCATTTGTCTAGTTAAGTAAATGAATACGTAAAATTTATTTATGTCGATGCTTGAGTTGATGCGTCAATTTGTTGTAGATATTTCGAGATCACGGAGTTCAGTGTGCTAAATGATGGACGCTCTTTTGGATTAGTTTTCCAGCACAGCAACTGCAAAAGGGGAAAATAAAACCACGAAACAAAATTAAATGTTGTTCAAGGTATTAATTAAGTATTTCACGTAGTTGAAAATGCGCTCACCAATGATTTGGAAATATCCTCCGGAATGGCGGCTGGCAATTGTCGTTCAATGTTATTCTCTTGCAATTGTTTCAGATAGTCGTCATCGGACACACTTTCAACCGGCAATTGTGTACAAAATGAGAATAGCTCAAGAACAACCACACCAAATGAATAGACATCACTTTTGATGGTGTTGTCATCATCTTCAATGCATTCGGGTGCCATCCAACGCAACGGCACCATATTGCTTTTTAATTTATAGTATTCACGAATATATTTGTCTTTTATATTGGCTGGATACGAAATTTTAACGGTTAAATCGGCAGTAATGACACAATTTCGGGCAGCCAAATCACGATGGATATATCGTGCTCGATAAATAGCATCCATACCGCGTGCAATTTGCTGTGCAAATAATAACAATTCGGGCAATTTGATTGTCGTTGTGGATGTTTGATTGGTGGTGGTCTTTTGAATGATGCCATTTTTCGATGTCAGTTCAGCCATTTGATCAGCGCGTGCACTTAGAAATTCTTTCAAATCACCGAGATCAGTGTGTTCGAGAACCAAGTAGTGTGGATCTTTGTCACGGCACAAACCAAACAATCGGACCACATTTCGATGTGAAACGGCACGGAACAGATCCAATTGCCGTCGAAATTCGATGCACACATTTTCATCTTTGACTTTGTTCAGGGCCTTAATCAATGTAAAATGAACCGTTTCATCGGTATCATCCGACACCGCTTTAATTTCATTCACATTTTCAAATGAACCATTCGATTTTCGTTGTTCACGTTCATTTGAAATGGTTAATGTGGTCACAAAATCTTTATGCAAATGCTGTTTTAAATCGCAAAATTTCACTTTGCCCATATAAATGTTACCGAAATCACCGCGTCCCACTTGCGTAATATCGAATAAAATTGTACGTGGAATGGTAATTTGATCCAAACCCGATTTGCTCGTATGTTTTACAGTATGTTCGGTTTTGTGTGTATCGTTTGCAACATTATTCGGTGCAACACCATTATTTGTACCGTTCCAGTTCTTTTCAGTCTTTTTGTGATTTCTCTCTGCTAAGCACGGCTCATTTTCATCATTTGGATCATTTGGTTTAGTATCATTTCGTGATGATTCCAGATTCTCCTTTGCAATTAATTGCATACGATTTTTGCGGGCCTTGCGCTTAACGCGACACCAAAACATCAAACCAACCACGAGAATAATGTATGAAAATACAACAGTGACTGTTATGAGTACGGCTCGTACAACAAAGAAACTACCCTCTTGCCCGTCATCGGTGATCAACTCTTCAGCAGCTGCAAAAATAACAAGATTTATTGAACACAATCACAATATTTTATTTATCGAATAAACCACAACAAAACGATACATACGTCTCACACTCAAATGTGCCTCTTCACGTTTTAAACCCGCACTACTGCCAATGGTGCAACCATACAATCCCTCATCCTCCAAATGCACCTCAGTAAAGTACAATGTACCATTATCGAGCACATTCAATCGACTTGCATCCGAATTGCTGATGTTTAAGTAATCAAAATCTTTGTCCCATTGAATTTTCGGTTTTGGATTACCAGTTGCTGCACAGTGAATCATCACTGAGCCCATTTCATTCACTTGAATTGGTCCATGTGGTTTAACCAAAAATTTTGGAGCGATTACCGGCGTTACAATAACCGTTGCATTGATTTCACCTTGACTGTTGATGGCCCGGCACGTGTAGCTGCCTCGATCCGATTCAGACACATTCTTAAAAATCAATGTGCCATTGATGTCTTCAACCATGTCAGATAAACTGTTTGTCGAATCCTGTAATAATGATTATAAATTACAATATAATTTTGCAAATGATGTCAAGATTATCGATTGTTTTTGATCATATTGAACATCCAAGAAGGACTCACCTTGGTCCACTGAATTTGAGGTGTAGGCGTTCCCTGAACTTTGCAATGAATTTTCCCCACACTTCCGATCTCCAAACCTTTCGATGTTGGCGGAGGTGTAAATTTCAGTCTTTCAATTACAATCAACTCAGTTACTTGAACACTTTGAACGCCATTTCCATTTCGAAGAATAGAACACTGAGAAAAAAAAATTATTCCGTAAAAAAGAAAATATCAAGCGTTAGCAAAAGTATAGCTTAGTAGCAAGCATATCGTATGCTCGGCATAATATGCTTGCATATCGATATGCTGCTTTCTATACGACGCGAACGCAATGATTAAGTTGTATGTTTCTTAGTGAATCATCAGTTCAGTCTGTGTGTGTGCGTCGATACTGTGCATACCAATCCATTACGTTCGCGTCGTAGTGAACGCAGCGATATGCAAGCATATAATGCCGAGCATATGATATGCTTGCTGCTAAGCTATACTTTTGCAAACGCGTGAAAAATATTGAAGAAAAAACTCTCCCGAGTAAAAAAAAGTTTCAAAATAAAATTCATGACAAACCTCATAGACTCCAGCATCTGACGGAATGGTTGATGAAATTGTTATCGATCCATTTTTTGAGTCCATTAAAATGTGGCCATCATCGCGGAATAACGGATTCTCCATGGGATTTAAATTAGACATATCATTGTTTGGTTCATTCAACATCGACTGTCGGATTAATTTGCCATCTTTTTTCCATCGTACCGACACCGCTTGGCTGGCTTTACGCTCCAAACGATTCACATCGCAGTTAATTGTCACTGAATTATCCTCAGCAACGTTAATTCTTTTCCGCTTTGGTGTTTGCAATGACTGACTTCCGCCATCCGATGCTGAACGTTTGCGATGCAATCGAATGTTTTGTTTGTAATGACAAAGAAGTGTTTTTTCCATTTGGTTGGCATTGCTGATCATCGGCTCACAAACCATACCATTATGATTTGAATTGTGAACGTTTGCATGGATCTCAACACGCAACGGTTGACTATCAATCGTTTCAAAACGATTACGAGCCACACATTGATAGTAGCCGTTGTCATTTTGTGTTGGATGACGAATGACTAACAAACCGATTGCATTGATTGGTTCGCCATTTTTCAGCCATTTCACTTCATTTGTCATGTGATTGCCATCGGTGCGACACTTCAATGTCACAATTGGCGGCTTTTCAGCATTGAACGACGATGGTGGAACGTAAACCACTTCAGCCGATCGTAACCCTAGTCGAGTAATATGAGATGAAGGATTTGGAGATTTAGTTTTTGAGATAGACAATCTTTGTAATAAAATGTTATGTGTGTGTAAAATACTTAAAATAAGTTTTTCGTCGAATGATTCGCATTGAGAATTATTATGAATAGATAGATAGAAGCATTCAAAACTTTGTCTAGTCTTGTGATTGTGCAATGTGCATGCTGGGAAGAGAATTTAATTTATTTTTCAGCCATAACCACCACACAATCCGTAGTTGATGTAGCAAATGCACGAGTTGGACCAATTAAGTACTAAATCTTTTGGCATCAAAATGACGATGGTATAAATTCAAAATGGCCAAAATGCAGATGCGATAATGATGCTGGCATCGTACTGATAAGCGTCTTCATCTGAGTCAGCTTGTAAAATAGATTTTATGGCATTTAAACTGCATCGTGACGAATAAACGCATAAAGATGTGAAATTGTTTGCCAACAAACATATGTAAGATATAAATACGACACAACCAACAACAAAAAAAATGCTTGAAACATTGAGATTCAACGAAAAAGTCATAAAAAATGCTGAAATTTCTTTCGTACTGTTTTCAATAATTTGGCGTTGGAAAAATGTGAAAAACTACATGAAAAATTCATCATGGTTGTTGTGCGAAAAACGAAATAAATTCTATGGCTTGCACTTGAAATGAAATGTTGATCGAGTGAAATGTGATTTCCCTCCAAATTTACATTCAACAACAACCCCCCCGCTACAACTGAGGTATTTTCCATTTCTGTCATTTCGTAAACATGTGAAGTAAACGTTCATTCATCTTTAACTTTATGAGCGAGTCTGGTTGCAGTTGACGAAAAGTCTTATCGAAACACAAAACGAGAAACACTCATTTTGATTGCGTTTGCGAACGTTGGTGATCGTAAAAAATGTGTGTGTATTATCCATTGGCATAGAATTACATTTGCCACCCATGGAACATGGAACAAACAATGCAGTACAAGTACGAGCAAGAGCATAGCATAGCACACACCGCACACCGCATCCACACTACACTAGCATACGGCATACAGACTAGTCAAAGTTCGCTATAACCGTAACGTTGTTCATGTTACCATGACAACGCGTGTATATTGCAATGGCAAGGACTTGGGAACAATGTTCGGAACGGTGCTCGTAAAATTTTATGGCCGTTTTTTTGTGTGTGCGTGTTGTTGCCTTTTATTTGTGTGAGCGCCTCGGTACTCGCTCGTTCGCCTCTGTTTATGTGTATTTTACCCGGGCTTTTGTTCGGTCGGGGCTATAATGACGGTGTCGACGATATGGGGACTCATTTCTAAATAACGGTTTTAATACACAACGAGTAATCTGCAAACGAAGAACGGATTCGGTTGTCGTTTTTTTTCTCTCTACCGGCGCCCTCACTCTTGTGCTTACTCATTCAATTGGCTTGGTTTTGGAAACAAACACCAAAAACTCAAGCTAGTTTTTGCTTTTTTTTCTCTTACTCGCCAAATTGATTCTGTTTATTCTTTTCGGTTGTGCTTCATTTTATGCCTTATGATTTTCCATTTCGCTCGATTAACGAATAGATTCGGTTTTTTTTTATTTCGTTGTTTTGTTGATGCCAAGGGTTTTGAATGGAAAAAAACCGGCATTCGCTTGATTTTACTATATTATTCCTTTTTTTTTATTCAGAAAATAAAAACCAGACAAATTTCATACTTAGCAACATTTGTATTTGATATGATGACGGATGATCTAAACCATCAATCGACGCCAAATTCAATAAAAATTCATCGATTTAAAACATCGAAAGAGAGAAAGAGAGAGCACGAGCGAATAAAAACAAAACGTTAAAACAACATGACGATCAAATCCTTTTAAATTGGAATTGGAATTATATTTTCATTCATTTCACATGGTGTTTTTTTTTCATGATTTTCTGTTGTTTTGTGCTTTTTTTTCTCTCTGATTTTCATTCTATCGTCATCTGGGTTTTTCTATGTGGAAAATGTTCACAATTGCATTTATTGATGGTCTTGCAAAATCTTTTCCATCTCACACATCGAAAATGGAATGGATATGGCTGCTCTATAATGCAACATTCATATCATGAATCCAGTGGCTGAGCTTGTGTCTGCTGCACGATGAATACCAAACATGAATTGAACCAAACGGAAACAGTTTGATTTGAAGTTACACGAGGCAGACAGAGACGGAGTAAGCGACAGAGAGAATGGAGAGTAAAGAAACAAAAAAAACTGAAGTGAAGTGGCATATATATTCTATAGAATTGGAGTATAATGTGCACTATAGAATTCATTGATGCGCTCGGTACAGTTCAGAAGACGGGCATTGCGAGTTTTATGTTTGAAATTATTCTTCGAAAACACTGACAAAAGTCAAAAACTGTGACCAGACGAAGAGCTGACTTTTTGAAAAAAAAGAAGCAGAGTGAATACAGAATGAAAAAAAAATCACCGAGAGCCAGCGATTGAGCAAACAAGCAAGCAAACGAACCGTACTGACAAACATCAGATACAAATACGAAAATCGTTGTTTTTTTGTCGAGTTGTCGCCTTCAAATTGCATTCAATCGTCAACAGCGCAACTATTTCAAAATTGAACATTGTAACGTGGCACGTAAACGTATATATATATATATATATATATATTGTATATATATATATCAGTTTTGCTAATGGTCTTTATTAGTTAACTCGAATCCTTCTAATATCGTTGAATTGTAATCCTGCTCGATGTGTATAAATGTTGATTATTACATTTATCGCATTTATAGTCGGAGTCAGTGTCAGCGTGTGTTGATGTATAACGCGCGCGCATAATTAAAACTAAAATGAACGAATGCGTTTTATGTTTATGGTGTTTTGAAAATGGTAATAAGCTTTTTAGGGTTGCTGTCATATGTTGTACCAAACAACAGAGAGATAAATGTGCGCACATGGAATATTTCACGAATGTTGATGAATGCGTACTGTTTCAGTTTACGTTTCTGCACCATAAAAACAAGGGAAAAAAAACACCAAACAAACAAACAAATATTCCGAAATAATATCGAACCAAAATGTAGTGACCCTTGTGCAATGACCGCAACTAAATGCTTCTAAAGTCTTTTATTTTTATGCTTTATCTTTTACCATGCGAGACTACGCAACGAAGAATTTCGATGAAAGTTTCGAGTTTCAACTGATAAATTACTTTTGCTTTCTCGCATTCAATGCGCACACAGTACACACACTATTCTCAGTGATAATGCTTATTTTATGTGCTTCACTGGCATTTGTTTGGATAGCAATCAAACAAAACAACAATAACAAAGACGGGGAGAAAACGATTTACTTACAAAATACTTCCAATCGTATGTTGTTCAGAATGTCAGCATGATGATTTAGTTCATGAGCTGGAGTCCTAGCGCATGTATAATATCCACTATCGTTTCGATGCAAAGATTTTATGTGGAGCTCATCATTGATTTGGTTGTGATGATGTGATTGATTCTCTATTAAAATGCCTGTTGTAAATATAGAACAAGACACATTTTGAATATCATGTGTTGAAAGGAAAATGAATGTTGTCTATCTTTTCAACAAAATCATATGTATGACTAGTTGGCTGGCTGGTTTTTTGTCTTGTTGTTTCGAAGTGAAATAAAAATGTAAACATGTTTGAGATAAACAAATGCAGTATTCCCAATATCAGTGCGTCAACACTGCAGGTCTCCGAAGGCACAACGCCGTGCCGAAAAAGTGAATCACAGATTTATAGTGGTACGTATTCTCTTAAGTATAAAAAAAATAATGTTTTTTTTTTTATCCTAGAGAGAGAACATATTTTTTCCAGGCAATTTTCATGCAATTCTCTTGTGTATTCCGGATTATGTTTTTTTTTTTACTTAATGCATTTTGTATACATTAAATGCACGATTGAAAACTACAATATAGATAACAGTGTTCACAACGCATTGGTTTTTTTTCTGCGGTCTTTTATAGATGTGGCAAAGTGACTTGTTTTTATCAAAATGTTAAAAAACAAAAGCGAAATAAAGAATCTCAACGATATTAGTTGAATATTGAAATCAAGTCAAGCAATCTTCGGGCAAGTCAAAGCGAATTTGAAATATTTTATCGCTTAATCAACTAATCCCGATAATCGAATATTGATCGACTGCTCTTGTCATTCGCAAAGCTACTCGTCATACGAAGCTGTGCCAAAATAATGCGACATTTATATTCTGATCTTGATTCAGAATCCATTCAAGTTATTATTAAAATGCGTTATGTTTATTAAGAATGAATAATTTTGGTTTTTATGATTTTGTTCTCAGGCTGTCATTTGAACAAAAAAAAAAACACACACAGTGTTTCAAAATCAGAGCTGAATTTGGAAACGAATTAAATGTGAATATTCAACAGCCAGCCCGAAATGCGGGTATGCTAAATACTCAGCCAACCTATTAAGTTGAAGAAGAATGAAAAAAAAAACAGAAAACAGAATTATGTGTTGTTTTTTTTGTATGTGTTCGTGTTACCATTAAAAAACCACTTCACATCGACGTCAGGCATCTTTGTTCGTCCGCACGATAAGACAATAGACTCACTTTCAATGGCTTCCACTGTTTTAACCGCAACATTTCTACTGATGTGGAATTCATCATCATCATCGATTGCATCTGTTAACACGTAAAGGTAATGGAGACATAAATTATAAAAGAGCGAATGAGTTGAATGGAATTAAAAGGTGCCGGATTCGAAAGACAGAGAGACAAACAAATCGATATCTGCACATGCAAGTGCTTTGCTTTTTATTTGACATCTATCCACGCATATAATACATAAAACGCCGTTTGTTGTGTCGCTGGTGTAATGTTGCTGCTGCTGCTGCTTATTCTGTGCTGCATTTCGGTGTTCCAGTGTCTCAGATGTTGTTGTTGTTCTCATGTTTGTTCCATCGAATCACATATAATTTTCTGAATTTAGTCGAATTATTTGAGAAGAACAGAGACGGTGTGCGCGCATTTGCAAAAGTGCAAATTATAAAGCGATGTTTATTTACCTTCGCACCGTATAAATTGTACATTTTGCAACAACAAACAAATGAGCGGAAAGAAACAACAACAACAACACACGCAGTGGAAGAGAGTAATCGAAAGAGAAAAGGTTGTGAGAGCAAGGGAATTGAGCAAAAATATGACGCCTCATACAATGCCTGCCATGTCATAAGAGGCACTTTTCTTTCCCGAAACTTAGAGTGAGGACAATATGCAGATGGATAGAAAATATGAATATAGACATATAAAATAATGACACGCGAAGAATGCGTTCGTATCACAAACTCATGGTGTATGCATATGTATTTCGATATGCGAAAATGCAAAAGCAACGGCAACAACAACGGCACCAACAGCAGCAGCGGCAATAAAACCAAATAAGAAAGAAAGAAAAAAAAATACACACATTCAGAATGAAACGAAAGAATATTAAAAAAAACATACACCAACTGAAAGAAGAGAGAGAGAAAAAGAGAGCGAAAAAAATACAATTTTTTGCACTGTACTTACAAAGCGATGCCGACGAAAATATCATAAATGCCAACAAAAACAAATAAGTTTTCTCGTTGCTGATCATATTACTTTTTGTGTGAGTGCTTTTTATTTGCTGTGTGGTTGCTGTTCAATGGTATCTTGGCGTTTGTTTCTTTTATGTTAGCGCTTGTCTGTCGGGCGGATAGTCGATCGATCGTGCGTTGCGCTTCTTTCCCACCGTGTTCTGTCTTTCTCTGGTTCACTCACTCTCACTCGAGTTCTCGGCTGTTAGGCCAGTAATCCCCGTATGTGGAAGCGTTTGTTATGTGTATTCGGCGAGCACGGAGTATTCGCCGCTCTTTTATATATATATATATATATATTCCTTTCGGTGCGCTTTCTTCCGTTCGTTTGTCTTCTTAGTTATGGTTTTGGTTGTTTTTGTTGTTGTTGTTTTTTTTCTTCAACTATGTCGGTGCCGCTCTTTTAATGTTGTATTTATTTTTAACCGGTTGGTTGTTGTTTTTGTTTTTGATGCGTTTTTTTTCGCTTCTCTTCTTCAACCGTTCTCAGCTATTAGTGGGCCTCATGCAATGTTTCTGGATTTTTTTTTGTAGGTTGCCTTTAAATCAATCCCTTCGTTGTCAGTGCTCGCTCGATGTTTGCTGCTCTTTTTGTTGTTATTTTTTTTTCTTCTTCTTGTATGATCGGTCCTCAACGTCTCTCTTCCCTCGCTGATTGGATGCGGTTAATTACAATCAATACATTTGTGATTACGAATTTCATACGCTTATTGCCCTCCAGTTTAATTCATTTTATCCACCAAAAACACAAATTATTGCATCGTATTCCGTACGAGGTGTTTGCTATCTTTTGTTTTTGCTATTATTTCAACAACAGAATAAAAAAAAGACAACAACAGCACACACACACAGACACACACACACGTGCACACGTTTTCCACACCCTTCGTCTTCGTGTTCGTTGGTTATTATTCGTATAAAATTTACACGCCAAAATACATTTTTCTACACATTCAAGCGATGAATCGGTGTATTCGGTATAGATTCGAATTCATTTTTGATCCATACCATGACGAATGCGTTCTTTTAAGTTTTTATTATCCGTTGTTCCATGGGATTTGGTTTTATTCACTTTTATACTCTTTTTTTTTCTACCATGTGTTGATGATTATTATTGTAACCGAAAAAATTGTGTGAAGTCAAATAATAGCTCTCGCGTCTCAAATGTGTCGAATCAACGCATCTCACATATTAGATTAGAATACAAAACAATTGTTGTTGTTATTCTCGTGTGTTTTTCTCGTTGGTTTCTTGATTTTCGGCGTCTTCTTAAAATACTTGGATCTTCTTTGATAGTTGTTCTTGGTGTCTAATGTGTATATGTATTTTTAATGCACTAAATTGTTCCACAAACCGATGTAAACAACACCGATTACCCTTAGATCATTTCATCAAAACCGTTCTGCTTTAAAAGCGTTCACTTGTTTTTTCTTCGACTAAATCCAACACTTTATTTTAATTGAGCTTATCTTCTGGTAATTTTTCCCTTTGATGTGTTTGTGAGTGTATAACCTGAATACAACTGCGTTTTCCTTTTTCCAAACTCAATACTTCAACTGGCTATCGTCAAATGACTAGTTTTTCATATTATTATTTTGTTATTTTTTTTTTCTTCACTTGTTTTTCCACGTCCAAAGGAAAACAAAAACAAAAACTTTTAAATGAAAACCATAATCGATTCACTTAAGCATTTATAATTTCAACATTTCATCGTCAGGCTTTTTGAATGCAATCCTTTGATGTCCATTCGATAAAGTCACATGCATTCACATTAAAACCGAATGTTTATGTTCATCCATCGCTGTGTTTACAAAATTTATTGTTATTTCAGTTTGGCATTTGGTACGCGTTATTTTCTGTTGTTGTTGTTTTTTTTTGTTTTGTATTTCAATCCAACTTCGATTAAGATCGTAACACATGTGGTAAGTTAATCAGTGTATGTGTTAAATTGAAACTGTAATGCTGCACATATGCATTTAACACTTTATTTTCATTTAGATGTTGGCATTAGCCATAATGCCATAATAAATAAAATTTAACCAAAGCAAAACGGATGGAAAAGAGTGCACAATTTTTTTGTTTTCTTGAGAAAATCACGTTTATTTTGAAATTTATTGAGCATTCGTTGAACCAACAGTTCTGGACAAGTTCTGTTATGCTCTCCGATGGATTTTGTGTTCGATAAAAAAAAAACTCTCTTTTTCACCCAATAAATATGAATAATATATTATTAGATCGTTTCAAATATGCACATTGCAAACAACAATTTGCAGCACAATAGACAAAACAATTCGTTTACGATTTGATAAATGTTTTGAATGCAACGCGGATTCAATTCGTAGACCGTATGACCGAAACGCATCTGTTCATGTCAACATTTTTGGCTCGACTGATGCTCGTTCTTGATACAGCCGAAACACTCAGTGCCGGTACAACAAACGCTAACTTTGTTTATGATTTTTTCAACGTATATCCGACACACGAAAACAGCGCACACACACAGTCTGCCACACACATAGAATGGTAGTCGGTTCGATGATGAGTGCGCTAATCTCTGTTCTGCAATTACTATATACTTTGGCTATATCGCTGAACATTCGTTTGTTTTGGTCTTTTTTTCTTTTTTCCAACCGAGTCTTTCATATTGCGATCGACACAACCGTTGCTCTTAGATTATTTTATTGAAGATGATAAGTTATTTTCCATCATATTCAGAAAGATTAAGCGCCATCTTTCGTAATTGTTCACTGCATACATACGCATACATATATACGTATGGGTAATATTCTCAACGAATGTTGACATATGTAAGCATCGCTAGTAGTCTTGACATATTCCCATAAACATACATAAATGCCGAACCACAACCGTTTTTCTTAAAGCTGAAAACAATACAAATTTAGTTTTCTTGAGTTGGTTTTATTATTATTTTTTTTTTTTTTTTTTTTTTCAATTGTGTCGAATCGATTACAAGAGGTACAATTTCTCAGGCAAATAGAAATCAATTTTATTTCCAATGGCTTGGCTTTTTTTCAATTTTGTGTTTTCTACAGAAAATGAGTACCACTCCTTCAACCTCTTCAAAAGGCACTCAATCATCCGGTAGCGATAGAACACCGGATTCGGGGACACCTCGCGCTAAACGAGTGTACACAAAATCATGTTGCTCACCAACTCTTCGAGCATTTGAGTCTTTTGACGATTCATTTGCAGAATTTATCTGTCATGTTGAATCAAATATTGAGTAATTATACCCTTTTCATCTAATCGAACCTTACAAAATAATAAATACTCAATGTTGTTTTTAGCCTAATTGGCACTGAACCTGAGCATGTGTTGAAAATGGAGCTAGAAAGACTGGATACGAAATGTGAGAGGATACAAGAACATTTCAAAGATTTTATGTAAGCACATTCATGTTGAGCAATTGTAGGATAATTAGTTATTTAACGAATTTTTTATCCAACCAAACTCGGATTTTTCACTTGATTTTTAGTTTGAAATTAGATGAGGCCATTAAAGAATACGATAAAAGAAAACCACCCAATTTGGCAGCAGATGCAAATAGTTTAATTTCACCAGAAGAACAAGCAGCAAATCGTTTTTCGTTATTCAGAGACAAAAATACGGTTGATAACACTTTTAGTGCTTTAAACGCATCCGTTGGTAAAATAATGGCAGAAATTAATAAAAAAATAGATAAGTGAGTGGAAAAAATGTGAATAAACATAAATTATTCATATGTTAAATTCATTCCAATTATTTTGTTTCAGATCAATTTATGAAGATTCATATTCAATTTTTCTGGAAAAGAAGCTAAAGAAACTCAAGGAGTTGTGTGAAACCAAACGCAAATCTTTGGAAAAAATCGGGTAATTACTTTTGAAACATTCAAAACAGAGTTGCAAAACATCGTGTTCATATATTGGTTGTACATTTTTTCAGCAAACGAATCAAGGACGGCATTAATCGAAATGGAGCATTAAGAACACTCAATGATAGTATTAGATGAATCAAAGCCGCTTGCTTGTGATTGAAAACAAAAACGACATTAGCAATTTTCCTTCCAAATACTGCAGAGATATTTTTCCAACAATGAAAATAGAAATAAAGAAAAAATTGTCATTCCCCATAATGTTATGTTTAGAAAAATTGCTTTTGTAGTAACCATTTTGAATTTCATATTTCATCAATCAAACATTGTGCGATATATATTGACTTTCTAATGAATTAAGTACACGTACATCAAATCGCATACATGCACATTGCAACTGCGCTGTATTTGTGTTGCATCAAAAAAATCCAAAGCTCATTCCGAGAAGTGCAAGGCATTCGATGATTTTTGACTGATCATCAACGATCTATAATTGTATGCGAAAATTCAAATCACAAACAACATTTGACAATTAATCAAATTTAACCTAAAAAAATCTGAAAATGAATTAAGCATAACCTTATCAACCAGTCTGGACATTCCACAGTTGACCATTTGTGAATATGTTCAATAAAATTTGTAATTTATCCTTGGAATTCCAGAGTGAAATCGGCCCAATTTATGCAGAACATAAGAATATATGAATCGCAGAAAACAAAATCCACATTTTTACTGGCATGGTTCAATAACATAATTTTATTTCGATTCAAATTACAAGCAGAACTAAATATTCTGCTCTTTAATTCCTTTGCTCCTATAAATTGTAACACATGTGCACAGTTATACATTAAAATGTTCAATCCATTTCATTTGTTAAATTTGTTGCATTTTTATTTTAATTTGAATTTGTCTGATCTTATATATCTAATATTGATTGTAATCGCCACTTGAAACTGCTGTTGTTTGTGTTGTTAATGTTGTGTTTGTTAAGCAGCTATTGCGATGCGATTTGTTACATTACATTAAGATATATATATATAAAGAAAATTAATAAAATTGTCCCATTTCGTCCGCCGCCAATTCTCCCAAATTTCGGCACATATAGTTTATAAGAATTCTTCACACCAATCGCTAAGACACTGGTAACAATCGGTGGCCTGTTTGGCATTTGCATTGCACGTATCTTTCATCCAATCTTTGAACAATTCCGAGTCTTTTTTCAAAATCAAATACTGTCCCAACACCGTATACGCTTTATCAAATCCAGCCGCTTCTAAACGTTTGCCCAATGTCTCACCAACGCCGGCCAAATCGGTGACTGGCTTCTCACCCATTGGTTCGGCCACAAAATTACGATGCTTCTGTGATGTACTCGACATGTTTGCTGTTAAATACTCCTATTTGTATATTTTGACTTGTGTTGTGCCTTTGGTTGGTCTACTAAAAAAAATTAAGCGTAGAAAAATAATACACCGTTTATTAATTAATTATTGAAAAAAATATTTCACAATTTTACGTAAAAACCAACCAGAATTATTATTGAAATGTTTGTACTGAAATCGATATTCATTTTATGCTTACACTTATTTCTTTGATTTTTTGTTGTTGATGACCACACAAAAAAAATGTATCTATTTGGGAAAAATCCGTTAAAAATTTTCGGTAGCTTGTTGCTGTCGCTGTCAATGTTGAAATGTACGTCGTTCACTCACTCGAAATGGCTTTTTATTAGATTGAATGCGATGATTTCATTTTTAAAAACGTACATTTCTATGGTTGTGTTGGTGTTTGCGCGCGCTCAATACATGTATGTGTGTGTGTGGTGAAACATTTGACGTTTTACGCCATTTGTAGCACCTATCAACACTATGATGTTAATGAACGTTTATGTTCCATGTTTGAACGTTTATGTCGCATCGTTTGTGTACGCTGATTTTTGGAAATTTTCCTTTACATTTTTATGCGTCAGACAATTAAAAAAAAAAACTGATAAATAATAAAAAATGTGTGTTTTCAAACATATAAATTGTTTTGAATCACAAATGTCATTATTAACGTTCATTTTGGAATTAAGAATTAAGAATGTTGATTATATTTGAAACTTCAGCATTAATACTGTTCAGTAATTTCAACTCTATTATAGCTGAAACAACACCGTTGAAACTGTTGAAATTGTTGAAATTGTTGAAATATATGACATCAGCGATTTCAAATGAAACTTGATATAATTTTAAATTGAAGCCTACAATTCTAATACTATTTCACGGCATTAGACGTTCTAAAGCACTGATTCAGTGCCACTAAAAATGTATTCAAATGGAGATTTCACGAAGGAAATCATCGAATGATTTAAAATCAAATCAGATATTTAACAAAAATAAAAATATTCAAATGTTCCAATTACATGGTTCTGTTTCGCTTAGTTTTTCATCAATTTTAGCTTTATTTATGAATTATTACCAAAAAGAATTACATAGCACTAATATGTAATAAACTTATGCTGACGAATTGTTTGTATTATTCACGAAATGTGTATGTGTGTTTGTTGTTGTATTTGTTTTTCCGTTTCTTTCTTTTTGCATTGGACAGAGGTGGCGGCAGTTATTTGCCTAAACCATCTTTTTTCGCTTCAACCTCGTAAATAAGGAGTCGCCACATTTTCACCACAAACACTTCGGCTTCCTCATCCAATACCTGTGATTAATCGAAAAAAAGAAAAACAACAAAATGGATATTTGATTCATTTAACCACGTTTCAAATTGTTCTGGGTGCCAATTTAAAATACGATCGATATTTACCATTTGAACATCGTCTAAAATACCCTGTGGTGTGCTGCCAGCTAACACTTTTGAGCAAATAAAATCGACTAGCGTTGGCTCCGGCTCACCAATATATTCGATGATTTTCTTATTGATCCACGGTCGAATCTTTTTCTCCATTAGTGTGTTATCAATTTCATTCCAATCCAATTTGTAGTTGAATAAATCGGTTTTGCCCGTTGGAATTTTGTCGATAATACTTTTGATGTGTCGCCGTTTCTCCTCTTGGCTACGCACATTTTCCTCTTTTCGATTGCTATTTTCATCATTTCGTCCATCTTTTCGTTTTGACGATGAATTATTATTGGTTGCCGATGCGGTAGCAGCCTGTGTTGCTCCAGCACCATCTGATATTGAGTTGGATTTCTGTGCTTTTGGATTGACATTGTCATCATAGTCTAAAAATAAGGTGGAATTCGAATTTGGATTAGAATTTTGAGTTAAATTTTTTGTTTTGATTCGAAATGACATGAGACATGACTCATGATCACCCTACCTAATGGAACTAATTTTCGCCGTTTTGGCCCATTAATTTCTTCGGAATCCTCATCATTATTGAAAATGTCTTTCACTTCAAGACGCTTCTTCTTTGCGTTTGCATTCAGCGTTAAACTAATGCCCGGCGTTATAATTGGCGGTGTTTCAATACTTGCCGGGCTATTTAGAGATTTAATTGATCGCATCGATGATCGTGAGTCTTCATCGTTTTGCATACCATTACTATTTGAATTGAAATGCGTATCTCTGGATTCAGATCTTCGATTGCTGGAAAAAAAATTATGCCCCGAATATTAGAAAAGGTTTAGAAATTGGTGAATTTTCATATTTAAAAAAAAAAAACAAGTGCTTAATTTTGTTGGCTGACACTCACTTGTTATTTCGCGGTGAATTGTCATCGTTACTTGAGTCTGTCGAATCGATTGGTTCGGCATTCAACGACGCAAGCTCTCTCGATGCCTGCGCTAGCACATATCGCTCTTTTTGGGCACGTTCACGATCCTTAAGGTTTTGTCTCTCGGCATCACGTTCTCGTTCTCTCTGAATTTCACGTTCACGTTGTTGCGATTGCTCCAAATTTACGTCAATTAATAATTTCGGTTTGTACATTTCTTCGCGCTGTTTTCTCAAACGCTCAAACTCTTGCGTTGGGTTATCGTATTCACCACTGAATATTTTATTCTTTAATTCTTCTAGCTCTGTAAATCACAAGTAAATACAGTTTAGCATCTTGATTGATGATTGGCAATCAGAGAGCCGAATACAAACCTTCTTGTTCTTTATTCCTATCTTTACCGTCTTGGTCAGCTTCCCGAACACGTTCAGCTAATCGTCGCTGCAATTCACGTCCCTTATAATATTTTGGATCGTCTCTTTCATCATCGTAGTCCTCAAGGAACTTGAAAAGTTAAAGAAGATTATTAAAAATTGAATTGAAGCGATTCATTAGTTGAATGTGAAATGCCCTCATGGCAGGTGCATATTCTCCACCATTAACTTACTTCTTTCAATCGCTTCGCTTCTTTCTCTCGCTCTTCCTCTCTTTCGAGCTCTTTCTCTTTTTCACGTTCATACTCCTTGGCTCGGCGCCGTTCTCGAATTTCCCAATTGCGTAATCTCTCTTGATAAGCTGCCTCTTTTTCGCGTGCCTTCTTTTCAGCTTTTTTCCTTTCGCGCAACTCATCTTCCATCTCTTCTTCCTTTTGTAAGTCACGTGGAGCTTTCATCACCTTCTCCTCACGTTCTCGCTCCCGTTCACTGTATAAAAATAATTCCGTTAATTTTCTAGTAACTGATATCAACAAATCCAATCGTATGATTCAACTTGAACTCAAATTCAATACCTTCTCTCTCTTTCTCTTTCACGCTCTCGTTCACGCTCTCTTTCCCGTTCACGCTCTCTCTCACGTTCGCGCTCTCGTTCTCGCTCTCTTTCACGTTCCTTTTCACGTTCACGTTCACGTTCCTGGTGTGACGAAAATACCGTATGGTCAATTCGCTGCACAATAAATATTCCATAAATTCCATTGATAAATGATATAAACTCACCTTAGACCGTTCTCTAGACCTGCTGCGACGTCGTGATGATGATGGTTTTTTATCTTTATCTTTGCGCGGTGACGGTGATCCACGAATACGATCTCTTTCACGTTCTTTTTCTTCACGTTTCCTTCGGTCTTTTTCTTTTTCTTTTTTCTGTTCATCGGCTTCGGCTGTTTTCCGGAATTTACCAATTTCCCGATTTATTAAATCTCGTTTGTCTTCCTCGATAACCGCACTTTGCAACATTTTATTGGACTTTTGCTCGGCTTTAACGCATTTCAATGGAAAATTAACAAAGTTAGTAAATTTATATTGACACTTGGACGGAGTTTGAGTAAAAGTGAACATAAAAAATGGACAAACCTTGAATTGCTTCATAGTTTTCGATTTCAGTACGATGATCAGCAAGAAATTGCTGTATTGCTTCGAATACATCAGCATCTTCCTTTTTTTCGTGCGCTTCACTATCATTTTCATTGCCTTTATTTCGTACTTCTTCCTCTTCTTTATAATTATCCAATAGCAATTTATTTTTTGCATCAACTTTCGCTACCAATTTTTTACCGGCCACATCAAGATCATGCAGTATGCGTACCGCTCGCAAACCTGCCGTTGGTCCACTATAAAGATGTATTTTTGTTGTTGTTGTTTTTTTTTTCAATAGAAAAAAAATTGGAAAAAAATAGAAAATAATCATGTTATTTGATTGGTCAATTGACAACATCCAAATAAGCTTTGTTGAACTCACTCATATTCGCAAAAGCCGAATGTTGATACACGTTTCCAACTGATAACTGTACCGACAGCGGCCAAAATTTTCTTAATCATTGGCTCCGGAGCTCGTTCACTAATATTTCCAACAAAAACCGTGATCACCGGACCAACTGGTTCGGGTGCAGCCGGTGCCGTTTTCGCTGCTACCGCAGCAGGTGGTGGCTGTGTTGTTGTATTTGGCAATGGAAATGGTTGTTGTGTCGTGTTCGATGCATTTTCCAACGGTGTTGGCCGTGCATACATCTGTGGCCCAGATCTGTATGCATTGGCATGTGTTGGCGGTGGCTGATTCATTGGCGGTAATGTCGATGCCACAGCACTCTGCATAATTTAAATAAATAAATAAATAATTTTTTTTATTCAATTTTTCTCGCTTGAAAATATGAACGAACATAACAAAAGAAAAAAACAACATATTTACCGGTGGCGGTAACATTGTTGTTGATGGAATATACGGCATGCCGGGTTGGGTGATTGGTTTCCCTCTAAACGATGACATGCCACTGTATGTACATCCAAATCCGAATTACTCTTGTCCGTATTAGTTTTTCCGTCAATTGATCTAATATCATTCGAAAATTCAAATGCCGGTTAATAAATCACCAATTACAGCTATAAATGTTCACATCAATTTCAATCAAATGCTACAATAAAATGTACAAAAAAAATGCAACGCTTCAATCAACATGTACAATATCTCGATCTTCGATGCCGTGTGCAAAGTGTGTGTTTTTTTTAGCAAACTTAAATCAATTCAATTGCACTCGTTGCGCCGAATCATTGAAATGTTTCATTGAAGATGCTATTTTCTGTTTATAAAATGCATTTTTCGCCACTTGTAAACATCAACCAACTGTAAATTTATTGCAATTTCTATTGCTGCAATGAATCGAATCTATTATTTTGTGATTGATTTTCGGCTTCGATTTCATTTGACGTTTCACTTGCATGAAAATGTGTATACGAATGCGATTTGTGTGAGTGTGAACGATTCCAAAAAAAAAAATGAGTTGAGGTTAGGTTTACGCTTGGTTTTTTCTCGCTCTAACTCGTTGGGCAGCATTTTATTGCGAATCGGTGCACATACACAAACGCACACCTACCTCCAAATCTATTGCTGATTATTTGATTTCATTCAATATAAACTGCTTACTTGTTTCGATTTTTTGTTCTCTCGTTTAGAACGTTTTGTTGGTAAAACTCTTATTGGCCTCTGCTGATTTGTTTTTATTGCGGTTTTTTGTTTTACTCTTTTAACTTTCACAATTCAAACGTTTTGATTTTTGTTTTTTCTGTAGCTCTAATACTCAGCAGAGTTTTTGGCGAAGCGAAATTCAAGCACGTTCAAATGAATTTATTTTCATTGGCATTGTGTTGAAATTTGGCGAATTTATTTTTGAAAATATATATCTCCCAAACTGAAAAAGTAAAAATGATGGTTAAATTTGGCTAATTTATGTAAATAACATGTAAAAACAGATGAATTGATTGCATTTGTCGGTCGAATGCTCGGTGCGTACAAAAATCAATTCGATTGTTTATGATGCTGAACAATTGTTTATTCAATATTCGTGTCAATTTTGATTTAGAATTGACAATCAAACAGACAACTAAATCCATTAAAACTGTGTTTCTTTTTATTTCGGGCGGTGTATTGATGAATGACCGCATAAAACAAACATAACATCGATCAAACAGGTAGAAAAGGAATGTTCATTTGTGATTAAAGACAAAAAAAAAACATTAGTTAGCTCAAAAGCTGTATTATTCGGTTTATGCCAACGATGCTAAATTCATTCATCATATCAAAACATAATAATACTCTCAGTTGTTCACAATTTAATTTGCAATATGCTCATTTTGACTCAATGCCTCACACTCCTGTTCAACTTCAGCATGTTAACATTTACACCTTGTTTTAGTTTTAATTTTTATGGATAAAAACTTTTCAAACATTTCTTATATAACACACCGCCAATAAACAAGTGAACGATATTGTTGAGCCGCTTCAAATTGATTTTTGCACTATGCACATTGTTTACTGATTATACGCTAATTTAAAATTTAAAACAAAAAAATGGCAATTATTTGCCGATTATTTAATACCTTTGGTTTCGGAGTTAAATTACATACACGAATGACGTCCAAAATCAAGCGTTATTTGTCAATTTGCCTGCTCATTTAATCGGTCTTTTGATTTGTAGCGACCGACGTTTTTACAAGCATTTACTCTGTGATGACAGTTTCACGGGTAAATGTTTTATCCGACATATGAACGCATTCAATTGGATTGTTTACGTGACTGGAGTATGAACCAGACCCAATGTATCACACCTTTGGTTAAATCAGTGATTTCTTCTTTTCTTTTCAATTTATTATTTGTTCTATCACATCTTTATTGAATATTTCGTAATTTGTTTGTTTGAATTGATTTTTTCAAAGTTCAATCAAATCATTTTTTTTCCATTCTTCTCACCATATTTTTCGGTAAAGTGTTTTTTTTTTTGAAGCCATTGAAAATGGTTCGGTTATTTTTCAATAGATGGCAGAATTTGCATTTGTTGAATTTTTCTGTAAAAAAAAACGAATTGAACACGAAAAAACGCATACCGAATACTGTTTATAAGTGTTGTGGTTCGTTTGATGGACAATTTGGCTTGTGTACGATCGTAATTTTTTTTTAGTACGAAGCCATCGGTTCGAAAATTGGCAAACCAAACGCTATTTACACACACATATCAACAGTCATAGTTAGTTCAACTGAATGACATTTCATTTTGTTGGTCGCTATTTCATTCGTATAAACACAGACACTGTGTGCGTTGTTTACTCCGCCGGGTAGAAGAAATTCACTTCACAAAAAATCTCACGAAAACGTTTTTAATTAGGAAAAAATAAAGTTGCACGGTAAGTTAGAATGAAATTTACTATGTTAATATTCATGAATTGACTTAATGAATTATCAAATGAACATATTGAATATTCTTTTAAATAAAACATTGTGATTGTGTTATGATTTTGCTTTGTCACACTGGACATAACCACAAAATCACTGGATAATTCATGGTATATAATTTTTTTTTTCTTTTGTTAATTTTTCGTTCATTTCTGTATATTTTCCAAAACACCAAACAAATCTAGATGTTCCTTACACGTTCCGAATATGACCGTGGTGTCAATACATTTTCACCCGAAGGACGTTTATTCCAAGTAGAATATGCGATTGAAGCCATCAAATTGGGTTCTACAGCGATTGGTATTCGTACACCAGAAGGTGTTGTGATGGCTGTTGAAAAGCGAATCACATCACCATTGATGGAACCATCAACAGTGGAAAAAATTGTTGAAGTTGATCGGCATATTGGGTGTGCCACATCTGGTTTGATGGCTGATGCACGGTAATTCCATCATTCCATTTATTTTCTCACGTTAACATTTATTTCACAATTGTTCGATGAATTTGATATTCTATTTTTGTTATTGAATACCATTTTAACCCAGAACATTGATTGATCGTGCTCGTGTCGAATGCCAAAATCATTGGTTCGTTTATAATGAACGTATGTCGGTGGAATCATGCGCTCAAGCCGTATCAACATTAGCTATTCAATTTGGTGACAGTGCCGATGGTGGTTCAGCGATGAGCCGTCCATTTGGAGTAGCCATTTTATTTGCTGGTGTTGAAAGTGGTGATCCACAACTTTGGCATATGGATCCATCTGGTACGTACATTCGATATGATGCAAAAGCTATTGGATCGGGCAGTGAAGGAGCTCAACAAAATCTACAGGTATTAATTACCGCCAAGTTTTACACCCATTACTTTTGAAATACGAAAACAATTGAGGTGAACTGTGGTTTTCATGGATTTTTTTTTTGTATTGCAGGATAATTACACTGACAATATGACGATTCAAGATGCAGTCAATTTGGCATTGCGTACACTCAAACAAGTCATGGAAGAGAAACTGAGCTCCACCAATGTTGAAGTGATGATCATGAAACCAGGCTCACTGTTTCAAATGTACACGAAAGCCGAAGTGGAAACAATCATTGAAGATTTACAATAATTGTGTTATTTTTTTTTTACTTATCATAAATCATCTATGTGGGTCTGGTGGGACCATCCTTAGCAAAACAAAGTGACAGCTAAGCGAAATTATAAAGTATTGATTCAAAAATAAAGATTAAAAATCAAAAAGAATGCTGATTTTTTGCAAAAAAAATAATTACGTTTATTCATTGTAGGCTTGGGATTTATCAATTGTAAGAATTAGCATTTTTATCAAATAACATCGGATTTTAAAACACAAATTAATTTTTCTTCGAAATAATTTCTAATACAGTAATCACTGTATTCATTGGTTTTGCACAAATAGCACTTTAGAGACTCAATCCGATGTTATTATTCGAAAATTAATCGGTTTTCTAAGACAATTTAGAGCATTTGGGTTTTTATTATTCAATAAACATCTTAATACTCACAATTAATGAACCCCAAGCTTAATTTCATAGAATTAAATGTGATCGTTTTTAGTATCGCCAAAAACAGCCAATTGGTGATTTGTGTTAATCAAATATGTTGGGCTCTGATATTTTTAGATTCCTCTTCTTTTTAGCCTGGAATTGAGATTTTCAACGTTTCGCAGCCATTTCAAAAATTCACATTGCTAAGATGAAATAAAATCGAATGAAAGCTGAGAAACAGCTGAAATAAAATCGAATGGAGCTTGCCAGAGAACAATGCATAAACTTGTTTGGCTGTAGTGATCCTTGTGTACACTTGGATATTAATTTATCCCCGTCTATTTGGCTATTGCTATAAATGGATAAATCGAAATAAAAAAATGCCATGATTGAAATTGATTTATTTTTTTTACTGTCGTTTATTCTTAATTCATAATTCTTATATCAATCTATCCTATCTAAAGAAAACAGTGAACACATGTATTGATTTCATTGTTCTTCATCGAAAGTCTGTGTTTCAATTAAAATTTGAGCCCGCGAAAAAACAAAATAAAAAAATGCAGTTGTTTTTTTTTCTTGATTTACTAAAAAAAAAATCCATTAAAATTTTGAAATCAACCTTTTAAAATGGTTCATTTTTGGACATAATTTTAAAATGAATAACTTTAAAATCACTTGAAATAAACCAGGAAATTGGAAATAAATTTGAATCGTTTTTTTTTATTCAAATTATAAACGTTATTTGGCTATGTCAATTGAGTTTTCATGTGTCAAAGTACAATATTCACAGTTGTTTAAATTGGTCAATTTTGATTCTGCAACAAATGTATCGATTTTTTTTTCATTCTATAATGATGTGCACGGTTCATCATTTCAACATCAATCTTATTCTAATGACATGACATTCATCCAATTCGATTTGTATGTATCTTAAATTGCTTGGTGTTCTTATTGATAGTGCACTGATTGGTCAATATGCAAATTACATACTAAATAGTGTAAATTGATTCGTAATTTATGCTATTAATCAGTGTGCAAATGACTGTATTGTAATCATTGAATTGACTTTTTCATAGAAAAACTGCTGCTTCCAATAACAACAATACGTTGAACGTATTGTGTATTCGAAATGTTCTTTGCAATATGCACAAAGAATCACGGATGATTTAAGAATGGACATCAAAATGTTGGCGTTGTTATTTATCTCATATTTCGTTTTATTGATACATCGAATCGAAGAGAATATATACTATTGTAATGTTAGCTGAGGATGTGTTTGAATAGGAAACTGTGTGGTTGAACATTTATTTTTTTTTTTTAATTTTCCAGTCGATAAAGTAATTGAATGTATTCATTGTATTTTTTTCCAAATTCTCTTCCTTAATACAACCGTTTGCAACAAATCTCACCATTTTAATCTCACCAATCCAATTGAAAATGATCGGAATTAGAAGAGTCATGTCACCTCTTATCTTTTAATCTCATTTCAATTTCGTTTGATTTTCGTTTATTTTTTATTTTGTTGAACATTAATCAGAGTATTTGTGTTTATTTAACAAATTTCCTATGTGTGAAACATTTTCAATTGTGTGTTAAATCCTGAATTGACATCTGTAGAAACATTAGACGCCTAATTCATAGCCATATCGATAAGACTCTTTCTGGCTTTATAATGGCAAATTTCGGTTTTCAAATTGTTCCAGCTAAATATCTGAGATGTCAATCTTATTTTCATTGCACCCGGAAGACCAGCGCACAGAAATCAACATGATCACTCAAATCACTGCAGTTCAATGCCATTTTAAAGAGGCTTGATCATATATGGTGGCTGTGCGCCGATACAAAAGTGCTCGGTCAGTCAATTTTCTCTTTTTTTTTTTAAATAGTCAAATGTTGTTGCGTTTGTGTGATTTTAGCATGTTAAGTGTATATCAGATGGATTCAAACATTGAACAGTTTTTTTTTCTCTTTAAATTTTTGTAAATTTATGAAATGTTGTTTTGTTTTGTAATCTATTTATTTTCAATCAAATTCTAAAAAAAATTTACTCGGAGCTGATTGTATTGTCATTGCCATTTGTCCCCATTGGCATTTAAAAGCTAAATAGTGCAATTTGTTTCGATATTGTGTGCGTTTGGAAAGACTAGAAAACAGTTTAGTATAGAAAAAAAAAATTAATAAGAGGGACATTTGTCTTTTTATTTCCTTAATTGACGTTCACTTTTTTCCCCCTAATATTTCTCATTTCATTTCGATTTAAACCATTTTTTGTGCCCATAAATGGGGAAAATGAGTTTAATTTTGACGTTTACATGAAACTCATCGAAATTGGTGTTCTTGAGTGATGCTGCACTTCGAATCGAGAGAAATTTGTGCTAAGAAACGAAACGAAGAGAAAAACAAACAACAACTGAACATAACATTTCCATCAATCGAGTATGATCGTCGCCATCATTGGCCTTCGTGTGCCAGCCATTTCTCTCATCTTTACCGATAAAAATGAAAACATCAAAAAATAAATTGCGAACAAAGAATCGCGCAATTAAAGAGAGAAGAAAAAAAATGTTTGTGCAAAGATTGTTTTTAATGAACATTACATTTTTCTCTTTAACTGTTTCGGTGGAATTCGTTTTCATTAATTTTATAGCGGTGTTTTGTGAAAATTGATATCAAAATTACTGTACATTATTGACTTTCATCGCGCACACACACCTTCACGATGATGCTGATTCAGTCTCACTGATGTAGGTGAAACAGATATTTTTTTTTTATTCATCAAAGTGAGGAAAGAAAAAAAAGGCAACAACAGAAAGTACATTTTAAGACCACGATTTGGTCATCGCAATTGGTGTTTGGCTAATAAATGCAAGGAAAAAAAGTAATAATAATAATCGATTAAGTGTGTACGATGTGTTTGTATTTTAAGTTTTGCGCATAAAAGTGAAAACGAACAATTTCTTGGCGTTGCCGTTTCTCTCATATTTTCTCGCTCTTTTGCTTGCTTCACAACATTCAGACCAACCTCAATCGAGAGTGTACATATAATCGTAATTGAAGAAAGAGAAAATTTGTTTATTTCAAAGAATTAGTGGCTATTTTATTTTCATTGAGATATGATAAGACAAATAACAATTGGGAATTGTTGCACACCACATTTTTGCTACCGTTTTTGTGTGTGTTTTTTTTGTCACTCACAATATAACCGATTGATGAATTCTATATTTCTTATAACTATTTTATGCAACGGATTTATGCATTCAAATTGGTTCAAACAATACAAATCTCTTGATTGTTTAAGGGGAAAAAAAAACTTTTAAACAATAACGAAATTATGTAAGACGATCGATTTTCCATGCAAGACTTCCAGACGCACGATCGGAATCAATTTTCCTGATCAAAAAAAAAAACTCCACAATTACATAAGCGCAATCAATACACAAAGAAAACAATATTTTATCATCGAACGAATTGGACAATTTGTGTGGTGTGGTTGTTTTTTTTTCTCTCTCTATTGTATTTAATATCTCAATTGAAAAATTGGAAATCTCTTATGAATCAATAGCTGTAATAGAGTATGTGTTTTTTGTTATCGAAACGGCCATTGCAAAATTACCATTTCTCACAAATTACCGTCGTCGCCGTCGCCGTCACCATCGCCATCGCCATCGCCGAAAATGTAAAACACTCCAGAAGTAGTTAATAATTATGCTAACAACCAAATTGAATTATTTTATCTTAGTTTTTTTATGCAGAGCATATCGAAATTGTTATATCATAGAACACGAATTTTATGCTTACTGATCTTAGATTTGCTTTCTATTCTTCTTCTTCTTCTTCTATCGATGTGTTTATATTATTTACAATTGCACCTCTAATTATTTCTTTTAGTTATTCGTTCTCTTTCACCGTCATTGTCAACGTCAACTGCTATTTCACTGGTTTTGTGCTGTTTTTCTCGTACAATTTCTCTCTGCTTCGTGTGTATGTAGTGTGTGTGTCTCAGTGTTGTGGTCATCTGCTCTCAACGGTAACACGTTTTGATTGAGGTAACAAAAGAATGTTAACGCTAGTAGACAAGAGTTTTATTTCATCGTACATGGACAAACTCTAGACTGATGAATGGAATCCAAAAAAAATGAACGAGTTACAAATTGTGCAAAACACAATTGTGAATGAAAATGAAATGAAAAAGAAAAATCAATTAGGAAAACTCATCCGTTTTTTTTTTGTTCGTTTCAATTGAATTTTTTTTTTTAGCTAGCTTATGAGTTGGCAAATAAACGACTTATTTCATTAGTTTGTTCCACATAAAAGCTTTCACTTCATCATTTGCCATCGATAAAAAGTATTTTCAATTGAACTATATATAGATGTATTAGATTGTGTGATGTGTGTGATATACCTGTTTATTTATTTTATTTTCTTTCATGCACAGCTTTGAAACTTTATAGTTTTTCGCTCTCCTTGGTTTCAATTGATTTTTATGGTACCTTCCTTCGTCTTCTAAGCCAATGGTGTTTGTTTGTTTTTTTTTTTTTAAATTTCCATTAGCGTTGATTTCGTTTTTTCATCGTCTGCTTTTATTTTGATTTTTATGTTATGCTGTGGATATTTATGTATTTGTTTTTTTTTTGTTTCTTTATTTCACGAAGCAGCCGTTCTATAGACCGTTTGACTGTTGTTCTGCTTCATTTTAATTGATATAATTAAATTATTGCGGTTTTTGTGTTGTTGTTGTTGTTGCTATTCACTTATTAGATGAGATGAATCAATGTGGAATTGTTGTTGTTGGTGTTGTGTGGCCGTGTATCACCTAATACATCATTCCTGGATGAACATTTCCACCACGTTGGAAATACACATTTGGATTGCTGCTCATCGTTGGCTCAAGCGTTGTATACAAATTATTTTCATCCGTTGGACGTATAAAAAGACCTGTTGATGTTTGATGTGTGGAGTGTTTTTTGTTTGTGTATGTGGTCAAATGCAAAAAAAAATTAACCAATTTGATAAATTTGAGGTATTGAATGAAAAAGAATTCGAATGCATTGTTTTCCGCCAAGTTTTTGGAAAAAAAAAAAACAAGAAGAATGTGAATAAACAAAATTAGTTGCCGTAGCCATGTTGAGACACCTCTTACACATTGCTATAGAATTTTCTCAAATTTCCAAACACTTTCGATTAGAATAAAGCATTTAATTTGTTTTGGGTGCAACTTTCTAAAGCATTCGATTAATTGAGATACATTTTGTTGTTGTATTTGTTTTATTTTTTTTTTATTTTTTATTAAATCACTCACACTCCTTCAATCACATCGTGTTTTATCACGGATTCGTGACGATGATAAGTGCGATCTGTAAATTGCGTGTGTGCGCGCTTTTAATGTGTGTCTTTCTATTCTCTTTCTGTACAGTGGTGTACACACCATTGAATTCTTATGGTTAGTGTCTGTAATGTAACTGTTTGACTAAACCCCGTTTGTGTGGGTAATAGAAATAAAAAAAAACACATAGGTAATTAAAAACGGAGAAAATGAAAAATATTAAAATTACTGCAAAAATAGAAAAAAAACAGCGCGCGCACACACACAGATATTAGAAAAAAAATAGAAAAATTGCACCTAAAAGAAAGCCAAAAAGTAAAAATGTACAATTGTGCCGTGTGTGCTGTGTGCTCTGCTCAGTATGTTTGTGAGCGCACATGCTATGTATCATCGGATGAATAAATTATTGTTTCAATTTACTTTCACCTCTTTCTCATACTTCTCCAACCATCAAAAATAAAAAAAAATAAAAACAGATTCGCTACCTCACCGAAAGCCTGATTTCTTACGCATTGCAATCTGCTCATTTGTCTAAACTGTATGATTAATTTCTTTCTGTGTTTACTGGTTGTTGTTGTTGTTTTTTTAACGGTAAAATGGTTGCACAATAACACACCATCAAACCAATAACACACAATTGATGATCATGTGCATACTGGGGCCCGAACTACATTCCGCCTATAATGGATACATACCATGGCGTTGCAATTTAACGAAAAATTAATTGATAATTAATCGGTGTGTAGTTTGTGCAGTCGCGTTTGATTTGTGCAGTTTTCCATTTGCTTGCGATCGAAAGTAAAAGAAAAGTGAACAAAGTGAGCGTGAGCTGAGGAGCGATGGTGCGTGCGCGCGTTTGTGCAAATGTGCGCGCACAAAATCTGAAAGCAAGGCGTAAGAATTCGACTTTGGAAATTCGATTGGACATTGAATGTGATGAATGTGTATGTGTGTGTGTGCATTTATGTGTGGATATGGAAATGTGTTTGTGTGTGTGTGTGTGGATATGTGTTGGATGCATGATGGTTTGACTTTGTCACGATTCATTCTGTTTCTAAATTATTATTATTTCTTTTGTGTGTGCTCTCTCTCTCTCTAAAAAACAAACAAACCTGGGTGATATTGTGCAAGATGATGGTATGCATATGGTTGATATTGTGGTTGATAGTGATGACAATGATCTTTGTGCTGCTTTTTTTGCTGTGAAGTCGAACGCTGACATTGGTAATAGTATTGTAATGGATACTGGGGTGATGGTGCCATCATATAATGAACATTCTGAGGCAATATAAAGTAATACGAATATGCGTGCAGTGCACATTCTATACGGATATCACAAACCCGCCCGCCCGCCACAAGAAGAAATAGAAACGAATTAATTGGTTTGTTCCTGTTCCGTTTTTTTTCTTCATAAAAGTGTTCTTATACCGATTTGTTTCTTTCATTTTTTATTTTTTTGCAGCAGAGATGATAAAAGGGGGTTTCAGTTGCGTACAGTGTGAGCAATTTTCAATACGAGCCTAATTACTATAGAAAAAGCGATCTATTAAAGAGAAAAAACCGGGGGGAGGGGGGGGGAAGGATTGTTGTCTACAATTTGCTTTAATAGAGATTGGAATTTAGTGCAGATATATTGAGATCAAGGTAAAAAAAAGGCGGACAATTCGGCTAATTGAAGTCAATTAAATTGCAAACATTGACATTTAATTGTTTCCTCTGGACGCGCATAAATGTAAATGTAAATGTAAATGAACGCTGTTGTGTTGCATCGAACAATAACCGCATTAGAATCGAGAGAGGCTGGTTTCGGGCGCACATGACTATTCCCATCCCGCCTAAAGTGCATTGAATTGCATAATATACATATATATCAACACTTAAGAGATCAATTATACGTGTGTATGTGTCTCAGTATGTGTCTCACGGTGCTAATGTTTGATTTAAAATATGCTCATTCTGGCGGATGCGCGCGCGCACATTGTGCGAATTGAAGCTACTCAATCATTGTACGATTATCATAGTTTCCTTTGGATCTCCTTGAATAAATTTTAACCAGAGAGTGCAAACTAGTCAGGCGGTTCAGATGCTTCGATGTCGTTGTAGAATCCAGTCTCTATGAACCTTGTGAACTGTGCTTTCCAATGTGATTGACCGGGGCTCGTTGTCAAGTATTCAATTCGTTACAGCATTCTCTCTGTCTCCCTTGCTCTTCTTCATTCTATTCTATTGTGTGAGTGTGTGTGTATTTTTATGTGTTTTTTTTGTCGCTGTTGCATACATAAACCATGATTCTCCATAACAAACCAAAACCAACCATGCTGTGTGCACTAAAGTATCGCTGAAGCTTGCGCTTTGAATCGGTTATGCTTTGCTCTATGTAGAAATTGTCGCCTCATTCTATCTTTTGTTATGCAGATACATTAGCTTGGTTGGTTTTCGTCATGTCTACTATGCGAATTGCGTTTGTTGTGTTGTTTTTTCGTTCTCTCTCTCTCTCTCTCCTTCTCTTCCTCTCTTTCCCTTTTTTCTGTCTCTATTTATTTATTTTATTATTTTAAACAAAAGCTTTATAGTTGCCATAAAAAATCACCTCGACATGTTCTAAGCGATCCATCTGTTGTGGTGACGATATGCACTTAAACATACTTTATTGGCTATTTGTTGAGAGTTACTGAGATTGCACAGGCGAAACAATCAATGTTCTCCTCGGCGATCGGTAATTTTAATAGTAAACATCGACATGTGAGTTTCTAATGCAAAATGCCACAGAATTACACGATTAAGGGAAAATGAGACAGATGGAGAGGGAGAGATGGAGAGAATGAGTGGAAAATAAGCAAACGGCGGCCAATAAATAGAAAAATCAAACACATTTAAAGTCATTGAAATACATTAGAAAGCACAATGTGACCATAATATCATATAAACCAGTTATAAAATAGATATTCATTACTCACATTTGTGCATATATGCAATATTTTTCTTGGTCGAAATTCAGCACCAGCCAATGATCATTAAACACAAAACAACAACAACAACAACAACAAAAAATGGTGAGCTGTTAAACAAAACAACAATCTAAATAGTTGTCTACCGCCGTACGGCCTATATCGCGATAAAAACGGAGCGAATTTCCAGCTCAAATGGAAACAAACAAAATAAGGCACACGCGAAAGCTAGTGAAAGAGACAAACAATAACGAAAAAAAGGGTCCCAATCGCATGCGCTTTGTTTTCGAAAACGAGAAATGGCAGCTAAAGAATAGAACAGCAACGAGCAAAAACAACTCACACAAAAAAAACACACAAATAAAAAATACAAAAAAAAAACAACTAAAAAACCACCGAGAGACGTTGATGACCATACGACGAAAAACTGGTTTTTTGTTAAATGTGTAGTTTTTCTTTGATACATTGGTGCTGAGATTTGGTGATATACATAAATAGTACCTACACATCTAAAAGACACATAAAATGCGAAAATGTGTAAACAGCTCTAAATGCGGGAGAGAATTTAAACAACAAAAAGAGTCGCGGAATTTGTATGGCATAGCGTTTTGACGGGAACGTTACAATTGGATGTTGTGCATTTGCAGCCAATGATTTGAATGCTAAATTCCAAAACCATTCTGATCATACAGTCTCTCTCTCTATGTGTGTGTGTTGAGATCCGGTGTCGATCATTCGACTAAAGATCATTCAGTGTCGATCATTTTCCCTATATGTGCTTAACTCAATGAAATCGATTCAGAAATATTTGCATTGATAAGAGTTTTTTAGTTGAACACTTAAGTATCTCACAATGAGTCTATTGGCAAGAATAAGAGCTTCCGGCTGTTGAAAGCTGATAATATTCGAATTAAATTGATTTTTCATTTGGTTTATTGATTCTGTTTCTGTTTCAGCAAAGATAACAAAAAAAAATCCCTTACTCATATGCGGAATGAATATTAAAGAAAAAAGAAATGAATTATTCTGATCAAAATTGGAGCTGCTTTCAGCACTTTTTTAAGGTGCAATAAATAGCGGAAATTTATATGGATTCAACGGAATCTCATCAAATGAAATTTCATGGGCCAAATTGGCCATGAGTTCACAACACAAATTACCCGTTTGTTGTTGTTGTTGTTGTTTGATGAGTGTGAACAACATGACCATTCTGAAATAAATACACATTTTATTTTCATGACACATATTTGTGTGTCGCTAAGTCAGCAAATAGTCTGTATTTGCTACCGTTTCTTTTTATTAGTTGTTTTTACAATTTATAAATATTTTCATATCATTTCTCCATGTTAAAGTGTGTTGAAGTTGGAATTTCCGTTTAAAATGGCATGACATTTTACTTTAATGAAGACGCGCGATTTCGGTGCCATTTCATTTTGGGTTAGCCGTTTTTCTTGTCTGCAACTGCTGTTGCTTCTAAAAATGTGTGGTTTTTTATGTTTTCAGTACGAATCGAATGTGAGCGTAAAAAAACCGTAAACAAACAAAGTGAAAGCATCAATTGTGAGGTTCAGTTGATGCGATACACATTTTTTTTATACGATTCAAATAAATTCTGATACATCCAAACAAAAATTATGAAAATATTCTCGCACAATGGAAATGAATAAAAATTGTGTCAATCAAATCGATATTTTTCGGAACTCTGAGCTGAAGCTTTCCAAAATGTCATCAACAACAACACCATAATATATGCATAAATATTTAAGAATGCAATCTAAACCTATTGAATAGACACGAGCAATTTTGTTGTTGTTTTTTTTTGCTTGAAAATTTACCAATCAGTGACCACGAGTGTTGAGAGATGAATTGATGTGTTAGGCATTTCATAGGCCTAACGGTTACTGTACAATTTACGCTATCTTTCTAGTTCACCACAAAAGAAGTCATTCTGAAATTAATTAACCAAATTGGTTGGCACGATCATGGTTTCTTTCGCCAAAGCAATTCCATTAGATTCTCTTCACTAATTTTTCCGTCTCGGAATAGTGAATGCAACCGTTTTATTCCGCGTTAATAATCCATGAGTATATGTTGTTCTTGTTTTTTTTTTTCGTTTGTTGTTTTTTGTTTCAAGATGGCCAGTAACGGATTGCTTCAGACGTATACTTCTATACTATTCATAGTCACATCAAATACATAGTGTGTCTGGCAATTCATTAAAGAATGTTTCAGAATTGGAAGATTTGGTGGAAAAATGTTCAATGTCTTTTTTTCACCGCATACTTTGTTTGATGTGGTAAAACAAAAAAAAACTCTCCAGATTATTTACGAGAGGAAAAAAAAACAAACAAACAAACTTGCAAACTAAATGTATTGTGAATATCAGACTCATTACGATCAGATCAGCAAATCAGCATGCTTAAAGCATGGAAAACGTCAAAAAATGGATGATTTTGTGGTTTTGTTGCTGTTGCTGTTGCTGTCTCACGGCATTTTTGACAGTTATACATGTACCGTAGATAAATAGATAAGTTATGATTTAAATGCGGTTTTCCATTTTGGAATTGTTTGTCGACGCAGTCAACTTGACTGTAGACAGAACAGACACCGACATTTTTGTGTACACCTTGATGATGTATTTTACTGATATGGTTTTGAACATATCTACATTAGTCACATGAATATTGTCGACAATATATTTACAAGTTTTGGTCCATTTTGAACAAAACCATTGCGACACACCAAAATGACATAACATTTGGTTCTGATTTTTTTTTATTTGAATCGAAATTACAATGATCAATTTGATTAGGAAAATGTCGAACAATTCCACCGTTCACTAATTCTATGATATCAACCTCGAAATCGATCGAAAATGTATTTGAAAACAATTGTATTCTAATGTGGATTTATTTCCGAAAAACCTCAATTTGGCATGGAATTTAGGAGAGTTATGCGTTCTAGTAAATATCATGTAGTTTGGCATATTTGGAATCGATGGTATACAAATACTCTAGACCAATTCGAACATACCGAATCCAATGAAAATCGTGTGTATTGCAGCTATAGCTTGTGCCATAGAATCGTGTGCAAACATATCGTATTAAAGCGCGCACACGCGTGCGCAGTGCGCACTCACAGACACACACACACTTACCAACGAAAAAACAAAATAAAAATAACAAATCAAGATTACATACATCCATGAGCAGCAGCGAAATTCATTAAGCGCACGACTGAACTATTCGCCGATCATAAAGCGTGCAACACATCTCTTCTGGGTCTAGTGTATTTTGTTATGCGCACAAACAATGGAAACAAGCATTAAGCAACACCGCAAAATATCGACCGAAAAAAAATAAAAAATAAATAAAAACCAAATAAAACAGAAAAGTACAAAAGACTGACTGCGTATTAACCACAAACATGTCATGTGTTGGCGCGTGAGCGCAAATGTTCGCCAACCAACCAGCCAGCCAGCCATCTAGCCACTCTCGGCTGAGCTAGCGTGCTGTACATGTTGTTGTCGCGTTTCGGTTTCAAATCATATTTTTTTTCCATGTCTTTTCATTTTTCAAAATAATAATAAAAATAAAGGCAAATAGCAAATACCAACAACAACAACACACACACAGACACATTTCCGCAAGTTCATTTCATTTCGTCTTTGAAGAAAGAACTGTACAACTCGTGGTTGCGGTGTGCGCTGTGCGCACATACGAAAAATCAAGCCAAACCAAAATTCACTTGTATGTTTTGTGTGTGTGCACATTGTACAACAGCGACAAAATGCGCTGCGCGAAAAATTGTTGTAGAAAACTAGCGAAAAAAAAACGAAATAACAAAAAATACAAACAAACAGCGCAATGGTATAAAACAACGATGGAATATAGCAATAAAACATGCCATGTTGGTGATACGCAGAAACGAGATTTTTCAAACTTTCCAATTCAGTTTCATTGTAACAATGCAAGTGGTTTTTCGATGTTGTGCTACGGCTGCTGTTACTGTTTCTCTCTGTGTTTTTTTGTTGTTTCTCTCTCTGTGTTCATATTTTTTTCCGTTTTCGTGAATTCCATTTTTTTTTTACTCTATATATATCGATTGAATTGTGATTTTTGAGTCACTTGATGAAGTGAATATTACTCTCGCTCGTTTCAAAAAAAAAAAAAAAAAAAAATGGGGAAATTATAGCCGATTTGTTTGCCTCAAACCCTATGATTACGATGTTCTTTCATATATGTAATTAAATATTGTTATCCATCCATAAAATTGCCGACATGCAGAAAGCAATTCATATATATATATATATTTATATATATATATTAATGAAGACATGCATAAAATTATGCCACCACCCAAAGATCGACCAGCGCAACAGTAACATTTTTCAGATGCAACCGAAGTAATATATGAAATCTCAAGCAAAAGTGAATATATATACAATAATATGGGATGAGAAAGCGATATGCTTGAAATTGATTAAAATTGGTTAGATATAAGTCTAGGTATGGTAATCAATAAATGAAATGAAAGGCTATAACTGTACATCATTACTGCCACCATCCAACTACTAGCTAATTTTCAGTCGGGGCCAAAAATAGGATATTTGGTGTCAATTGTTGTGTATGGTTTTTTTTTCCTTGTTGTATGTTTGCATTTTTTTTACAACTACTAAATGCTTCACAATTATGCAATAGAATGACTTTGAAAAATAAAAATATCCGATTTTTCTTGCTCCAAGGCTAGAGTAGGCAGCAAAATATTATAGAGAGAGAGAGAGAGAGAGAGAGAGAGAGAGAGAGAGAGAGAGAGAGAGAGAGAGAGAGAGAGAGAGAGAGAGAGAGTGAGCGAAAAAGGAAAAAGGAAAAAAAAGCAAAAGCGAAAACAATGGCAAAAACTTACCGTTTCCCAATGAAGCGACGGCTTGATGCTTGATCGTTGTATTGTTTACGGTATTGGTGTTTGATGCAAGCGTATTTCCCATCACACCATATTTTATCGGTTTAAAGTGGAAAAATGATGGTGAGTAACCCGATCCGGTGCGACTAAGTGAGCTCAATTGCTCGTCACGATCTGCAGTAAATAAACCTATTCGCTTAACTTATTTGAGCATTCTTCTTTGGGTTCTAGTTGGGGCCAGAACAAATGCCCGAAAAATAAAAACAACGATTCTATGCTGCACACAATAAACGACATCAACAACAAAAAGTGTTCCAACAACCGATGAATCAGTGGAACGAAAATCGTTGCACACAAATTTTCAAACCACAACACGACAGAAAAGCATGTGTGTGTGTGTTGGTGTGTGTGTTTGTGTTTGTGTATGAGTGAGAGAAACATAGAGAAAAAAGCGAAGAATAAAAACGAACAACTTAGCTATTTGCCATAAGCACTTTGATATAATATTAACGAACATTGAAAACTGGAACCAAGCGCCACAGTCATTTGATTTCGCTTGACGATTTTCTCTCTTTGTCAATTTCAACTAGTTGACTTGTATCAAAAGAATAAATCTAGCTGCTTATGCTTTCAGTAAGTGTTGCAAGAGTTTAACGAAAACATAAAGGAACACGCCATCATCAACAATTTCGCATTCTAAAAATCATAAAACTGGTGATGGGAATTGATATTTAGCGTTTCGTTTTAAAAGTAACCACAACAACAACACCAACAACGACGACGACGATGGCGACGGCGACGACAAAAAATGAATTTAGTTTTCTTGACTGTGACTCTCTGGCTTTATCTCTTGTGGTGCAACAAAAAAGGCACAGCATGATTTTGAATACGTTTTTAAAAACATGCTGAGATTTCAACGAACCGAAACGTGAACGCAAAGAATTTATTGAGAATAAAGAAGACAAACAAAAAATTCACACACAAGCACACATATTCGCTGCACCTATGCTCCAAGTTATTGATAATAAATAATCCGTCTTAATACAAAAAGGATTTTCTTTTATAGTTGAGACTGTTTCCGTTCTCGCTTAAGTGAGAGTTTTCAAGCAAAAAGACAAAAAAAAGGCAGAGAAGCCTAATCTGGATGCAGGATTCCTTTGTTTGGCCAATTATACATGAAATGTAGTCGTGGACACGAACAAGTCATAATTAAAAGTGCAGTTTTTTTTTCGTTGTTGCTATAAATATAAATCGCCCGTTAATAAGACTAGTTTAGTTTAGTTTGTTTGTTGCCGTTGCTGTTGTTGTTGTTGTTGTCATTGTCATTTAGTTTAGTTTTTTTTTTGTTCTCACTTTTTGTTGATGATATATATTTATAGAGGCATTGTAAAACGTGTATAATTGAGATAGCTCACCTTCTTTTCCCATCGCTGCCAACTGACGACCTTTTGGCATGAACATGACAAGAAACACCGTTGCCGATGTTGCGATCAAACCGAATGCCAGGCAAGCATCTTTGTGACGATCGGCAACAGCCAAACCGCACAGTGTCCATCCCAACCAAATGGGTATTGAACCGCAAATGGCCAATCCAATGTATGTTGCTTCGCGATAATTTTCACGGATGCGTCGCGATTTAATTGCCAGCACAGCAACAAATAATATTAAAAATATGACATAAACCAATGAATAGAGTAGATCGGTGAAATGGGTTTTGCACAGGGCTATTGTCGTGGTCATGGATATGTCTTGGGCGGTGAGCAACAGCGAATGATGCGTTAAACTAAGCGGGCCATTTCGCAATGGTACCGAAACGGCTTCAACATCGGCTGGTGTTGTGAGCAACCATTGTCCACCGATTGCCACTTGTATTAATACAGCGAATAACAGTAATAGACCTTGATACGGTGCCGGTAAATAAACACCACTGTTTAGGCTAATTAAGAATACACATTTCACCAGTAATGAGGCGAATACCAGCGCAAATGCGACCCCAGATCCAAAACGTATTAGACCACATGCAAAAACGGACGGTGTTACAGTTAGCACAGCGGCAAGGCAAGCGCACAAAAATAGGCCCAACAATAGCATTTGACCCAAGAATAAATGTCGTCGACTAGGTGATGTTTGCCATGCTTTGCACAATACAAAAATCTCGAATGCGGCCATCATCAGCATGACCAGCGATGTGAGCACCAGAACGGGCACAACCCATGGCTCTTTTCGCAATCCAAGCGTTTGATGATGTGTACTGACTATAGTTGGCTGTGACGAATTCTTAAGCATGCGACTATGGCTTAATGGCGGCACTATTGAAGCTTGGTTCTTTGGACGATTCGGTAGAATTATACCTTTTGCACATACATACATATAATGACATGAAATAAAACGAAAATTAGAATCGATCGATCGAATTTAACAAAGAAACGATCAAATGACGCTCAATTTCAATGCCGTGCGATTCAGTCCGATTCAGTCAAGTCACGTTGTTTGATGTCTCAAAACACATCGAAAAAAAAACAAAACGCTTAGATTCGATTCGACAACAAAATAAAAAATAAAAAATAAAACGAAAACAATGAAACTAAACGAATCGAATCGAATCGAATCGAATGACTATCGGAATTGAGCGTTGAATAATCATATCAAATCTCTGTTAAAATGTGATCCATTCTAACGGTAGATTGAACACACACAAAAAAAAACACAAAAGATGCTATTTTTAAATACCGCCAGGCAAATGATGCGACGGAATGGTCGATGACGATGTGGATGGCACTACAAAAAACTCGGTTGACATCTCGAGACGGTGGGCCTGTGCCGATGTGGAATTGCCATTCCGTAAATCGATTTCGTTGCTAATTTCATTATCAGCGCCACCATTTGAGCACGGTTCACTTCTGTTATTGCACAAAATAACACTCGGTTCACTGTCGGCATCATTTGTGCCAACATTTAAACTTTTATGCTGACGAAGCAGCGCATTGTAGATATCATTATCGCTATCAATCACATCAAATTCCACACTATCCGCATTATTATAAACGTTATTATATTGCAATGAGGCGATCGGTTTTTTACTAGTTTGCATTTGCAACTGAGGTGATTTCGTTTGTTTGCCATTCGCGCCATTTGTACTGTTTTCATTGTAACTTACTGAGACACTATTACTTCCACTAGGTGAATCAATTGCACTACCACTCGAAATTGCATCGTTTAAATTAAAACCATGTTCAGTCTTACTATTATTGCTATTTACGCTATTATTACTATGATTATCGGCGCTATAGTTAGGGTTCGACATTGAATTGATGTCGGTGGAAAACTTGTTGCTGTTGCTGTTGCTGTTACTGTTGCTGTTACTGTTCGTTGTTGTTGTTCGTAACTTTTCAACTTCGATAAATGTACGATGCCGTGGTGATATTCGATCGCCAAATTTTGGCAATACAATCATTTCATCGGCATCCGTTGAATATGATATTGTGTGTCGTATACCGAATAAAATGCACACCCAAAACAATGTTCCCGAATGCATTTGTAAACGAATGATTAAACGTGCTATTGAATTCAGTACACTGTTTGTTGCAATCGATGTCAGCTTAAAAGCTGACCGCGTTTGCTGACTGGCCATTTCTCAACTGACACGAATACCATTCACGAGCGCGCGCTTTACCTCAAGTCTTTTTCGCGAAAGATATTTAACGCGAATGGTGAATTGTTCCTCATGAACATTCAGTTAAAGTGAGACCCGTGCCGTGCCGCCAAACCATTCGGCGCTCCGTTTCGTTCCAGCGAAAGAAAACCAGATTGATGTGTCTGAGTCTATTCGAACTTTCATTTGTATTGGACACCATGCACATCGTCAAACACAGTTTTACTCTGCAAATCCAAATGAATCGCACACACACACATACACACACACACACACACACACACACACACACACACACACACACAAACGCAAGCTAACTCACTCACTCACACACAGCACAGCACACACTCAACACAAACAGCCGTTGAAAGCACAACGCTTAAGAGAAAACTATTCTCTGCAGACAGCAGCATAGATGTGTGTCTCTTTTGCTGCTGGTGTGTGTATCGCCTGAGTATGGATGGCGAGGAAGCAAAGAGACACCAACAGCAAAAGAAATAAAAAAAAACAACAACTTTAATGGAAAAAGCATAAACACGAGGGCATTTTGAAATATTTCCAACGATCGCATAGTCTCACTACAAATATAGACTCATGCGATTGCAATTACCTCCAAACGGACCTCGTCGATTGCGCTGCCATCGCATAAACAATAATGTAAAATAAAGAAAGAAAGAGAGAAAGAAAAATAAAGGCGCGCGCGCGCTGCACACACAGTAAACAACCGTCTGCCGTCTTAAGCGCATGCGATTGTTGTTATTCTAATGTCGTCATCGCTTTTTGTTTCGTTCAATTTCGCTCACATTTTGCACAAATGGAGAATCAATTCTATACCATTCTTCAGCACACATACACACACGAACTCACACCACTACAGCGATCAGCAATCAATTTGTGCGCTGCTTTTTACTTGAATTCGACGCATTTCTCTCTCATTTGTGTGAAATGCAATGCGTCTTAAGTCAGGGGCTGGCTCATGCTATAAATCAATATGGTTCATAGAAAATAAAAACGACGATCAATTTTTCATCGATTTTCGACATTCGTAATATTTAATGACCTTTGGCATGACTGGACATTAATCGAACATTTCAAAAGCATTGTTCCCAAATAGATTTCTTCATTTTTGAAACGAAATCAAAATTGAAATTGGACCAATTACATAACCGAAAAACGTTTGAAACACTTTTTTTTCTCGCTAATTTAGATTCACTTTTAACATCCTATTATTAACGAAAAATTTCAATTGAATAGGCTGTTAATTAGTTCAATTGATATCCAATTCAGCTTTCTCTTGTTGTTGAAATCAATTTATTTTCAATATCATTGTTGACCCATCAGCGCATAGATGATTCAAAGTGACTTGCTTTTTTCTCTGTTTTTTTTTTTTTTTTTTTTTTTAATTCTTCATTTTCACTGACACTGCAAAACATCATCTTTGCAGATATATATCATGATTGTTGGCTTTGTCTGAAGATTGAACATCGACATTTATGGAGAGACGGACGGATGACTGGAGGCCATAGCTTGAGTATTTATAAATACTCTCAACATAAACCAGACCTAGACTAAACGCCGTCGGAAATCATGATCCAAGTGTTAACTATGCCGTATGTAATAATTCTTTTTTTTTATTCCTTCGTCCATTATTGCTTTTGACTGAAGGAGTCTATTCAATCGTGTAGTTTGACATCCACGAGAAAAAGAATTACATACACGCAACGAAGATCACAACATTGATTGATCATTGTAAAAATCAAACAGAAAATGATAAATTGATGAGTTTTGATACAGTATATTCTTGAACAGTCAATTGATACACAAATATAAAACAAATTCCCCTGGCTGCCATTATTATCTTAATTTCTCATTAAAATGGTATTCACTTAGGCGTAAATAATAACGAATACGTGCGTGCAATTCATCCAAATATTTAGAAAAAAAAATCCAGAGAGAAAAAAAAAATGTTTATATACAAAACACCGTAAGATGTTACATGTTGCTCTAGTGCATTTAATTCGTTCTCTCTCTCTCTCTCTCGCTCTCTCTCCTTCTTTCGCTCTTTTGATGCGCTCGCGATTTTTGTGATACATAAAGCAAAGCCTCAAATTATATCGTGTGTAATTTTCAATTACTTTATTGATTTCATGCGTAAAACATGGATTTTTTGTTATGAAATTTTTTGTTTGTGCGAGAAAGAAGATCATGCATTAACGAAAGAAAGAAAGAGCGAGAGAGTGAACAAAATATCGCGTCTCTGTTTGTTAAAGATGCTGATCTGAATTTAATTAATTTGAAAACTGGATATTTATGCCGAATTGCGTGCCAATTTTGTAATTTAGCTGCCAATTTGGCAGTCTTGTCAATAAAATGTTTACTACGTATGTTCAATGGTGCTTAGAAATTGTTCCAATTTCCAGCATCGAAGCGTTATACACAGCGTATGCATTTATCGACAAACGGTAGACAATTAACTCTCACTTTTTAATAGATGTTCGAATCAAAATTGAGCAATTTCGTGCCTAAAATATTGCCAATATGAATTGGTTAAGCATCCGCACTCATTTAACGCTCGTTTTATGTGCGTAAATGAGCCTCAACATCGAAAAATATGAACAATTTTTTGTAAATCGAGCCTAATGCCATTATGTCATCGTCCAAATAATAAGCTGCTCAAAAATGGACATTTAATTGATGCAATCCAAATGCTTTTCCATCGTCTTTTTGTTGTTTGGTTGCCCATTCAATTTAATATGAAACTAATCTGATTTATTCTGCCTTTCTTTTCCATTCAAATTCATAAGAGAGAGAAAAAATTGCGCATCGTTCTGTAATCATCTTTTATGGGCGTCAATTGAAATTGCAATAAAAATGTAATGAAATTTGTTCGCATGTAAATCGATTTCACAAGTGCATTAAAATTTTCGTTTACAAATTGTGGTTTGAGGTGGATGTTACAATGAACTTTTTGAGTTCGTGGTGTAAATCAAACCGAAATGCGCGCATTCTTTTAGATTTTTTAATGCTTAATAAGTAACAAAATGCTTTAAATTACATTGTTTTTTGTTGATGTATTCATCAGCCGGCTTATCATTCAATCGTCAGACATTAACCCTGAAGCACTTCAAATAGCATTCAGGCCAAGTATTAAATGCAAAATATGTTAAGTTTTATTGATGGCATTTCAACAAACAAAAATACAATTTCAGCAGAACAATTATTTGTTATAATGGCTGAAGTCCAATTCGAATGTATTTTGGTAACGGTCTAAAGTAGATCAACAAATCTGAGTCGTCAAAAATATTTCAGTAAATTCTGGAACACTCTAGAATTTGATCAAATTGGTCACCTACATTCGTTTTTTTTATATGAAAAGGACAAACGTGCGAATCCAGTTGCAGCCTTTTGCTAAGTAGCAGCCTTTTGCCATTTAATGCTGTCACACATCTGATTATTTGCACACGTTTTTGCACGTTATCATTTCAAGAGAGAGCGAGAGAACGAAAATCACTCGAATAAGTCAGGCGATTATCACAAAACTGTGATATTAAATGGAGACAAAGAACTGACGTCGGTGAGATGGAAGTGGCAGTGTCATCGTATGGAATATTAAAGGACTTCTAATAAAAACACATTTAAATTATCAAATGGAATTTTATCACTAAGCGTTCTCTTCGATGTACGTCTTATACTTGGAATAAGAGGTGTGATTATGCCAACACAAACAAACACACACACACACGCGCTCACACAGACACATGCAAATTTGATGGTTTTATTGTGTTTCTTCTTTTACAGCCATCAACAAGAGCCTGAGATAAGTGAAAATTATCGGATAATATATAGCCCGCGTGCAAAAAAGTAGCTAAGAGTCAGTAAAAAAATAAGCGATTTTAGTTGAGTATATGATTTGCTAACAAGACTGAAATTCCCAATTTTTTTACCGAAATTTTCAAATCCAATCACAGTCGACTATTTTCATTTCTCAATTTTTCTATATTTTCTTCGTCTAAATTCAAAATGAACAATAATCGTATATATTTGTCACTTTGAACTGTCGAAAAACACCCAAAATTCCTAGTGAGCCATTTTTTTTAGATGGGAGTGTACACACGTCAAGTATCTTTTGGTGGATTAAAAAAAAAAAATAAAAAATAAAAAAAAAGAGCAAACAATTCAGTACAGCTCGGTTACGGGATTAAAGTACACCCATACATCGGAAACAATCAAAACAACAATTGAACTCGTACACATTTGAAATCAGACACATTGGCCGCGGTAATCGGTTATTATTGACGTTAAACGTAGATCCGATTAGGTAACTGAGTGTTGTTTAAAACTCATGAAATTGGAAATTCCAGAAAATACCAATACACTTAAGAATTTTGAAGGCAGAACAAAGAAAAAAAAAACACACAAATTATCGAATCGAATTTGAAATAAAAAGCGAACATCAAAAAGTACATCGAATCGAATCGAATTGAAATCGTGCAAGGATTGAGTTGAACCACTTTTGATCGCATCAATAATTATTTCTATTGAAATCACATTGAATTTCGTTTATTTGGTCATAAATTGATAAATCATGTGCCATCGCCTGACGTGCATCACCGCATCATAAACAAGACGAGAAAATTGAATCATTTTATTTCGATTGCTTTTAAATTGAAGTAAACAGACATTTTCTTTTAGTGCGGTTTCATTAGATATATGTCTTATGTGTGTGTATAAATTTTTACTCTTATTCTTCGGCAACGATTCAACACATTATCGCGAATAGTTTTTGCATAAAAATTTATTCGGTTGAAAACTGTAACGCAAACGTGTGACAGCACCAATAACCGTAATCTGGGAAAATTAGAAGAAAAGAAAACCAAATTCGAACGCATTTTAAAGGAATTTTGTGTGGAACAAAATCAAAAAGAAAAAAAGCAACAGAATAAAAATGGGAATATATGGGACATTGTCGAGGAAAAAGCCAATCGATGATACATCACCGACGAAATTGGCAAAAGTGCTATCGGCACTTGATTTAACCGCACTGGGCATCGGAAGTACTCTAGGAGTTGGTGTCTATGTGCTCGCCGGTGAAGTGGCAAAAACAAAAGCTGGACCGGCTGTTATTTTCAGCTTTATGATTGCAGCGATTGCAAGTGTTTTTGCGGGTTTATGTTATGCCGAATTTGGAGCTCGGGTTCCAAAAGCTGGTTCAGCTTATGTGTACTGCTATGTGACCATCGGTGAATTTATCGCATTTCTCATCGGATGGAATCTAATACTTGAATACTCAATTGGTAACAATATAACACATTTGATCACATAATTCATTTCAATCGATACGTTTATTTTTGAAAAGATAAGACACTACTAATAACTTCAATTTAGACGTTTTGTATATTTCCACATTTGTTTTTAAGTGTTTTAAAATATCATCGATAGACATGTTTTTTTAACCAATTTTTTGTTTTGTTTGTCTCGTTTATTTTTGATTTTTTTTTTCAGGTTCGGCAAGTGTTGTCAAGGGTTTGAGCACATATGTTGACTCATTAACTGATTTTCATGCAATTTTCGAAAATCTAATGCCAATCAATATCAACGGTTTATCACCGTTTCCAGACATCTTTGCCTTTGCCGTAACAATGCTATTCTCATTGGCATTAGCATTTGGAGCCAAAGAATCGTCAATGGTAAACAATGTGTTTACATTTCTGAATTTATCGGTGGTTTTATTTGTTATCATCGCTGGATCATTTAAAGCTGATCCAGCCAACTGGAAAATACCAGCAACCGATGTTGAACCGATCTATGGTGATGGTGGTTTTGCACCGTATGGAATATCGGGCATATTGAAAGGAGCTGCAACATGTTTTTATGGGTTTATTGGTTTTGATTGCATTGCAACGGCCGGTGAAGAGGCAAAAAATCCAAAACGTTCTATTCCAATTGCAATCATTGGCTCATTATTTGTCATATTTATGGCGTATTTTGGTATTTCAACCGTTCTAACGATGATGTTACCATATTATGCACAAAATACACAAGCCCCATTGCCATATGTATTTCACTACTATGGATGGCAAATGGCCGAATATATTGTTACAGTTGGAGCCGTATTCGGTTTGTGTGCAAGTTTAATGGGTTCAATGTTTCCATTGCCTCGTATCGTTTATGCGATGTCAAATGATGGTTTGATATTCAAATGGATGGGCCAAATTAATGAACGTTTCCATACACCGATGTATGGTACATTGTTTGTTGGTGCATTAACGGGTATTTTGGCCGCATTTCTTGATCTTGAGCATCTGGTTGATATGATGTCGATCGGAACATTGATGGCCTATTCAATTGTAGCGGCGTGCGTTATGCTATTGCGTTATGAAGCCACCGATGAACATGAAAAAGTACACATTTCAAGGCCAATCTCACCATTCTATTTACCATTCCGTTATTTTTGGAATTCGGATAATGTAAAAACACCGAATAAGCTAACTGCCGCTATTGTCACAATTGAAGTGACCGTTTTTTGTAAGTTTTAAACCCACAACGAAAATGCGACATTTCCATTTTATCAATTAACCAATTCCATTTCTGTTCTTTTATATTTTCTTTTTTTCGGTTAGGCTTCCTATGCGTTCTGTATCCACTTTTCATTGAGTCAAACAGAGAGGCGATATTCAACGGTGAATTTTGGTCATGGAGCATACTGTTTGTAATTTGTGCGATTATGATTTCAATGTTAGCATCAATTGCACGTCAACCATGTGTACAACGTTATGATACATTTTCTGTGCCATTCACACCATGGCTACCCGGTATTTCGATCATCATCAATATATACCTAATGATGCAGCTCGATTATTTGACATGGGTTAGATTCACCATCTGGATCACATTAGGATTAATTATTTACTTCTCTTATGGCATTCGAAATAGTGTCGAACGTAAGCGTCATGAACAAATTACATTTATAAAAAGTAAACAAAACGAAGTCAATATATTCACGTGCAGCAAGGAAATTCTAGTCCCAACAGGACAGTGAGAGACTGAAATGAATTTAACACTTAATTTTTCGGTGAAAGTTACTTACTCTTTTTTTTTATTTGGTGAAATGTCCAAATTGAATAAATCAATTTATGATTTCTTTTTCGAAAATAAGATATATAAATTATTTCTATGGAATACCAAAGCAAATAAAATATAGAAAGTTCTTGATGGAATCAGAACAATTACGATCAACAGAATCTGTTGTTTTTCATTTACTTGATTTTTTTTACTTTTTGAATTTATTATTCGGAGAGACTATTGTGAAAGGTGCCAAAGTTCAAGTTCGGTCGAATCATCAAAGTATTCTGAAATTAATTCAGTACATTCCACAGTGATAACGATGAATTGCACGATTGACGTCAATATGGAAATGAAGTGGACAACAGCAGCATCGATTGAACTGAAACAAACAACAACCGTTGTTTATCACTCAATACAAAATTTATTTCAATGGAAAATCTTTGATTGGTGTATTTGTGTGACAATTTGAAGTATTTACATTGCTGATTGCACACAAGTGGTTTTTGCTATAGTATTACATTAGCTATAGAAAAGTACATTAAACAAGACAGATTCTATCATTAGAATGGATATACATGTCCTACACGGAGAAAACAATGTGGTAAAAATGTGGACTCGACGGTCATTTAAATGTAAATAATCACTTCACAACACGAAAATTACCGCAAATGTAAATTATTTTACCAAACCACATGTGATGCATCAATATCTCATGACTACGGTAAAAAATAATCAGATTTTTTGGTATTTTCTCTGGTATTTTCTGTTGTTAGTCACTGACAGCGCCATCTGTTATTTCAATAAGGTAATATTATTGCCAAATTCTCAAATTCAATGTATTCCCCTTGTGAAAATAAAACGATTAAACAGACTGTCGTTCGGCAAACGGCTAAATTGGGACAAAAAACGACTGACAATCGATTGGAAATGACTGAAAATCGATTGTTAATCGACTGAAACCGTTTAAAGTACATAAAAATCTGTTTCAGACTTCTATTGTCCCAAATCAGTCGGCTGGCTGGCAATCAAGGATCTGTCGTAAACAATCTTTTTTCTCTCCTACGCAAATTATCGCCAAGTCGTGTAATTTTACCACATTTTTTTTCTCTGTGTAGATTTTTGGTAATGCGCACGGGGCAAATCTTGAACATTTCATACAATCTGGTGAATTGTGCCTAAAATGTGCTTGATTGTTATTACTAAATGTAAAATATATCAGAATTACTGCATGCAATTTGCACAATTGTGCCTATAGGCCTACAGGCCATTTTATAAAATAGGCAACTTGTTTTTGTTTATGTGCTTTTCAGTTGAAATACGGAAAAACAAAGATTATTTAACAATTTATGATGTTTATTCGTCTAAATCATTGAAGCTTGTTGAGTTTATCTCAATAAAAAGCAAATAAAAATGTTCAGAAACATTTTGTGATGTCATGAATTCCAAAAAAAAGACGATCGAAAATAACTGTATTCCGATTAATTTAATTAAGATATGCATGTGAGCATATGAAGTCATGTGAAAATTCACAATTTATCGAAAGATTTATGACACTTTTGAACAATCATAAGACCCTGTACATGAAAATGAATTCTAAAGTCTGCAAATCAAATCAATAGAAATCTCGTTTTTTTTATTGACGGAAATCCCAAATATTTCATGAGAAATCTTGAAAAGACATTAGATGTGCTCTACAAAACTCAATTTCATATTAAAATATATTTTAAAGTTTACGGCCAACCACTTTTGTTTCACCAAAAGTCAACGGAAAAGGCAAAAGAAGATAAAAGTCAACGGAAAAGGTATAAAACTGATACCTCGAATAAATTCAAATAGACAGTTATTTTCTTTGTTTGTTCTAACTGTGTTTTAAGTTTTTAACGATGAACTTAAACGAATTGATTGAATTATACAGTTCGTGAATGGTCTAGTTCAAATATTAATTAAATTTTGAGCTAATGGTCTTTAAATATGGGAAATGGATTATCTTAAACTGAAGGTGCAATAATAATATTTTCGACAATACATAAAGGCATAAATAGAATATTTGGATCGTATACAATGTCTGATATCTTTAGAGCATCTCATATACTGATTATACAGAGCAAATGATAAAATGTTTATATCTTTGAGTACTTAAGTCATATGATATGACTTGATGAATTTCCAAAGATTTCAGCCATTTTATTTTTAATTTTTTTTTTCATTATGGCGTTATATCAAAGTATTCTCACAGGGTGTCATTTGTGTTTTATTCAAAGGTGCAGTCTTTCATTCAAAGGTGCAATCATCAAACAGACAGCTCTCTTTGAACAACAAATTTACAATTAAATTTCACATTTTTCCGGCATTTGATTTGATGGCACAATTTCAAGTAAACAAGTCTTAATCTTGTTTGCTTAATCCAATTTCCCGCGCTATTCAGCTACTTTATATTATCTATCGAAAGAGCAGAAAGTTAATTTGTTGCATGTTAGACAAGTCATTGTTATACTTATTTTTAATTCAATTTTTATCATGTTTACGATAATGTTGGATTGAACATCCAATAAAATGATCACACATCGACTATAATCAGTTAACGTTAAGTTTTCGGGCACTTGAATGTCGATTGAAGTTCGTTTTGCTGTAGTATATAAATGCGATGAACAATTGATTCAGTCTTTACTGTTTGATCAAGTGAAGTGATCAATTGCACGGGTTTTTCTCTCGAATTCTGCGTTTTGGTACAGTAAATTAAATTCGTTATACACATTGTAAATCAGAAATCACTTCAAACAGTCACAATTATCAACCGGTGAGTATTATACACACACAAAATTGTTTTTAAGCAACAACAAAAAAACAGGTGATTGTATTTCATCCATCAAAAAAGAGGCAACTATGTCGAAGTTTCATTTCAAGTGAAATATGCTTTGGCATACATTTAAAAATTTCAATTAAAATATAATAAAATAAAATGAACATCAAAGCAGAAGTAGGCAATTACAGATGCTTTAATATCAAAATAATTATTTGACTTCGGAAAAGGAAACGATCCAAAATATAAGCTACCGGTGGCAAGTGCATACAGCGTCATAATAGAAATCCATAAAAAAAATTGAACGCAAAAATAAGAAAAGAACAATAAAATAGTAATCAGCCAATACTTTCTCAGGAAATCAATCTTTTTTCTCTCCCTTTTTTAAAACATTTCTTGTCAGTCGTTATCATATCTGTTAATAGATTTAAGTATAAAGGCTTACCTATGATGGTACTGAGCCGATTACTGGCCGTGATTAGTTCACAATTGGTTCGGTTCAAAAACATTTACAATTTCAATTTAATCTCAATCCATCCACTTGAGATAAACTACAGCCCAAGGAATTCGATTCGATTGAATTATTTGCACGTTTTGTTAGTAACCTTGACGCGTATTGACAATATTCCAACGGTTTTTCCTCCAAATTCATTTGGATGCAACTTCAAATTGAAGTCTTCAATCTGTTTGATAGTAAAGTGCATAAATGAATATTGTGTCGTCTATAATCACAAAATCATCTCGTGAATGCGTAAAATGTCTCTTATAGTTCCTATGGTGATTACTATCAACCACTGGAATTCCCACTTGGCGTCTGATGTTATCTTAATGATAATGTGTATATAATCAAAGTGATGATATGATTAATTAAAAATGATTTGAAAAAGCGAAAAAAAAACAACAACAATTGATTACGTAATGATGATATTTAGATAATTGTTATCATCTAGTTGTGTCACTGGCATAAACAATTAGCAACCCGTTCCAAACTGTTGTTTAAAATTGAATTCAAGCCACACACTAAAAGAAACGGAAACAACACCAGGAAGATGAAAAAGCGCTTTTACTGCTACCCATAAAATATAGAAATGCTAGTTTTTTTTTGTATGAATGAAAAATCTGATAATCAACCACATGTAACTTATCGCACACGCACACACACACATACATAGAGAAATTGAAGCTTTTGAAGTCCAGGAAGCTCACAGTATTGACCTGGTAATGTTTTAATTGAATTCATCTTGTTGAACAGTGAGTTTTCTTATATTCTGTTGACACCTGAGGTTCACAGTAGTGAAATGATTGTTAAGGGACTGTGTGTCTCTGAATAGGAATTAAATGGAATCAGTTTGGGTAATTTAATTTGGGAATTTGGTGAATGTTTTGATCAACATAATATATCATCTGTCTATAAAAGTTTGTACAGATTTATTGAATGGTCTGATGAATGAATTCGTGTGTGCGTAGCTTTGGAAGTTTAAACACATAGACGAAAACAAAAAGACGAAGTCACACTTTGTCACGCTTAGTAAGGAAACAAATAAACTGTATTTTATTGTCTTGTTTTTAAAATCAAATTCTATTTGCGTGCACCTTTACCCAGTTTATATTGTGAAAATGAGCCAGTGACGAATAAAATATACGCTACAGGAAAAAGTTAAAACGGCCTGAAACGCATTGAAGATTAGTAATGGTGTTCGAAAAAATTCCGTAAAAAATAAATATATTAAAAACAACAACAAATAAGATAGCAATTTACATTATCATTTATTGATAAGTATTGTCTACAGATTCAGTTACTTTTCACGGCCAATCGATAAATCAAAAATAACGCGTGCACATCTGCACATCGAGCTGACGCATTTTGCATGACATTTTTGTCATCAAATCAAATGCTATTTCGATATAAATACAAAAATTAAAATGGTTGACATAATTTGTTTGTTTGTAATTTGTGTCTTTTTAAGTGAAGCTCTTAAACGGTATTTTACTTGACAAAAAATATATACTCCGATTTGAATTGCTTCGATATTCAAACACAAAATAGATTTACCGGTACACAAAATAAACGAAACTGCAAACTTAAAATAATAAAAAGATTAGCCGATATGATGCATTACCACCTCAAAAGTTGGCTTCCTGCACTTTAAAACGGTGAATTCAGTGATGATGAAGCGAAAAGAAAAAAAAAATGTACAGCAATTTTACAATAACAAATAAAACTCAAAAGAGAGGAGATAAAAACGGATTGAAATATTTAGTTTATGCAGAAATCGTGTCAAAGAAATTGAAATATATATAACTGTTTTGTTGGCGTTGATAAAATACCACCTACGAATCTTTGGCTACAATGACAAAAACACTCAAACACACACAATTGCATTCCATTGATTTGAATAAAGTTTGAACACTTGTCAGTTTCGTTGATATCATTTTGACAATAAAAAAACACACCAGAAAACGTGTATTTTGCTAATGACATTTAATTACAAATTCTCCGAAAGGTATTAATTAATAAATTTGCATGAAAATAACGTTCAATATAAATAAAAACAAATACTTGATCTCGTACGAGATAAAATCATCGGCAAAAATTCCCACTCATTAATGGAAAAAAAAGAATCGTTTTTTTGTTTGTTTGTTTATTTTGAACGAGTGAGTAAAGTCATTTATCAAATGTGTCTACTAAATTAAATGGATCTTCAACTCTTGCTTCATTTCGCTTGAACATTGGCCGTCAACGAAAATTAGTCGTCGTTGTTGAATTGTGTGCGCTTGGTAAATTGATTCGTTGTAACACATTTACGTAGATAATCTCATAAATTAAGAACAATCATCATCTTGTCATCTTCTTTAAAATCAAGCCCATTCAAATGCGAATGACTGTTTGTTTACTGGCTTAGCCACGCGCTACACCAAACAGGCGGCTACAATCGAATCGTATATTGACAACAACAACAACAACAACAAATAATACATTTTGTAGGTGTTGAATGAAATTGCTCATATCAATTTTGAATGTGGTATATGTTTGTGTTGAATTGGATTGGTTTTTGTTCAAGTACGCTAAAGATTTTTGTTGTTGTTGTTTAAATTTCAAGTTTGTTTTCTTCTTTTCACTTGTTGTGTGTGCATGAAGCCAAGCCACAGCAGCGTAATAAACAGCAGCGAGTACAAAAACAAGTGCGACAAAATGTGTGTTCATTTTGCATTTTATGTTCGGGCCAAATTATACATACACTGAGACTCACTGTGAAGTGAGTTGTTACTGTATCACTCGGTTTGATTCTCTGTGTGTAAAATTGTACACGGACTTGGTGCACACATTTCGATACACACGGTGCGGCACGAACTGTTTCACTTGTGGTAGTGATATTGTGATCGTTGGAGTTGTTCTTTTGAATATTTATCCCAGCAAACGTAAGAGCAACAACAAAACAAAACAAAAAACGCACACCACGCCATAAAGGTAGTGAACATGAACATCGGTATATGGGCGATTGTACACATAGATTTTTATATGTGCATAAATGTTAATTTCTTGATTTGGATCTGTTTTTTGTCGTCGTCGTCGTCGCCGTCGTCGTCGTCGATTGTTGTATGTTTCATCATTTTGCGGTCAATTTATTTGTTAGCTTGGAGATTTGAACGCATACACATCTTTCATTAGAAGCAAGAGCTCTGTGCGCTGACACCGAGAGACACACGGAGATAAAGTGTGAAGCGTGATCAATTCAGGCATCTGTACCTTCATGGAGTTTCGATAAATAAATTAAACCCAATTTATGGTTATTTTTCAACGTTTGATCGATTTGTCACCGATTTAAACAATAAAACAACAAGTACAAAAAATGAGCTAAATCATTGCACGCGCACAGTGTTGAATATAAACAAGAATTGACTCCAAAAAAAACAACAAACAAAAATAAAAACCCAACATAAATCAAAGAACGGTAAAAATCGACGATTTAATACGCATTTATAATAATTTGGTGTGTTCCTGTTGTGAGAGATGTAAAAGTTAAAAATTGAGTGTGTTCCATTTCAGTTGCAGAAGCAAAAAGAGAAAGACATTTATAGAAATCACCTTGAAAGAATTACACGCGTTGAGTGACCAAAATGGAAATATCCAAGGAAAAATCGATCGTTTTGTGGCGTCATAAGTATCAGTGTGTGTGTGTTTATGCCTGTTGATAGCATCTCACTTAAAAATTATGTTGTTTTCAAAGTGTGTGACGATTTTGTGTGAAATTGAGATGATTTGCATTGATGCATGTCTCATATGGATGTTATTTGACCAATTTCAATTGAATGGATGAAACTTACGGCGGCTCGTAATCATGAATCTGGTTCAGTGAGTGTATGTAAACGCGATTGATTCAAAGTTGTTTGAAGCCGAAACTTGCATTGAACATAAACATAAGGAAGACTTTGTTGATTTATTCAATATCTTATGTTTGTATGTTGTTGTTTTTTTTTCATTTGATTTTATTTTTCCATTACGAATGACTTTGAAAAACCCCCAAAGAGACTCCTAACATTGAATATACTTTCAATGGAATTGGCTTTTATTGGAAAAGTGGATATTCAACTGTACTGTTTTTGGAGTTGAGAAAGACGCGCGCACATTTTGATTGCGTTTGAAAAACCAGAAATTACAGATATCATAGACGACGTCGAAGACGACGACGACGATATTAAAATAACCAAAACAAAACAAAACTAAACCAAGTTTCAATTGACATAACAACCGTTGAGGCGCTGAAGCATGCAAGAAACAAAAGACATAGAGAAATGTCTCGTGTTTAATCGAAACGAACGCATTTCAAGTGATCAATCGAAATGATACGACGAATAAAAAAAAAATGAAATGAAAACAGAAAGATGATCAGTGATCACTCATTCAAATCAATCAGTCTTATCAATGGCCACTGTCTAAATATTGAATGCTATTGCTAGTGATTGCTCGCCAGACTTTGTTTTCTTTTGAATTGAACTTTTTACTCAAGACATCTAGCAAAATCGACTAGATATTATATCTTTTGATTACAGTAGCAAAACCAAACTAATAACGCACATGTTAACGGCGGAAAAAACGAAACGTTTTTTTTTATTCTTTTAGTTATCAGAACACAATTGTGTGTTGAATCGTTGTAAAAAGCAAACGAAACACTTATCGCCCAAGTTGCGATCGCATAAAACGATCCGTGTTTAGCAAAATGATTGTTTCTTATGTATGTTTTTGTTCATGTTCATTCAATTTAGGTTGGCTTTGTTCGATGAGTTGATTTGTTGTGTGTGCTTTTGTTGTTGTTTTTTGTTGCTGTAAAAAAGTTTCATTTTTCCCATTGTACTTGTTGTGCGCACATTCTCTCGTACAGCTGATGCAATGATATTCGAGACGGAATGCTGTACTTTTGATCTTTCTCGTTTGTTTTTCATACCACAAGAGACGTGTGTTTGTAAGTGGTTTAATCAAATGAATTGTTCAACACTTCAAAAAATTGCACCGTTCACACAGTGCATGAGTGAACAGAAGTGTATACAAGAACTTGATAATCAGATAATTTCTTTTTTTTTGACCACTTTGATGGGCAACAAAACAAAAAAACCAACCGCCATTTATAACATAGCAACATCAAGCAAGGTTGAGTTTTCAACAACATCCTGAGCCAAAATTTAAAAGCACGTCAGAATGCAGGGGATTTACTTAACTTTACAAATTGCAATCACATATTACCTAATTCTGGGTTTAACCCTGAACTTGAAGTGGCAAATTAATAAAAACCCAGCGCATCGTTCGAAATAATAGCAGTTTTTAATTGATCATTGATTTCCACACATGGAACTCGGTTGTTTTTAGATGACTTTCCCATCAGTGCCCAATATCTTATAATTGTATGTTCCAACATTTGGTGTTTTTTTTTTTAAGTTTTAGAACCAACTCAAATGTACAGTTTTTTATTTTGTTCATTCGAATAAGTTTTAAGTGATTTTTTTTTCTTGTTGAATTGATGGTTTAGAATCTGCAATAGTAGTTGCATTGTCAATTAAACTATTACATTTCCGTAAATGATACGTAATGAAAACGATGCCATTTTAGTTAGAAATGTGAGATGAATATTAACCAAGTGTCGATTCACTATTATATGGGATTCCCCGGCATAACCACAACGATTTATTGAAAATCATTAGAAAAACACAATCGGTTACGCTCATTATTCAATTAAAAAACCATTTTTAGTGATTTATTAACACTTAACTAGCGAAGCGACAAAGCAAATAATACGTTCTTTTCTCTTTTACACAATTGTTATAATGCCAACACGTTTGCCATTCAATTTGTGTGATATTTTTTTTAAATAAATGAACGAATGAAATACAAAAACTGCATCGGCATTTAACAAACAACCAATTGAAAATTGTACATATATTCATGATGCTAAATTCTCTGATATAAACACTTTAAAGAACAAATGTTATTGCAGTTTATTTCGTTCAACAAGTGACAATTTGAGTTTCAGTTTGCTTCTTTCGATTTGCTTCTCTTTACACCGTAAACTATGTACTGAAGTAAAAAAGAAAGCGTAACTAGCGAGAGTGAGAGAGAGTGAGAGGGAGAATGAAAGTGAGAGTGAAATCAAATTAAATTACAGAAATTCACTCACTTTGAAGTGGTGATATGATTTATGGTAATTAGATAAATGAATGACGAAATGGATGTGTGCAGTAAAAAGTCATCTTGGATTACCTGTCAACCGGTATTTTGCATTTTCCGCATCAACTGTCAAATATCTGTCAATGGTTCAAACAGTCTTTGGATTTGTTTCGATTGTGTTTGTATTGTTTTGTGTTTGCTATTTGGAAAGAAATGTGTGAATGATGCTTTTTCTCATAAAAATTGTTCTTTTTTTTGCTATTGCTCCGTGTTTGAATTTTAAATAATAATTTGCATGCAATGTTTCCGTTGTGATGAAAACTGTTAATTTTAGAAATATGTGATATATTTTTTTAAATTTAAATATTAACGACTTTGAGTTCAATTGCTTCATCTCGGTAAACAATTGGCTATTCAAAATATTGAAGTGTGAAACGTTTATTTTTCTTAACACATTAAAAAAAACTCAGCCGTAAGAATGGTGTGAAGGCATAATGAGAATAAATTGGCATATGCTGTTGTTTTTTTCAAAACCCTAGGTAGGGAAATGTCAACGTGTATGATCGCACACCATCCATGAAAATATCACTTAAATGTTCAAAGTATAATGTTCATCTGGTTCGAACACTTCATCGACTTGGCAATAGAGTAATTTTTTTTGCATTTTTCTTATCGTTAGCCTATATTTATCAACATGAAATAAAAAACCATGACGCATCCACTTTACATGAAAAGTGGTTTCTTCGCGGGAGTGTGATAAATATATTGAACAGCACTTCTATTGTTTGAACAAAAAAAAAACCGAAAAAAATTCAAGGAAGACTCGGTGATCGTTTGACACATGTTGCCACTCTCTCAGTGCAATGACCAATAAATAATGCATAGTTCTTTGTATTGTTGTAGCTCATGTTTTTTTTTTCTCTTTTGCAATTTTTTTTTCGGTTTGTGTCCAACTCGCAATTCGTTCAATAACCCATCAAACAGCTCAAGCAGTCAAGCATATGCATGTTGATAGTGTGGATAAAATAAGAATCAAAACAAAAAGTAAAACAAGGTGCAGCTGGTCAGCATACGCAAATTGAATACACAATTAGTGAATATTGATGACAACGCAGTGAAGCAATACCGAACCAATCGAGAGAAAGAGAAAGAGAGAAAAACCCACGAAACGCACATTTGAATTCATCAGCATAATTTGCACACATCGATCACAAAATAGACAAATACTTAATAATTACGACAGCTACAACAATACCATAAAACTAATCGAAGAGAAAAGAAAACAGAAAAAAGAACAGGATTTTAACCAACAATAAAAAGAAACAGCTACCTAGAATTCTATGCATGTCACATCTTTAAAAGTGTCCACTTGATTCAAATTAATTGTTAATAAATTCTACACAACACAAAATGACGTCGTCAATATTGAAATACGTGTTAGCTGCTATTTTAATCGGGCATTTAACAATTTACATCGTTTCTGCTGAGCAAACATCATCAACGGTGCCGAAAAAACCACCGAATCGATTCTTAAGCCATTTAGTTCGGAAGTATGGCAGTCATGGCACGATTTCATTTGAGGTAAGTCATCAACATTTTAACGTTATTGCTTTTTATTCTCTCTTACATCAGAACCATCATATTTGGTTCGTTGTGAACATGCCTTCGCAATGGAATCCGATTATAGAACAAATCATAGCCCGACTATACTTCAGAGTGGCTTTAGATGTTCAGTCCGTTTTCATATCTGGACAAAATACTCCCGAAACTGTACCAGAGCCTAAACAATCTATAGAAATCTTAATACAGATTCGTGCTCTATGGTAACTGAAAGAATTACGAATAAGTCTTTTTTATAATATGTGTCTTCTTATGCCATCTCAAGGGGTTCGAACATTTGATGCATAATCTTGGAATTGGTGACTTGTCTTTGAAACATCCATTGGATATACACCGACCAGAAGGCTATAAAGCACCCGAAGTTACTTATGAAGAAGAGTCAACAACATACGAAAATGAACCGACTGATAGCGGAACGACTGGTACGTGCGCATTTGCATTTAACTATCTCGTACAGACATCTCTCAATTGTAGTTTCAATAATCAAAAGAATGTGGAAATTTTTTGCGATTTTACTGCGAAAAAAAGAAGTTTAAAGTACGTGGGTAACAATGCACTGATAAATTGATTCAAATCGTAAAAAAAAGGCAACAACAAACGACAAATTTGAATACACAATTTTATGGCTTATCATCTAATTTAGAATTGGCCTAAAACGCACTTGCAAACATTTTCATCAGAATCGTAGCATCATTTTTGGTCCATTTTTTTTCAAAAGACAGAGTCTAGACATGCAAACATGATTAATATCATTTAAACATTTTGGTATGCTTAGGTAAATACGGACAAATTTAGTGAGAGCAACAGAAAGAGAACTTAGAAAAAAAACTTTGTCGTTTCTCGTATTTCACTTTTCTTTTCACTTCTTATCACTTTATATTATTCATTTCGTTAAGATGTAGTTAATTTTTAGGTCACTTTTATTATCTCATACACACACACACACACACACACATACATATACATAACTAGTCCAAGATCCCATATGATAGACATCATATTATTATTGCTCTTCATTTACAGCAACAGCATATGCAGCGGAAAGCGATTATAATCTCATTAAATTAATTAATACACTCGATAATGACAAGCAAGAAGATATCTTTCGTTCGATGCACGATCCAAATCATCGACATCCACGACATCGAGGTATGGCTAAGTGCTGAAATTCATTTCTCTTTTTTTTCTCTCTTAAATGATTTCGGTTTTATTGACATTTCAATATCCGTTCGAATCAACCGTTGTTATTTTGTTTTTGTTTTTCTGTTTTCTGTTTTTTTATCTTCATTGTGCTTGTTTCGATTTTAAATACATTTTTACCATAAAAGCGAAAACCAGAAAAACATGGTATAATGATATAATGATTTCATAAGCGCATGCGTTGAATTTATGAAGGCAATTAAAATCGTTTCCGGGCTGAAATTCTAATGATTTGATTTGAAAATGTATGAATTTTGATCATTTGCATTTGCTATTGCTTTATCATTTCAAAAGAGAACCAAACAAAAAAAATACATCATTAAAACTTAGCAAATGATTCTATTGTTGTCGCAGTTTGTAATTTCAATTGGATACACACAGCTCTCGATTAACCATAAATGTGCAAGCAAATTGGGATTTTCATGTAACAGACCACAATGTGTTTGTGGTGGTTTGGTTGGGGGTTTTAATCAGTCATTTACCTAGATTTATTTTAGACATTGAATTTACCGGTTTCTGGTGATGGCATTGCATTATTTTTGGTTTATTATCACTTTATCAAAAGCCATTTCGAGGTGAAGGCATTTAAATTTGATTGTGATAAAGATTGTTTGCTGATGACAAATGAAAAAAAGAAATAAAAACAAAAACAAAAAATAAAACAAAAACATTGGAATTGCAGCCCAAGTAGCACAAATTTATGTTAAACATAGGAAACATATAAAATTTCTATCAAAACTAATGATTGGCCATTTACTTTCAATCCCATAATCTTAATCAGAGCATTCTGTATCAATAAAAAAAACATGCCTATCGCCAATTTCATTGATCGAAATGTATAGTCCTGATCAATTAAACAACACATCAAAAAGTAATCCAATTTATCGATCATCTGTGGCACCCGAAAATGATGATCATCATCATAATCACGATGAGGAATTGAATGAGGCCGATTTAAGTGTGTCAAACATTCAAATTACACCATCCGCCCTAATGAATATGTGTCCAGCGTTGTTGGTGCAAATAGAACAAGGATCATGTGGCGAAACGGAGGGCACATCGCCAACACCGTTTGGCCGTATTGCAGCACCATTTGATGAGCCAACATCACGGAAAAGTATCAGCGAAATTACAAGCTTCGGTAAGTTTATTTGAGATAAATCCATCGAATATCCATTAACGATATTGCCCAATCGAGCTCAATTGTAATTATGATTTTGGATTTTTCTGTATAGCATGGATTGCGGCAATCGTTTCAATCACCATCATTTCACTATGCGGTTTAGTTGGTATTGCCATGGTTCCATTAACTAAATTTGCTGCATATCATGAAATTTTACGTTTTATGATTGCTGTCGCCATTGGAACGTTAGTCGGCGACGCTTTAATGGTAAATATGAACACCTGATTGTTATATTTTTATAGGTCTAAACTCACTTCATAGTTCAATGAACAATTGAATTTAAACAACAACAACAACAACAACAACAAAAACAACAATAGAAAACAAAACAAAACAAAAAACATGGCAAATGGTTGAAAGTTATTAAAACGTAACCTCCAGACAGATATAATAATAGATGTAGTGTACACTGTACAAGTGCACTTTTGTCAAATGATTACAATTTTCCATTTTATCTTTTGTTTTCGCTAGCATTTAATTCCACATGCATTGATTTCGCATAGTCACGGGAGTGCGAAGAGTCAAACATTTGACATTGGTCGTCATGCTGGACACGGGCACGGGCACGGTGAAGACGAACATGATCATGATCATGGAAGCGAAACAGAAGCCGTATGGTTGCTGGGCTGTGCATTTTTGACCGCTTTAATCATGTATTTTATTGAATCGATTCTTCCATTGGTGGCTGGCAATGCTGGTCATGGCCATAGCCATGGTGGTCACACACATGCACCACCACAAATATCAAATAAAGTACAAGCTGAACCGAATAACACCATCGATGAATGCCATCAGCAAAGTGAACATCAATCAAGTAATTGTGGTAGCTGTGAAGATCTTGACAATGATATTGAAAACTCGAAAAAAAATAACGAAGAAAATGTGATGGTAACCGATACAAAGGTGCGACCACTTGGTTCACTTACACCGGTCGCATTTATGGTGGTTATTGGCGATGGATTGCATAATCTAACGGATGGCATGGCAATTGGTGCTGCGTTTGGTGTTGATCCAGTTACTGGAATGGCAACGGCGTTGGCTGTTTTGTGCCATGAGCTACCACATGAATTGGGCGATTTTGCACTTTTACTCCAAACTGGTGTCAGTTTACGTCGTGCATTTGTATTTAATTTTATATCATCTGTGCTTAGTTTCTTTGGTATGATTGTTGGTTTGCTGATTGTAAATGCCAACAGTGAATTCGTCAAATGGATTTATACCGGAACGGCTGGCACATTTTTATATATTGCATTTGCAGATCTCGTGCCAGAGCTTGGCCGTGCCGAACAGAGCATTAAAATGACCATCGTTCAATCGTTGGGCATTCTATTGGGCGGTATTATTATGCTATTGATTGGTCTTTATGAAGATAGTCTTACAATTTTATTCGAATAATGTGTTAAAACAACAAATAAATTGTTGCATGCATTTTGTTAGCTTCGTGAAAAAAAAAAACAAAAAACAAAACGAAACAAAAGTTCAAGTGACAGGAAGAATGCGTGTGATGGATGTGGAGTGTGATTAAAAGTGTTTCTGTTTTTAATTTAAGTATTATTTAAAATATTATGTTTCAAGTATGAAAATGGCACAGAAAAAAAATGAGAAAATGATGTTATGTGTATTTTAAGTCGTTTTTCATATGTTCACAACCGATCGGACCATTTACAAACCTACATGTGTTTTTTTAAAAATTCATTCCACTTTTCTTCTCCAACGTATTAATATTAGTAGTCGTTCGCAATAAAAAAAACGCAATTTTAATTAGTTGAACTTAATATTAATTGAAATTAAGTAAATACATTTACACTATTTATTATTGGTTTTTATTTTTTGTTGACTCCATTTCTCCATGAACTAAGTGTTTTTGTGTTAGTTACTACGTTAGGTTTCATGTCACCTCACATTCAATGGAAATAATATTGAGAGTATTTTGTTTTTTTTTGTGTCATTTACGATTCAAGGAGATTTATTTTTTTTTTCATTTTCATTTTTCTTTTATTTTAATTTAAATTAATTGAAGGAAAAAAATTGGCTCAGATAAAAATCGTAAATTAAAACATTTGCATAAATTTGTATGTTCTTCTAAGTAAGAAAATTAAACGAAAAAAGCCCTTAGTCATAATAAATCTAATAAATTACAATGTAAAAGTGAAACTATAAACGCAAAACGAAATCAGATTAAATTAAAAAAAAAAAAACGAAAATGAACATTTGATATTAATCAGTTATTTTGTTGAACATTTTCATTTTGTTTTCGGTTAAAATTAACACACGTTTTATTTAATTTAATAATTTTTGTTTTTCTCATTTAAAAATCTAGACAGAAATCGCTTATTTCATTTCGGTATCTTTTTTTTTCGTTTTGCGAGTGTTGCGTGACCTTGAGAGGGTCAAGGTCGCTTTGCTGGCCTTCAAGTTGAGAAATAAATTCATTTCAATGTGTAAAAAATAAATCGACAAATCGGAAAAAATGGATACATCATTGAAGAAATTCGTATGTTAAATTGGCGCTTTCAGAGTAATTGTTATTTTAAAATGATTTTTTTTTTTTTTTTATCATGCTTTAACATTTTTGCCATTCGCTTTCTTCAAATCCTTATCATATTTTACGTTCGGAATGTCTTATTATTCGGATTCTTGCTAATATTGGCCTTATATCATATGAACATTTGGAGCTTCATTTCAAAAAAAAAAAACGAAAAAAAACTAGCTTTTTTCTTTAATTTTTGTTTAAACTATGAAGTGTTTTTTTGCTTGATTTAGTGTCTGAGTAAACCGACGGTCGCGCGTCACAACAACAATAGCACGTAAATTTCCTTTTGTCTGTCAACGTGTGGCGCCCTCTTGGGAATTAAACGCACTCTATGCACGTGAACGTGTAATAGAAAGAGAAGAAGTAAATATTTGCTATTCAATCTTTCTTATGTGTCTAATGGTGTACAATTGTTTAGTACCATGAGGGCGCTGTTGTATTGCTGTCGAAGTGTGAAGCGCAATCGTCGAAGTAAACTAAATAATAGGTGAACCCGTTAAACCAAATATCATTGAGAAGGGCGGCACTAAATCCGCTACAATATCCATCATGATATCAATCCTTAATATTCTGGTTATTATTATCTTCAAGACAAATACACTTAAAATTGAACGTGGCTGCATTTAACTAAATAGAAAGCATTTCATCGAATTCAAAGCAAATGTAATAATAATCATCATCATGTGATTTTTTGATGAATGATTGTGCTTATTCGATTTTCTTGATCAGATTTTGCCACCGGTGGAAAAATGGATCAAATGCATTCAACTGTCTATTGACGTGGTTGAGCATTTGATGGTGCACCTTCATCATAGTCATCGGGTAGTTCTTCGATTTGTACATGATGCTGGGGCTGGATTGTATGCTGGGCTCTATGTTGTCTGGAATGATTACGCCGCGATTGTGGTGATACATTATTGTATGGATGTGGGTGGATGCTGTAAAATAGAGTTCAATCAAATTGTTTAACAACAAGCAAAAACACATTTTTTAACTGAAATAAATGTCGAAATACTAAATTTGAAATTTAAATTATAAACGCAACAACTGAAAGCATGAGTGAACAAACAGAAGAACGTAAAGCGAAACAGTTTCATTTTGATAAGCGATTCCTTTACATTCGCGCCAATTTCATCGATGAATGAATGCAACAATCTCGATGTAATGTCGCTGGTGCCGCCATTTTTTGTTTGTTTGGTCCAAATATTAAGGTCATGTTTAACTACATAAACCGCAAAACTGCTAGAAAAATGATGACTCTTACTTGGGCCACTCAAAGGCGCTTTGCAAATGCGGTTAGTATTAGCGTGCTAATTACCTCAATATTTTTAAATCAAATTGCTAAATCAACGCGAGAGGTAGAGAGACAGAGAGAGAGCAGTGAAAATTAGTGTGTGGGTTTAAGTAAATGAAATCACATCAACGCCAAAACGACGCTTTCGATTTATTCGATCATTTGCTCATTTCATATTGATTAGAATATAATTTAATGAAAATGTTTGTCATTTAATTCCCATTGCTTTGTGTCAATAAATCGCAATCTACACACGGTGTTAATGCACACATAAGATTAGTTTGGTTGTGATTAAAATGATGAGTCTAAATTAAACGACACACTCGTCAATATCACGCTTGTGTTAATGTATGAAATTCATATATTTTTTTCTTCTTTTTCTTGCAACTAAAATTCAACACACGAGAATGAAATGCGATAAATATCTGGTTTTGTGAAGATATCTCAGATTTTTTCGTTTTCGATTTTAAATTCCTGTGCCAATAACATGTAACTTCTAAACAAGCGATGATTTTAGTTGAGAAATTAGTTATATTTTTTTTTATGTCGAAAAAGAAAATGAAATTTGCGAACAATTTGATGAAATTTGTTAAAGCCAATTGCATGAGGAATCAAAATTGCCAATTGCATCTGATTGTTGGGCTGTTTTGGTCGCCGCATCTATTCAACAAATCACTTAAGTCTCGTTTGAGTTTGTGTGTGTGTGTTTGTGTGGGAGTGACTAACCTTGTTCGTGGCGACATAAAATTGTTTAAACCACTGCTCATAGTTAGGGGCGACGATGTCGGCGTACGCAGTGGTCGTCGTGACGTTGCTAAATTGGCCGTCGATTGATTTTTCGAATAACGTGTGTGCTTATCATTTCGCAGACCGCGACGAACATGTGAGCCGGCGGACGACGTTGGCGGAGGCGACGGTGGCATTGTTATTTCTGGTTGTGCATCCTCGGTTTTTGTCGATGTAGAGCTGTGGTAAATTGTTGGAAATGATTATTTCGATTTTGGATTTGTCTGTGTTTTTTTTTCTTCTTCTTCTTCTTTTTTCTTCAACAACATTTCTTAGTGCGATTATTATTTATGAAAATTGAAGAGATGATCGAAATCAGGTGTTTTTCGTTCGCGATGTTTTTTTTGCGTCTTGTAATGAACTTATTGCGTTTTAATCGATGAATAAGCTTTTTCGTGTCATTTTTTTTTCATATACAAAATATTGATGCTATCTCAATTCACTTGTTACCGGCTCAGAAAATTAAAAAATTATGCTAAAATATGTCGAATAAATTGCACGATTCTAATGTTACACGTGGATTGAACAGCGAATTTGATATGATAACAAAATACGTGACAAATGATTGGTTTGAGGTATGTGCGTTGGTGTGTCTGTGTGTGATGGCATTTTGACTATACTTTGGTGTTCTGTTGAACATCGGCAAATGTACATTTAATGCGCTGTAACGTATTTAAAAGACCAACATTCGACAACTAACCGATTCGTAGAATTTCGAAATGAATAACGATAATATGCGCCCTAAACATGAAAATTCGAAGCAAAAAAAAAAATCGTACCGAAACAAAAATGTATGGGAACCGAAAAACAAAGAGTGTAAACAAAAAAATGTTTGTGTCAGCAACTGAAATGTCTATCTCTAAATGTTCAAGCAAAATGAAAGGCTCACCGAACTGCAAACTTAAATATTGTCCTTACCTTTGATTGTTATCGGCTGCCATAATTGCTGGTAATTGTCTGCGCGAGCCGCTGCTACCAGTGACATCAGTAATGCCATTTGTCAATCGCATCGCTTGACGGCTTTTTTGTGAAAATTCACGATCAAAGTCTTCAGCTTCCTCTTCATCCAAATTGATAAAGTCTTGACGCTCTTCATGCTGACCGGATCGTAAGTTTTGTTCACGCTCAATGATGTGTCCACGCTCACCAATATGATGTCCGATGGCCATTTTCTTAACACCACTTCGTGAATCTTGAACAGTTTTTTGTGTTTCACGTAAACCACCAGGTCCAGTTTTAGTGCTGCTTGTTGCTTGATATACTTGTGGTCGACCATCTGGGCCATGTGTCATCGAAATGACCGATGATGAACAAAACGATGCACCATGATCCATGTCACCACTTAATAATCGATTCATATTTGGCATCGCTGGAAAACCAAATGGCATCATTGCACCAAAACCAGGTTGTTGATGATTTGGCTGCTGGAAGCCACCAGTCAACGCATTCATTGCATCAAATGCACTGGAAAATGGCCAAAATTCATGGTTAACATTTCTCTGCATAAATTCGTTTTTATTTTAAAAGTGACAAATATCTTACCCAAATGGATCACCAAACATTGAGCTCATCATATTATTCATTTGACGCATCGAACGCATGTGATGCCTAATCAAGAAAAAAAAATTATTTATTAGTAATTTCAATAGATATACTAAACAATTTCAAATGTACCACATTCTAAGATAATGCTATTTCTCTTATTTATAAGCACAATGCCATATTTGTTCATTTCATAATACACGAAAAACGTCGATCAAGTGGCATAACTAGTGTATTGCTTATGTAGCCAATCATTTGTCATGAGTCATGAACACTCCAAAAAAGGACATAATTTGTTCATACTATAAAGCGCAAAATGATGCTAAATACGTCGTTGCCAGTCCGATGCAGGTCATATTCCTAACTTCAACGAACATTAAACATGAATGCGCATACATGCACCAGATTCTCATTTCTCTTGGTCATTGTTGAAGCGCATGAGGGAAAAAAAACACACGCACACACCGCAGCAAATGAAATGTGAGCATAACCCGTATAATGGTACCAATGTAGAGGTGAAATGAGTGAGATGAACTCTCTCGTTTCATTACCATTTACCACCAACCAATTGAAACATGAACATTTCAATGAATGTCAAACCAAATTTAATTAATAATGGCCTCACGAATAACATGTTTTTGCAAGGCATTCATATTGTAAATTTTACATCAAGAGATGATTCCAATTACAAACTCATCTCTTATGAAATTCAAATTGCACAGAAAAAAAAAACACATTTGAGCCAAAAACACCAAAATATCACTCTATGATAGACGTAATAGACCATTTACAGCACCAACTACTGCATGTATTGGTTTGTAATATGCTCAAAGCGTGCCATTTGAGTGTTTTTGTGGACAGCGTTTCATGGTGAGTGTTTGTTCGTGGTACTCACTGGTGTGTTTAACACACGTATACTTTGTCTCAGTTGTGACGCATTGCAATGGTGTGTGTGTGTGTGTGTGTGTGCAAGTGTGCAAGTGTGTTCTCGAAACCTCGATTGTCTCTTCTTGCATTAGATATATATGTATTATATACATATATTCGTACATTATTCGAATTGAGAGAAAAAAAAAGTGATCGGAACCCAATATTAAAGTAAAAACAACTAAGAAAAAATGATAAGTATTTGCATCGTCAATCGATTACAGCGTTTATGTGAGAAAAAAAAACTAAATACATCCATAAAATACACACACAAAATGTGTTCCGAACATATGATTTGGTTACATGGGTATTTTTCCATACAAATTCAATGATTTCAATATTGGTCGAAATTGTTCGAAAAAATCAGCTACTCCATTGGCAAATGCATTTGATTGAGAACTGTCAACAAACGAGTGAAATTTTCCTACTTCCTCTTTTCTATTTGCATAACAGCAATTCATTTAATTAAAAATGCAAAACATCTTACCCAAAAAACGAATCATCTTCAAAGTCGCCCATCATTGAACCAAACATTATTTCTCGATTCCAATGCCTATTTTGCTTTACTTAAACACAAATAATCCTTTTCTACGTCGCACACACACAATTAGTGACCGCAGAAGAAATATGAGAAAAAAAAATGTAAAATGGAGTTTTATCAACAATACACCAGTGAAATGAACGATAAAATTTCACTTTTTCAATAATAGTTAGAGACTTGCACTTGTTTTTTTATTTAATGGAAATTTTGTGCTTTTAACAATGTTACACCGCAATAATGCTGTGATTTGCTGTTGAATAAGCAAATTATTGCCAAAAAAATTTAACACCAATTTGATTTGAGATATTAGAAATCTATCCCGTTATGTTGTTGTTCACCAGCCAGTCTCAGTGTTAGTACTAACACACGCTGAACTAATGTTCGTTTCGTTTCCATCAAGTGTCAATTTTTTTGGTGCATTTTAGTAAAGTACTTTCTTTTGTGTTTCTGCCACCAGACGGCACTGTTACACATCACAGAGAATTGTTGTACTCGAATATTCAAGAAAATTCACTCAAAACGCACTAAATATTATTTAACTCTATCATTTAATTATTTGTTTTTTTTTTCTGAATTATTTAATTTAATTTAAAGAAAAATAATAATATTTAAAATGGAGACATTTTGCGTTTATTGAAAAGTAAAAAATTATCTAAAAATTAAAAAAAAAAATGGAGAAGTGATTTGTTTCGAATGTAAAACAACGGCAATACATTCTTTAGAGATGCCTTGAAAGGGGCAATACATAACAAGATGAAAATGTTCACGAACATTTATGGAATTTTCGGGAATTCTAAGAATTTTGGAATATCTCTTTCTAGAAATAAAATTTAACGGGCTCATCCATTCCATGCCGAAACAAAACAAACATTAATAAATAATGCAATTTCTTATCGTATTCATTCGAACAAAAATAAAAACTTTTATTCTGACCATAATTTAATTAACAATGATACAAAGGCGAATTTATTTAGACACATTTTTGAGGTCTTCTTTCTTTCCTTTCTTTTCCTTTTTTTCTTTTTTTTCCTTTTTTTCCTTCTTTTCTTTTTTTTTCTTCTTTTTGCGCGTTATGTAAATGGTTGTTTCATTGTTCTCATCTTCGACGATGAGATAATCTTTTGAGCTGGTCGAAATATTCTTTACCGATTTATTTCCGGAAGTGTTGAGAACACCATTTGATTCATTTGTTCCATTTAATCCATGGAATGCATCGTTCTCGCTGGTCTGCTCACTCTCATTATGTTCAATCAAAATCGCATTTTCATTGATATGTGAATTCAATTCTTCTGATGGTGTGATGTTTTCAATTGTTGGCTCTGTTTGAATTTCGGGCAAATTTACTGGGGTCGTGCAACTTTCGGTATGCAATTTGATCGCTTCAGTCAAATCATTAGGCACTTCGATAGTTGGAAATTCTTCTTTTAAAACCGATTTAATTTCATTCGGAGAATCAACTTTGCATTCAAAGTTGTTTATTTGTGGATTTTGATCGACATCGTTTATTGACTGTTCGAAATGTTTTATTTCATCTTTCGGTAATGAGTCTATGCACGTGTCGAACTGCTTAGGAGAGAAAGTCAATTTCGGTGCTGGTAATGGTAAATTTGGTACATTTGGTATTGTTGCTGCCATTCCTTCTTGCACACTTGCTTCTGGCATTGTCTGAACCACCACACTTTCCTCTTTTTGTTCCTCGTCTCCTTTGTCATTCTTTGGAGGCTGAACTTCTAGACGTGGTCTAATCTCGTACAACGTTTTGCTGCCAGATTCTTCTAATTTCTGTAATTCTTGGTTGGATGGTTTAACAAAACCATTTGAGCTGTCATCATTTGAATCGATTTCTCCTTCTTCTAAATCATCATTTCCGTTCTGATGCACTGAACCAACAAATGGTAATTTCTCAATTCGCTCATTTTCAACGTGCATCTTTTCAACATTGACTGGTTTTATGCTATTTTCTGCACCAATATTTTCAACTGGCAATTTTAAGTCTTTTCGTCTCTCCGCGGACAATTTAAGGTGTTTTTCTTGATTTTCTGGCCTCTCTGGTCTCTCTTTCCTCTCTAATCTCTCTTGTCTCTCTGGCTTCTCAGATCTCTCTGGTTTATCTAATCTCTCTAACTTCTCTGATCTCTCTGGTTTATCTGATTTCTCCTCCATTTCCATTTCTAATTTGTCTTTTGAATTGTGTCGTTGCGTCACAACCGAACAATCATCCGAATTTCGATTTCTGCGAAGCTTACTACGTAAATCGGTTGATGGTCGCAGTGAAATGCGATGATTTTGTGGCTCTTTATTACTGCCCTTTTCCTTCGATTGCTAAAAAAATAACACATATTTTCATATCAAGTAATTTCATATCATGAAACTGATTACGTTAAACAAATTAAACAAAAAACCAAACGTACCTGACTCCGAGATGCTTTATCGGGTGAATTTCGGTCATGTACGGTTCGTTCACGTTCTCGTTCACGTTCTCGTTCTCGTTCTCGTTCACGTCTTCCTCGGCTACGGCTACGGCTACGACTTCGACTTCGACTTCGACTTCGACTTCGCCGTACTCTTTTCCGATCCTTCGATGCGCTTCGTGATCGCCTTCGTTTTGGTTGATTCACATTCACCGGTTCATGACGTTCATCATCTTTATTTCGCTGATTGTTAGGTTTGCCGCGTAATTTAATCTTTTCATCTTGATGTCGCAACTGATGTCGATGACCTCCATTTTTGTCTGCATTTCGATTGTTTACCTTGATTTCGTTACTTTCTTTGAGTTTTGATGAAAATGGATTATTGGTTTGTTTCTCATCACGTCGATGATTTCGTTCGTTTGGCTTTTCTGGTGGCTCGTCATCGGTTTTTTTCCACTCATAGCATATGGTTGGTTTACATGTAATTGTAGACTGCGTGGCTGTTTCTTTCGTTTGAACATTTTTCGGCTTTTTACGACGAAAGCAAAAATCATCATTCCTATTGGTGGTAAAACAAAATATAATTATTAATATAAATATTTTGTTTTCATACAAATGGCTTACTTACTGTTTGCGAAGATCTTTAATCAGCTCATCTTTACGTTGAATCTCAGTTTTGGCGGTGGTTAACAAACTGCAATTATTCTTTAAATAAGTTTCACTCGATTTTTTCCAGTCACTTAGCTCATTGTTCAGACGTTTTATTTCTTCATCGGCATCGGTCAATTTTTTGCGTAATTCCACACATTCGGCACACTTTAAAATTAAAATTTATTGAAATTAATATTGGAAGCGTGTCGCTTAGCGTGTTTGGCGCAAAAATTATAAAAACAAAATACAATTACTTCTTTTTGTTGCTTTTCATTGGTCTCAAACACATCCAAATCATCATAAAGATCGAATTCATTTTCATCCATTGTCCTTTGTATACTCAAATAACATACTAAATTAATTTAAAACTATTGTTGCGATTTATGCATCTGATGCATCGCAATTTCTCAACACAAAATTGAAGTTAAACAGTGATTTTTGGCGATAAATGTCAGAACAACTACTTACTTGTCGCGGGTAAATGTTTATGGAGCAATGCAGCGCCATCTATTGGCAATTTTGGATGCCAAAAAATTCCTTTTTTTTTGCAGTCAACTGGTTTGCTCTTGATGTTCAGTTTGGTTACGGGGAAACTATGATTAATTACCTATTTTGCGCAATTTTGAGTTTTTAATAAATTTTGATAGACTTTCATTAAGGCTAAATAAATCTGGAGTAATCAGAAAATTGGGAGTGAATGGAATGGAATTGGGAGTGAATTTGCAAGTAATGAAGCCAATGATACATTTATGGCCATTCATACCGATTACTTTCGAATAATATTCATTCCAACTCTATTTCACCCATTTCTTCAAGTTTGGCCCATTATTTACTATTTAATTTATTGCTTTGTCCTATATAATTGTTTGTTTATGGTGTGGTGAAGCAAAACTAATGGGTGAAATTTTAAGTAATGGTACAAATAGACAGCGTCATGGAAACACATATTTTGGGTGATCAAGTGAGTGAAGCCTTTACATTCATTATAAAAAAAGACGATTTTTCAAAAAAAAAAAAAATGAACTTTCTGTTTTAATAGTGTGGAAAGAAATTTTGGTTTTTTTCATCTGTTTTTCTATGTTCAGCTTACCGATTTCTTATCTTACCTTTATGAATATGAATTTTGGTATTTCGATCAAATTCGAAACAAAAAATATAATGCCTATAAACTTATAATCAAACCATAGACTGTTTTGCTCTCTAGATTTTTCAACCTGATAATTATGTATAGGAACTTTTAATTACGAAGTATCTATTGAAGATGAGAATCAAGTTTAACAAATTTGATTCTTTTTTGAACAAACATTACACATGTTTCGTTTACTTGTTATCTGTAGGTGATTTTATTATTTTTTTTAAAAACAGTTCTTGTGGACAAAAAAAAGAATCTTGAGAGCTTAACAACAGAACTTTTCGCTGAATAGATGAGACGAAGCAGTAGATCAAATGGTTGAAAATGTACATGTTTGTTTGTTTGTAATGTGAGAAATTTATTTTTAAACGTTATCTTTGCAAATGTTTCTTATTTTTAGTTGCTAAATTAGAAGGAAATAAACGTACATGATTGAAAGATGCTTTGTTCATAGTGAATATTTTGTTTGAAATGATAAATTGTTCATTTTGGTTTTTATTTTTCATATTATTTACCGATTAATATCAATAAAAAAAAACATGATAATCTCATATTTATTTACCATCATCTTTCACTTTCGATCATATTTTTTTTTTGTTTTAAATCCAAACAAATCGTTTGGCGCCACAGAACATTTGAAACCTAAAAACAAAGCAAAAAACACTAAACATTTAAACTGCAATGCACACGTCATGCATCATGCATTTTTGTGTGTCTCCTGTTATTTACAATATTTATACGGTATTTTCATTCATATCTGACTTATAATTTAAAATTCATTCATTTTATCGAAGCATTCAAAAGCTACATGTTTAAAATATGAATATAGACATTACCGTACTACATACATACACATCTTCGAGGGGAATTAGTTCATTCTGTTTTGTGTATTCTGCCGAAATTAAGTTTATTTTCTTAAAAATTAAACCAAAACGAAGAAACACGCACGTACATTTAAATGACATTCTTCTTTTTGTTCATTTTGAAATAGATTTTAATTTATTTTTACGTGAATTGAGTTTAAATTTTTTTTTTGAATGCGGTTTTGATTTTCAACATTTCAAATACATTTACATATTTCTGTTGAAATTGAATCAACTAAAAATTGTTGCTCGGGTTTTAAAATCTGCATCGCTAATGAAAAATATTCTAATTGAAGGTCGATTATTCCAACGACAAAGAAAGAAGATAATTTAGTGACATGTGCGTGAATTATGCGTGAAAGAGACGCTTTACTATTTTTACCGACCAAATTGAGTATTAAAAATCGATAAGTGGCTTAAACGGTTTTCACCATTTCAATGCTAATTTTCTTTATTAAATCGTTTAATAAGTGTTCTTTTTTTTAGATAGTTCAATTAATTTTTGTCAATCGTCACAATAATGTTTTGAATTTTAATATTATAATATCGATGAATTTCTACAAATAGATATTTCTTTTATTTGTAATAAATAATTTCTGTACATTCGGTGAATCATTTCATCATTTTGTATCGAATAAAATTATTCAATTGTATCCCGCAAATGATAAAAATATTGATTAAATCAAAAATTCAAATGAAACAAACCTTTGATGTTTTAAATATACTTTCGGTAACTAAGAATTAATAATGTCCATGAGCAGTTTTAATTTTAACTAAAATCATTTTAAAACATTTAACTTTACCATTTTTTAGTTTGTCGCAATCACAACACGAATGGCTAAAAGTTGGAAGTTTGTTTTTCAAAGATTCGGTATTTTAATTGAGTGTATAAAAAGAGATGCAGATTTTTAATGAGTTTGGATGAAAATTAAAGGAAAAATGTTATTTTTGAATTCACACCGCCAACTAAACAGAATGTTTTTGGTTTTTTTCCCCCAAAATATTGTAGATGAACATTGAAGATTGTTCAATAAATTCGGTCATAAAAAGCAAAAAAATGGTTTGAAATTGCAACTTATAAATTAAAGTTGAAAAGAAATCAACGGCAACTACACAGAAAACGAACATATGCGCTTGTTTTGTGTCTCGATTTGAATGTTCCATTCTATACAGAATTTGTTGTTGGATTCAAATTAGTAGAATATTTCCTGGTGGCTCTTCATACCCAGTAATCTTTTCAGAATGCGGCCAATTAACAGTCGGATGTTTGATTGTTTACCGGTTGATTGGATCGTGAAACTGACTCTCCAAGCCACGAATCAGGACTGGGCGGAAAATCGGGATAACCATGTGTTGGACTTTCGGAATCGTTACTCATGTCGGACATTCCACTACTACGCATTCCACGCATATTATTTCCACCTTGTTCTGTAAAATGAATTTGAAGGAAAAAAGAAAATCAGTTTGGTTTCAATTTGTATCAATAATATTAATTGGTTCAAAACATTCAAAATCGAATATTAATCAAACGTATTGGTAAAAACCCGATTAATTTCAAGATTGAATTTGTTGGAAATCTTATAGCAATCTTGTCAACGAAAAAAAATAATAAAGTAATAAAAAAAACCCTACACAAAATTCAGCGTTTCGCAGTGGACTGGACAAAATGTTTTCAATTTGGTAAGCGGACAATAAATAAGGATTTTGAAGCACACTTATAAAGGCAGTAGCCTGGCTATTGTAGCCATCGTCACAATGGCATCGTGTAACTTAAGAAATGTTCAAATGTTCAAGATATTTCTGAATTCAAATTGAAACAAACTAAATTAAATGGACTGTTGTTCAAACGAGCAAAAGTGTGGATGTTGTATTTTTGACACCAAATTTGTTTCATGTTAAAAGATGGTAAGAACTAAGAAACATTCACGTCACATTTCCAATATTTTAGTACCATTAAGCTTTCAGATTTACATATGAGTCTTATTGCAGTTATATTAACTATAACTAAATTTAGTGAAACGCGATCATCATCAAAAACGTTATATATATTTTTTATCGAAAATGATTTTTTCATTTGATTTTTTTTTTTCAAATGCAAAACACAATTTGTGCTCCGACGGAAGTTTTTCTGAGTGAAAAATCAATAAATTTTATTCATGCACAAAATTTCCTGATTTGAATAAATCAACGTCTAAAAAATAAACGGATACGCTTTCTATATTATTCGTCAGCAATTCAATAAAAGAGGATCATTATCTATTTATGACAAACTGGAAAAAACTTTTGGTGAATATAAGGGATTTTCAACAAACTTTTCATCACGATTTTTTTTTTCGAATCCTTCTTTTCATATCGAGTCTCTTACTTCAATTGAAATTATGTTGGGATACGAATAAAATTGCCAAATACATTCTGGATAGGATTTGTTTCGTCTGGTGTAGATTTGTCTATATTTATAATGTGAAAAATATAAAACATATTGAAATAAAATTCTAAAATCATGTGATACTGAAGTGCCTTGGACGACATGAATGGCTTTTTAGATCATTAAAAGATTGTTGAGACTCAATAAAAATCTACAAAAACATTCGGTCGTATGTTTATTTTCATTCATTAATTTGAATGTAAATTCTCGGTTGGTTCTGACTCCAAATGCATAAACATATGTCTATGTGAGTATGTTGGCCATTAGATGCGCATTTAATGAAGATTCATTTGGCCGTTGCCAAATATTATGGTTGAAAATTAATGCACAACGACTGTCGTTGAACGACATCATTTTCCGAACAGAATTGCATTTTTTGTTTCATATTATATAAGAAACCAAAACAAAACAAAAAAAATGTTTGCCAATTCTACGAAACTAAACATTTTTCCAGCCGAATTTTCACTTGTAATATTACATGAAATGGATGTGATTTTGGTTCATTTTCAAATGATTTGGTCGGCTTTTAACACTTAGTTTTGTTTTGCATATTTGTGAGCTAATATATTTAAATTTATGTGAAATTTATGTGATGCAGTTGCAGTGGAGCCAAACAATTTATTCACTTTATTACCATATATTCGAAATGTAGCCATTTTATTTAGTCTGAATATTCACCGAAAGTGACGAACATTTGAATCTGTTGAGAGAATTTTATGTATATCAATGGAGTTTTTTTTCCAGCTCTGCTGTTGGCACTTTTGTTTATTTATAACTATAAGCTGAATAAATTCAGGCCTGAACAAAGAAAAAATACCATGCCACTATGTATTAACATAATGTAAGCATAGACAGGGTGTAATAACTTGTTCATGTTCCAACAATTTGTTACATATAAATATATATATTTGAAGAGAGAGAGAGAGAGATAGAGAGAGAGAGAGAGAGAGAGAGAGAGATAGAGAGAGAGAGAGAGAGAGAGAGAGATAGAGAGAGAGAGAGAGAGAGAGAGAGAGAGAGAGAGAGAGAGAGAGAGAAAGGGAGAGGTGGAATAAAGCGGGAGAGACATGAATTTCTCATCGTAGCTAAGTTGCTTGGTCAATTCCTTTGAAATTCAATAGTCGAGCTCGAATGTATTATGTAAGAATGTGAGCCCTGTGCACTGTACAACAGTAGAAAGGAAAAAAAAATGGTGGATATGGTTGTATGATGTATTGGAATAAAATAAATGAAATACCAACCAAGCGATGGTTTATTTTCCACAAAGTGGGCGGTAAAGAGTAAACACTCAACGTGGTTGTGTTGTGTTATCGTTGTCAATTTTCCACCCTCCTCAAAGCAGCAAGCATACAAACGCTCCACTCAGGAGATTCAGTGGCGGAAGAGACCATTACATAGTATAGCACTGGCGTTCCAAGCGGAGTATACCAAGCGAATATTGAGCGCCAGACCATTGCGCACCATTTTTTTGTGGGACATGTAAAAGATGCCAAGCGTTGGAGAAAGATTTAAAGTGAAAAATGCATGTTATTTCTCATAGAGAGACGAACATATCGAAAAACCCAAAAGATATTTTTACCCATCTCTTCTACCACTTTGGTAAAGTGTGGAGACAGTATCTCGGCAACAACAACAAAAACAACAACAACAACAACAAATGTTTCCGTTTTCAAAAATATACGATTCGATTCAATTTTACATGTTGGCATTTCTTATATACTGTACCCCGTATGCATGAAAACAGCGATGAATTGTGTAAATATCTTGCTATCTCGTTATGTATTTTGAGAATCGACAAAATAAAAGCGATAAAATTTCAGTTGAGTTTATACCATAACAGAGTGTATTTTACGTGCAAGAGAAAACGAGAAAACAGATTTGAAGCTCACATTTTTAGCTAACGCATTGAACGAACATTATATCGATTTTCACTTTATATTCAAGCGATGTAAAAACAACGATTCACATAAAATTGTTTGAAATGTATACACTGTTCACTCTCTGTTTTGTAAACGGCAACCGTTTTTTGTTGTTGTTGTTGCTAAACATAAACGACATATTTTGTTTCCATTTCAACATTATAAATAAAAAACAGTCCATTGTTCTTGATGATGTTCTTTTCTCTTTCAGTTTTATTGGTGTTTATTGTTGCCAGCTTTCTTCGCTACTTTTATTTCATAGAAAGCTTGTGATGCTTATTAAACAAATTTCAAGTCACTGACGAAGTGAGTGCATCTTTTGAGTCTGGAATGTCTGTGTATGAGCTTAAGCATCACGAATATAGAACGCAAATCTAAGAATATAGACAAATATACATAGTCTGTATTTGTCTTCTATTTCTGTATAAGCAACTAACGAACAAAGAAAAATGGAATCAAAACATTTAGAAAAAAACAGTTCCTAGACTGAAAGAATAGCATTTTTGAACAATTTCAAAAATTGACACAGATGATGAAAAAAAAGCTCGACACACACATATGAACTGACAAAACAAAATCCAATCATTTTATCGTTACAAAACAAATGAGGGCACTTTAAGTGCTTCTATTACATTCTTTCAATTCATTTTAAGCACAATTGAAATCAAATTCAGTCCAAATTCAGGGCAAACTGCTAAATTTTCACGCAAAATAAGAGTTTTAAGTAAAGGGCCGATTTACACCTGCCGTAAATGAAATTTCTTATTTTTGCATATAAAATTTAAGATAATCGTCGAAATGACATGTCATTCTTAGAGAGAGTCGTAGATTTTAATTCTTCCATACATTTCAACCTGAGACCCCCTTCAAATTTAAGTTTGTGGCGGTTTTATTGAATTCCGCGATGATTTCACTTTGTGAAATATTTTCGATGGAAATCTCAGGATGAAAATGATAATACAATCTAAAATCTACGATTCCCTCTATGAATGACATGGCCTTTAAATGAATAAATATGATAAAAAAACCACTCCACGATTCTGTTTAAAATCCTTCCTCAAAAAATGAAAACCCATTTTAAGGCAAACATCATTTGTTATGCATGCTTTTACTCATGCAGATTGTACAGTACACGAATGAAATAATACATTTAATATTTATATACTCACCGATTGAAGTATAAACAATATTATCTGGATATGATTTGAATGAATGTCCTGATCCCATTGGTGGAGGTGAATAGCTTGTTAAATATGGTGGTGTATTTCCACTTCCATGCAAATATGAGACACGACCGCCACTTTGCGGTGATGTACCGTCCTCTAAACCCATTGTTACCGTACTGTAGCTATCATTACTTAGGTCTGCAAAGTAAAATTGTTTGAACAAAAACAATCAAATAAAATTTAATGGATGCTTTCAAAAGGAATTTTAAACATTTTCTTCTCTAACACAGACAAACCATTATGAACAAAGTTCGTTTGTTTGTTTTTTATTTCAGTATTTTCAGTTTGCAAAGAACAAAATGTGAACTCGAAAGTGGAAAGATGGTCTTCTTAGAATAGAACATATTAAAGTACAGAAAATCATCCATCAGAATTTTTGACGAAATTTGAATTTTTTAGTTCAAAAAAAAATTGAATCAAGATCTGATTTTCTATTTTCTTTCTTTGTTTTGCCAGCCAACCATCAAATTCGAACTAATAAGTTTTCTTTATCTTTGAATTTTTAAAAAATAAGTAAGAAAAGTTTAAATAATTTAATGGATAATGAAAGACCGTTAGCATAAACGAAATTCAGTGGCAAAAAAAAAGAATAGCGAACTAGGCCACAGAAGGGAGAACAAATGGAAAAGCGATCTAGGCGATCGATAGTTCTCTAGGTGATGCCTATTCATACAAAATTTTGGTTTAAACTTAGAAATACACAATTGTCTCAGTTGAAAATTCACACTTACCGTGGCTAAAACTATCTAGATCCACTTTCAGTTCATCTTTGTCGAGTAATTTATCTAAACGTGGCGAACTACCGCCTTTCATTGAACGGAAATACTGACTCCATCGCGTGCGCCCAGCGTCTTTTTTCAGTCGCTTTTCTTTCGCTCGCCTGTTATAAAACCGGTGTCATTAGTATCATAATAGCTCACTATAGCTAGTCATCTAAATCGATCGGACTCGGTTTGTAATTAAAGAGATGTTTACCTATTTTGGAACCATACTTGCACCACTCGCATATCTAAACCCGTATCTTGTGACAACTGTTCACGAACATGTCGAGCTGGCTTTGGACTATTATTATATGCCGTTTTCAAGGTTTCTAATTGTTTGGCTGTAATTGTGGTTCGTGGCCTTTTATTCGGATGATCACCATCTAACGAGCCATCTATGTATAAACCTAACCATGAAAAACAATCAATCTTAAATTATATTCATTTGATTGGAATAAATCATCATTTCCATGACATTTGTTTACACACATACCTTTTGATTTAGCAGTTTCGTAATCCGGCTTACATACTAATTTTCTATCTTCCATCAAATAAAATTCATCACCCGTGTTCAGTTGACGCGAACATATTGTACATGCAAAACATTGCAAGTGATAGACATAATCTTGTGTTTTTCGTACGACTTGCGTTGGCGGTATACCTAAGTCGCATCCAGCACATTTGGTTCCATATCTCCTGGAATGAAGACCATGTACGTGTTATTTTTGAGCTTATTTTTTTATCAATTGTAAGTGCATTTGGAAATATCCGACGGTTGAGAATCAACAAACATTTGTTTCAATTCGTTTTAATTTGAATGCCAATTGGTGTTACTTACTTAAAAAAGTCATCTTTGCAAAATAGTGATCCATTTCGGGCAAAGCATTTTTCGTTCAACTGAACATGACATTCGCTGCACTGCAAACATTTCGCATGCCACGTTCGTTCCAACACTTTCAATATAAACCGATCTAAGATGAGTTCATGACATCCACCACATCTTGGAATTGTGGCTACAAAAAAAAAAAACAAATAAAATCGTTACAATTCTGATGGATAAAGGATTTGTTATGTCGAGTTCATAGTTTGACTTATGTTTTAAGCAAGATTTCCAAAATGTGAAAAGGGACAAACAAGGTTGGCATATTTACTTGGAATAGAATGATCTCTTTAAAAATGGAATTTCCCCCATTAATCTATTTCGTTACTGACTGAGCACATTCTATACGTAAATACTCTGAAGGCTTTTATGTTTAAAAAAACCTTCGCATTTGTATTATGAAATAAATATTAGAATTTTTTAGAAGTAGTTTTGTCATAATTGAATTTTAACAAGAACTTTCACATATACAAATGAACTTTAATAGCCATCTATAGACCAAGACCATTTTTAACGGCAGATTTTTTGTTTTCTAAGCTAAATAGATCATGATGATAAAGGGGGGGGGGAAGTATACTTTTCCGTGTAGTGCGAATAAAACCGCGAATCAAACAATCCGCCCAATTACAATTGAAAAAGTGAATCATTCCAAATAGAAAAAAAAACGGGAAGATAATAATTTTATGAAAATCTACCGTTTTCGGAGATATAAGTAATTTTTATTCACGGCTACCAATACAAATTTTCTATCCTTTAAACAATTCTATGATCAATTGCGTGGATAGTTTGGAAATGTCTGTACCGAGGCGAGCGATTGTAAGGATCATTTTTTGAAATTATGTTTATGATAATGTCCGATTTAAATGGCAATCGAGAAAGAAACAATTTGTGGCATTGAATATAATAATGTACTAATCAAGTGTATCATCAATCATCAAGCGGATCTTTAGCATATAGTTCTGTGAAAAAACTGTCCAATACAATTCAATTAAGATTTCAACAGAACTGCGATGGATGATCGATTTTAAAAATACTTGGCTTACGTTTGTATCTGCAAACGCTTTTCTATAGAAATTTAGTCTTGAATTCGTAAGGTGGCAGTTCTTGATATGAAATATTAGTACTTCAACAAATATCTAATGATAAAAATAATTTCTTTCATTGTAATTTTACGAAATCCTTTCATTATCATAATTTGGTGTTTCGTTTTTTCCACTTTACCTCACATTGGATTGAATGTTTCGAAATATCTAAAGCTTTGTATTTCCTCTCGATTGGATTCGATACCTATCGACGATAGATATAAAAAGAACAAGAACAAACCGGAAGCGGAATCGTGCTCAAGTGTAATTTACAAAATTGGCGAAGAAAAGAATGCAAATATTGACACTCTTGTTTCGATTGAAAGCGCAAAATATGGTCTTTATAATATTGCATGCTCATGAAACCATTCAACACATACAGACAAATTAATTGAAATGAACTGCACAATATATAGATCCACCTGTGACGTAAAACCATTTAATATGTAATGCTTTTATCTTTAATTAATGTGTGATTGAGCGGCTCTGATTGAAGCCACTGTATTCAGGTTATGCATTATATATTCATGGCTGCGATATTTTGCTGCTTTATAAATCTGTATTGCGCAGATGTGTACGCAGACGGCTGACAGACCGATAGATATGAGCACAACGAAATGGCTACTCCATCACTGACATTTATTATGGAATTAATTTCCATTTCCTGTGATCCTTCTACAAAAGCATAGTCATCGTGCAACGTAAATATTGATATAAAATTTTATAGCTCAAATTAACCCTACAGATTGCTTAAGTGTGCTTGTTATGAAGTGATATCATTAACTAACACAAGTAGAAGAAGATGTGGGTCATTTAAGTGGAATGAAGGAGAGAACATTTGGAAGACTGTTTTTTTGTATGCGACCGACTCAAGTTTTGGAAAGGCCCCTTGTGAAGAATAACATCAATGCGTTAGCCAAAAATAAAAGTGAACTTATGAAGATGCATAACGTTAATTTATTATTCGAAAAACTGCGAAAAGATCATGTATTTGCTTACTGTATGTTTTTTTGATGCTCACTCTCAATTCTTGGATAAAAAAGAACTAATTGTAGTTTTTGAGGATAACTCCAATCTTCTTGAGTTAAAAAAATATTGTAAAATTAAGAAATGAATGTGAAGAGCTATAAACTCAACAGACTCTGAGCTAATCAATTTGAATTATCTGAGATAATTGATAATTTATCTCGAATCGCAGTTGATTAACAAATGTTCAATTCGCTCAGTTCGTATTGGGCAGCACTTTTTGCGCTTCAAAGTAGAGCACACGAAATATGTTAAAAACATTCTTGATTTAGTTAACATAACGACTTTAAATGTTAGCTAAATCAAAGATAATACACGTTTAGAACTACATGAATCATTCGTAGATAGCTAATGCATATCAGTGCTAATGACACTGGAGCTACTAACTTTTTCAATCATTGGAAATGTTTTGAAAGCTCAGTAGAAATGAATGGCTGAGGATAAAAATGAGCTTAGCAAAACAAGATATGGAAAATCGTATAACGATTTCTTACCATTTTAAAAGTGAAATATAAATTTAGATTACTTGAAAGCGCATCTCAAAATATATGTTGAATAGAGAAATTATGTTTCACTTTAAAATCGGATGGAATTCATCGTACACAGATTCCACAAGATCAAGTAATCTAAATTTCTGTTTCACTTTTAAAATAACAAAAAATCGTAATACGCTTTTCCATATCTCAAGTTATCTCCATTTCTAAGCTCATTTTTATTCGCAGCCATTCAAATATATATTTTAAACAAGTTAAAATTGATTTTCAAGCTAAAGATCACATAATGCTTCAATTTGATCTGCATGGCTGGAAGCAATGAAATAATTCAATTGTACGCTTGTTGCTCATTACGTTGTTAAATATATCAACTCTTATTGTCAGCGGATCCATGCAACGGATAATTGGGGAGGACAATAAATTGCTTATTTCAATCAATCGTTGATCCATTCCAGCTATTTGTTGCCAAAAGGAGTTTTCATTTTTCCAATCGAAACTGCGTTATATATTTAATATAATAACAATGGAAACAAATATGTCTCCAAATCGTTTGTTAAGAGCACGAGGTAAACACGTTCAAGCGAATTTTAATCGATTATCAGTTTTTCTTCCAGTTCTGTCAGCCCCTTTACTTCAAAATATTATAGGTTCTTTGGTTTTTTATATTGCCGTGTTAAAATTAACATGGATTTGTTTTTATTATAAATGTAATAAATCCCTTCAATTGCGTTAGCTAAATAACCGAATTGGCATCTTAGGTGCTCGCTATAAAATCAGTGTATTAATATGGGGCGAAATCGAGAGTAGAGAAGTTCTAGTGAATATTGCGAGTGCATTGGGCTTTTGGTGTATATTAATGCATTGCGATGAGCGCCCAAGTGAGCTCCCAAGATGTAAACTCGAATAGCGCTGATTGGATTCCATACAAAGAGCCAATTGAAACATTCCATAAACTTATTGAAATCATGAACACATTTGTTCTGATCATATGATTGATAATTACAAGTTGTGCTCAGAGTTGTTCAGTTTTGGCAAACGTTTTGATCATTTGGACTTGAACAAATTTCTTGCTGTCGAAAAGCTTCCCTCGACATCTAATCCTTTGATACAGTCATTAAAAATAAATGTGTTCACATCGATAGCTGTTTGTTTGGTCTAATGATCACTTTGATATCACTTACATATTAAAATTTTGGGTAATTGATCCAAATGTATGAGTGGAACTCTATCCGAATTGTATAAACTGTTGGTGTTTGAACTGAGTAGATCGCTTTTGTGCATCTTATCAATTGTGCATGTGTTACAATTCCATAATTGTGCAACAATTAAACACTGATATTGTGAAATACCGTTTTGAACTTAATAATACATTTAATATCACTTCGTATGCCGTATTGGTCACTTTGATTTCAGCAAATAATTTGCTTGATTTCCACAAAATCATTCAATAATTGCCATAAATTACACTTTTCTATCAATATTTCTTTTCTATCAATAATTCCATTCCATATGAGATATTTGGCTTTCAATTTGCACTGAATTACTTTTCAATTCGGGTGTTTTTATTGAACATTATCCACAATTGCCGACGTCGAAACAAAATTTATATGAAACACTGCGACGGCAAAAACCAAAGCTACATGCCAAAAAAATGGATGTTGAAAACAAACAAACAAAATATCACTTGAATTTTGCGTGAATATAAATGTCTAAAGCAGCGCGTGTTCGAATGGACATAAAAAAAACTGTAACACGCGGTGTTATCGGTCGAACGAGACAAATAGCAACTAACCGTGTACGAGCGATTCAACATCGGTGCACCCCTCTTTTGTGCTCTTGAAAAATATTCGGCATGTGCGCAAATCCATCGTCAGACATCGACGGGCAACGAGCTCGTATTAGCGAGCAACACGAATCCGACGCGTCGATAATCGACCGAACATCACATCGAATGGGAGGTGGTTGTTGTTTTTCCGAATACTGATTCGTAAACAAGAACAGTGCACTTTCAACAATTGTTTCCAAGCATTTCAGTATGGAACGGGCTGGATAGAAAAAAAAAACAACCACCGACAATGGATCCGTTTATAGTTAGGAGGGTTGTGTATACGCAACATACATTCATACAAAACTGAAAACGCTGGGTGTGGCCAAAATATATTACTGTTTCGACAATGTTTCACTTTGCGCGAATATTCACCAGCTTCTCTGAACACGGGAATATTTTCTAGAATGGAAATATTTTCAACCGTGTGATGCAAATTCATTTTACGTCGGAATTCAATGTGTTGCTCTTTCTTTATTTCCCTTAGAAGATTCGTATAATTTCGTTTGCCAAAAAAATATATTTTATACTCATAAGGATGTTTTTAAAACAATATTCGCTTTACGGCCGGATTCCATGTTTTGACGATAGAATCTTAATACAAATTTCCATTGGAAACTGTTCAATGTACATTTTGCGCATGTAAATTTTGAGGTAACCGTTTTTTGTTTAGCATTAAAACGGAAAATATTGCACGACATTGTTAAAAGTGAGCACTTAGCATTCGCACAATAAATATGCAACAAAAAACAAAACTTTATAATTTTATTTGTTGAAAGTCAAAATTAATGTAACTTAAAATGTTCGATATTGCCGGGGCTTTTTATGCTCGATGATGACATTGAATAGAACAGGAGTATCGGTTTGTGAAAGAACTGAACAAATCGGGGTGAAATCACTTTAAGGCGTGTACAAAGATTTTCTTCCTATTTTCTGTGATCGCAATAACTTTCACTGAACGTCCACAACAATACAATGGAAAAACTCGTACTACTCTATTCTCCAACTTACAAATATTATTACAACATCGGGACTTGTTCCGGAACGCCATTCATTTCGACGAAGAAAAGAAATAAATCAGAGAAATCTGAGGCGTTTTTTTTGGATAATATAATCCAAATGCTAAGAATATCCCGATTAGATTGCGGAACAAAAATCCAAGTGAACTAACAGAGGACTAAAGTTGTTAGTCTGGAAATGCCGTGCTTTGTTAGTCCAATATCAGAACCTAGGGGCTAATGCGTCAAACGAGTCCCTCGATTCTTTTGCAATTCCCTCAGTATTAAAGAGAGACCTGCGAGTTCCTATGATGTTATTCAGTGGGACCCGCGAGTCCCTGCGAGTCCTACGCATGTTAATACCATGTTGTACGAGTCCATACGAGTCCGAGTGAAATTTATTAAATTTTAAAATGACAAAAACAGATTTTGAACTATTTTCAATTCAGTCATAAATAGTTCTTCATTTCAACTGTTCATGGTACCACATGTTAATACATTTTATTTTAAAAAAATTTAAAATACAGACAAATACAATTTTCAAGCGAAAGAAAATATTGTTTGAATATTGACTTCAAATTTGGGCATTGAAATTCCAGGAATTGTTATTAGTTCATCTTTTTGCAAGTGAAGTGTCAAACGTCATAATGGCAACGATAATCGTTAATCAAACGGTTGACAAAAAAAGAAGAACTTTTTTTTATTTAATAATATTTGCGTTAAAACTTTTTTCTCTTTGTCAAAATTTATAAATACATTTGTAGTTTTGCATCGTATTCAAACGAACGTTTATTAGTGAAATTCCTTGGCAGAGAGTCTCGCTTGGACTCGCACGGAATTGCAATATTTGTGATTTTTTGCATAGTATTTGAACCCTACTCGCTTGGACTTTCATATAAAATATACTGAAATTTGCGAGTCCTGCGATTACTTAGCGAATTTGTACGATTCCCGCGATTTTTTGCGAGTTTTTTTGGGAGCGATTCCCATAAGCAGAGATGGCAAATTTACAGAATTTTATCCGTCCGTCTGTCCGAACTCCAACCTACCTATCTATTACAAATTCTATTAATGTATATAATATAACTTGCTTACTTCGACCTATTTATTTATTGATTTATTTTATTTATAAAGAGTTATTATTTATTGTTGTTTCTTTAATGGAGTTATATACTCATTTTTGTAACCTATAATCAGCCAGAATTTGGTGTTGAATCAATTGAATTGAAAATTGAAACTCACATATTCGGACACACGGACGGACAACCCGGACGGACGAACACATTTACAAACGTTTAAGACGGACTTTTTATTGTGTTCGGACAACAAATTTTGTCCGGACAAAAACGTTGTTCGGAAGTCCGAATAGATCCCATATTCAATGCATCGAAAATACTTCTACTTCATTTTATACATTTATATTTTTATTAATATTTTAACAAACTTCAAAAGCCAAATATCATATTTTCCATAGACAAAAAGAACTGCCAAATTCATTTCTTCATATCCCGTATAGTTTAGGCTCGGATAAAAAGTTAGCCTGAACAAAGGATAAAGCACTTGGAATATTCTTTTTTTTTGCAGCATATTTTATCGTAAGTTTTGCTACCAAATAAACTAGAGACCTATGCGGCTTTATATTGATTAAATGATTACTTCCTTGAAACAAATCTTGGTTCAAAAATTAGATGATTAGTTTAAGCTCTAGTTTTTTGAGTTTAGATATCAGTTGAAATCTATCGGTCGAAAAATGTGTTAAGCAAAAATCAATACATGAAATTCAAAATAAATATAGTACTGTTATCGATTTTGCAATGGATTTATCATATATGGATTTTTTTGTGTGTAAGGGTAAGATGCTGCAATTCAAATCTACACTCTAATAACGATCATGTCAATTAGAGTTTTGAAATTAGACCAACTAAGAGTTGTTGGTTCTAGGTTCGAATATGGAAATTTACCCTTACCTCGGGCATGCAGCATTGTAATCAAGTTATCGAGTGTATAATAAATCCGTTTTGCATATAATAATAGACAAAATGTAAGTCATTCCAATAGATGTGTTAGATCAAAATTAGGGCACACACTTTTTAAATTTCAAAACCATTCCCGATTCCCCGACTCGAATGATTTTCAACCTCTGGACTGATTGTGGTTTTTGAATTGAAACAAATAACATTTCAAACATGGTTGAAAATTTGTTGATGGGTTTGATTACAACAATTGTGATTAATTTCAACATTTAAATGTACACTTTGATTTTAAATTCAAGCTTTGCTAAAAACAACTAAAAGAAAAAAAAATCTTAGAACATTCCAAATGGGCGTAAATGTAATTAATTAAAATGATCTAGACCATGACCGCGAGACCATAGACTCACTCCTCAATCTCGTTTGCAAAAAAAAAAAAAAAAAATTTGCAATGTTGAGCCCGAAAACCTAATACAGCATGATATGCTTTATTCAAAAAAGCAAAAAAGTCTGCTCAAGAAACCACCTGTCAAGCGATGAAATTCCTTGTACATAAAATGTTTTTGATGAATTTTCATGTCCATTTCAATTGAAATGTTCGAAAATATTAATGTAAAAAAAAATCAAATCTCATCACTTAGGTTAATTGGTTTGCTATGGCTACCAAAATGGCTTGAAGCCAAACGGTGTAGTATAAACCGCAGCCTATTCGTACGTAATAATCTACATATTGTTACTTGTGCAATATTGAAGCTGTACAAAGTGAAAACTCTCAACAGAAAAGATTCACGAGTACTCTAAACTTAAAGGTTATGATTTGAACTTGAATCAGAATTCAGCCATTTCACTTAAACCAAATTGACATCGATGCTGTTGCACGGTTGCATTACCACTTAAGTAAAATTCGTGGCTGTTTTTTTCGCGGATGATTCATAAAAGGGAACAAAGACGGGGGAAAAAACGTCATTTGTGGCAGTTTCTTTTAACGATGTTTTTATGCTACAAATTGACGAAATAATTGAAATTAGGTGGTAGATTCAAGGCAACAATGAACTCCGAAATGGTGTTGCAAACAATAAGGTGCTCCGTGTGCGCTCTTCATTCGATATTCATGTCTTTGACATGACCGACACCCAAACACAAATTTTCCAATGGCACGATTACATGCCGTAAAATGTGCGCCCAGCCAACCGCTTTCGCTTCGTTATATTCAACGCTAAAAATGTATGCGTTAAATTTAAATTTTCCCATTAGACCTGTTTAATGTTGAACAGTGCGCTCGATGTGCGCTTCTAAGTTGCCATTTAAAATCTGGGTGTGCGTGGTGGCTATTAAGTCTCTGCATACTCGTTAGCTTGTAGCTCATCGGTAAGACTCGAAGTTAAGCACTGTATTTTAAGTATTTTAGCCTTACCGTGTAAATATTTATAGACAATGTCAATGGGCGTATTAGGCTGATCGTGGGGGATATTTTGACTAGAAAATTTTCGCAATATTCAGATCAAATACGTTTAAAGCATCCCATAGTCGTTCTTTATATAAAAATTTAGTTTGCATTTTGGTCTAATTTTAAGCCAAACTATTTCGCTGGGATGCTTGTTTCTGAAATGAACTCAACGACAAAGTAGCGTATACTTTTCTCCTTAATTGATTTAGCGACTGTCAAAATCTTTTACTCACCCACCGACCGAATGTAATGAACTGTCTAATTCGCATTCGAAAAGCCAGCTAAAGGTTAGAAAATGTAAACTATTCGCTCGAAAAAAATGGATGAAGGGGGAGAATAAATGGAAACCGATGAAATAAAAACCAAACTCAAAACATTAACACTTCACATGCCACATGGCACCATTAAATTTTATATCATTATTCATAGTCATACCTAACGATCTTGAATGTATAAACGTGTGTGTGTGTGTGTGTGTGTGTGTTTGCAAGCAAGCGACCATTGTGCAAAGTAGATATATATTTCGGTATTAAAATGTGAATGTGAGTTTGAGTTTTGGGTGTTCCTTGACTCAAACTCAGTCACATTGCAACATAAATTCAGACACAAAACTGACTTCTAAACAGAGATTCATGTGAATTAGCATTTTATCGCTACCGATTACAATAGAGCACAAGGAAGATCCTGACACAGCCAGAGCGCAATGAAAACTGGCATATGCTTTGTTTTGCTATATCGAAACATAGCAGCATTTCGGAGAGCGAAAAAAAAACAGAGAAACATGAACAAATAATGGACACAAGTCTATTTGAGTTTTCGAAAGTGGATGAAACCAGACTTTAGAAAACTTTTCTTTCGTCTTTCTAGCAATTAAAAAAAGTACATATTGTCATCATTATGTAAATAGGGGCGCGGTAATGGTAGACAATATTTGGTCGCAATTTCGGTCGGCCAAGTGGTTTCAAACTTTTTACATTTCTACGGATAAATGAAGCAAGTCATATTCCCTCAAATTTTACCATTTCAAAAGTTCAGCTTCAATGAGGATGGCACATCGGGTTCAAAAATAGCGTTAAACCCAATTCTCTCATCACTTGATATAATTTATCGTTTTTTTTTTTTACCATTTACGTGGTAATATTGGGTATTGGATCAAAAAATTGTAACATTAATCAAGTCATTGGAGGTACGTCAAATGCAAATCGTCATTGGCTTCATTGCACAGGTGTAATATACACAAATACATTCATAGTGTTGAATAAATTTCGTGTGAATAAATTTCGGTGAAAGAAAATATGTGACATTTTTATGCACTTCCCATTTAAGAAACAAAATGTTAATATTCATGCGAAAATGAGTCCTCTGTGTATTCAAATATTTACCAATAAAAATGTCAGAAAATGTTGCGCTTCTTTGATATCGATCTGCATTTTTTCTTCTTCTTGCATTGAGAATATAAATTTTAATTTGATTATAATTTTCGCGCACAATTCCATGCTATCAGCTCAGCCGCTGTTTTATGATCGAATAATTTTTCCCGTCGCTTTTCACACAAACCATAAAGAGCTCCGTATAAAACCATGGTGCTCTGTTGGTTGGCTGTGTGCAATCCCATTACGTGTATCATCGCAGAACGCGAATTATTGCAAACATACGGAAAATATATCTAATTTATTTAAATTTATGTGTTTCAAACAAACAATAACAGAGACGAGAGAGAGGAGAGAGTGAAAAAAACGCCGTACGCTCAATTGTTATGAAAGTGCATGAGATGTAGCAAGATAGTTGTGTATAGAGCACCAAAACAAAAAAAAAGAAGCAGTGAACGTAAGTGCTCAATTCCACAAAACAGCCATAAAAATGCTAAAATCGACAAAAACCTTTAAAGGACCCGCGTACGCGCATAATACCATGTCATCTTTGTTGAGGCAAACCGAAGGGAGCAGCAAAAAAACAAGAGTGCGATTGTGAACCAAAAACAAAGTGCGCGGGGGAAGAATGGTGGCTCAACAGTTTACAAAGAAGAAACGGAAAAATACGACATGGAACATGAACAAAAGCGCTAGGGCCAAATAAAAATGGGAATGAAACCCATAAAATTGACTGTGATGCCGAACTACATGACAAATCAACAATTTTATATGCGTGTACGCAGTTTGTCGAGCATCAGTAACCGGTAAATGTTAGGGATTAACATTTATACGCTCTTACTCACTTTTCACCAATATTGCGTGTGTGTGTGTGTGCACCTACGAGAGATCCGAAAATTGCTCTCAATAAAATCGGACGAACGAGTGCTGGTGGATTGTGGTACGCGTTTGGTTCACGCGCGCTCTTGTTTACCAGGGGTGTATCAATTTCACCACGTTTCATGGCCCTAACAAAAGTGTTTATCGCGGCAAGTACCGTCCACAATAATAAAACATTTTCGACTGGATCAACAAAATAGAGCAGAGCAAAATCGAACACATATAAAATGGAAGAGGCAGCCCTCGTTTAGTGGAAATGAAGAGAAAAAAAAAACAGAAAAACAGTAAAAACGATAAGCGCATACATGTAAACTTAATACTGAAAAGCATACGCATTGAATATCGTACTCAATAAAATTAACTTGCCTTTTTATCCCACACATATCCATTTCCGAGAGCAATTTCCATGCCAAACACTTCTGATCGGTGTTTGGCAACTGAGAAAACAATCGGCCGGTCGGTCGGTTTTCAGTAACGTACTTTTGCCATAGGACATAACCATGTGTAGCATCCACATCCACATATATATTTTTATAACATTTTTTTTCCTCAACCCAACAAATCTGCATGCTCATTTCATAATATTCACTTAGGACTCTAAATAGATTTGCATTTATTTGCGATGGAAGTTTCATTGAAAGTTTACAAACCGTCAATTTATTTTGTGAATATGTAAAACGAAAATATGATATGTATGGAGGCTCACTGAATTGGACACATTGGCTGGATTCACTTGTAAGATGTCGATAAAAATCGAGTATGAAGTACAATAGTGTGCGCTGTGCATTCTGAGAACACTGAACGCACCATCCATACAGTCAAATTAAAAGGTTAACCTATTTAGATCCTCCTATTTAGATGGTTATTGTCTAATAGACTGAGCATAAAATACAATGACCAAAACGAGTCAAACGAAAGCAAGATGGCTTTTAGTAGAAATTATGGTTTCTTTTGGCATTTATTTTTCTCTATTCGGTTTCATTCGCTCTTGAGTCGGGTCGTTAGGTACGTTGAATTATTTAATCGCAGCAGATTGTTTAATCGAAAGCCTGCACGCAGTGACATGAAAAACGGCATACAACCAGCCGAACCGAAGCAAAACAAAATAACACACAACGGCACAGCATCAATATCAATCACAATATCGGATCAAGATCGAACCAAAGCAAAATAAATATATTTATAGGGTTTTACCACATGAAATCCAATGGACTGGTCGTAACCTCTACAATAGCTAGGCAATGTTTTGTGTAAAACTGAACAAGAGATCCCGATGGGAGACAGAAAAAGAGAAGGGAGAAAGAGATAGGAAAGGAGAGCCAACGAATCTCAAAGCACATTCCGACTTCTATTCTAATCGATGACCGTATTGAGGCAATGCATTCAATCTAAATAATTGTATGTGTGTGCTAAATATATTTATAGTGCGGACTATGGCACTAAGTGCAAAAGGCTAGAGGGGAAAAGAGACACACACAGAGAGAGAGAGAGAGAGAGAGCGACCAAAAAAATAGGGACGATAGTGGTTGAACAGTTTATTTAGTCGTGCCACATGGAAATAATTGATTTAATAAAGGGATTATATTCAACTATGATTTTTTTTCGCTCTCTTCCGTTTCTCTACTATTCTCCTTGTCGTTTGCTAAGCGCTCGTAAAGCCGTATCAATTTTAGGGGATTCACAATTCCTCTACTTATTTCTTTTTTCTGTTCCTCTTGCATTTTATTTTATATTGTGTACGATTGCCTAACTGCTTAACTGCGGTACGCTATTACATCCGTTCCAGCTTGTTATTTTTGTTCCTGATGCTCACTCACATATCCTGTGCGTGAGCGTGTGCGTTTGTGTGTGCAAGAGCGCGCGCGCGCGGGTGCTCACTCTCCTGTTGATATCGTAATGTGTTTACTTGGTGTTGTGTGTTCAAAGCGTTTGTTGGTTTCACTTGATTATTTATCAACTTGTTCGGTTCGACCTATTCAGCGTAAGTGTGTGTACTGTATTCGTTAAGCGTGTACACTTTTTGCGTTCGATAATCACAGGCAAACACACACACACACACACACACACACACACACACACACACACACACACACACACACACACACACACACACACACACACACACACACACACACACACACATAGACAGAAAGAGTGCACACATAATTCTGTTAACGCGGAAATCCTCCTATTTAGCAGCTAGTTGAATTTGAGAGGAATACAAATTTATTTTGATTGTGTTAATTAAGCGTAAGTATCCGTTGTTGTTGTCGATTGGAGGGAGAGAAGAGCCGACACACTAAAATACATATACCAGTGCCACAGTGAATTGAGCACAGGGATCTGGTGTGTGAAATATGAATGTTTCGTCGCATTACGAATTAGATCACTTGGAAAAATTACAGCTATCATTTCACTAAATGGATAATAGTTTAAATGCACGATGCATTATGACTTTCATTGTTTTTCCACTTGATACACACAAATTTCTCGATATGTACTTTCTTCTCGGTGTATAATTTCCTTTCCTCTTGCTAAGTTCCCATACACTTGTTTATTTTTCTATGTGCATTGTTTATGTGGCTATTTATCCCTAGTGGCTCATTGATACAATATTGTCGAGTTGAAAAGATAAAAACTTTTCGATGACTTTGATGGGTTCATGTAGTTTTATTGAAAATCGATTGCATTTGAGCCATACGGTTTTCACAATTATGACAGAACAATCCAAGTGAAGGCGCACCAGCAAATTTAAGTGCTCAACTCAACTATGCAACTGCAAATAGATATCATCAATATATATGGTTAATATCGAAACAACAGGCGATGAAATGACTCCATTTCGCAATGATCGTGTACATCTGACAATTGTTACAAAAACTGAAATAAAAAAATAAAATTAAATGGAACACTCAAATCGTTCAATCCATTAGGCCACTACTCAGATAAAATCAATGAACATTACAATGCCGGAAAATGCACAAATACATAATTTCACCGGTCTGTTTGTTTTGCTGTTGTTGTTGTTGTCAATGTTGTTGTGCTTCATTTCGAATAAACATTACACCTTAGCGCAATCACTTAACTAAACTGGAGTGGAACTAACCGAGGATATTGCCGGCACACAACCAAGCAATAAAAGTACCATTTATGTCACGAATGTTAAAATTCGCTTCGTTCATAAAACGCTAAACACACTCTTCGATTCACATATGTTGTTGAATTGACAAGATCAATGACATGCGTCAAAATCTGATTTGATTTACTTAATGGATTTTTTTTTTGGTGTATGTTGACTATTCAAACGGCTGTATATTTTTGGTTTTGTATACACGAAAAGATTTTGCTCAATGTTTGTAGTGCTGTCATTAATAAATGCGTTTAAAGTGACAGCAAGCAGTTTACATTGACATTGTCATTGTTCCGTTTTATGTAATGAACACACAAAAACATTGTGACTAAAATCGGAATTGTTCTTCAACAGTCCGATCAACGATGACCATAAAAAGAAATGGAAGAAAGAATTGTACATATTTGGACGAAGAATAGGAGTTAAAGGAGTTACAAAAGTGTGTCCAATGTCAAAACGCCACAATCCATGTCCAAGGCTCCATTTTAGGTTTAAAGTTTAAACGTCCAATTGTGAAAATTGTAGCATAAAAGTGAAACATTTTTTTTTAACCGTTTCCTTTTCTCCTTAATCTTAATAGGTATCAAATTTACTGTGAAATTTTCCTAATGGTTTCACTGGTTTCAAAAATCTAACAGATCGTTAAAAGAATTGTTAAAATACTTGATAGAGATAGCACTGAAGGCAATAATAGTGTAATTGTTGTGACAGTCTATTTCTCCTGGCGTGTAATATTTAAATGGTATTTATAAAATTAAGGGTGCTTTCATCATCCCTGTTTATCATTTTCAGTGTTTTTTTTATGATGCAAATAAAAGATTGCACTTAATAGTTTCACAATAATTTAAATGGTATTTATATGCGAAACATTTGTCAATTGATGTGTAATTATCGGATTTAGTGAAAATAAGCCATGAGTTTATAAATGTTCTAACGAGTGATACTTGAAAAATCCGGTCTATCTATCGGATCAGATAAGTTTTTGTATGTTTTGTCATAGCGGAAGATGCGGCGATAGCACACCAGTCAATAAAAAACTTTTCTCGCTATCATACCACTCTCTGTCATACCACTCGATCTGCTGTGTATATTCGCTATTAGTTGAATTGAAATGAAAAGGAGTAAAAAAATAACAGCCTGAACTTCAGTCCGATGTCAACTTTGTGAAAAGAAGGCACATGTTTCTCCAATTGAATAGTTTGGCGAGCTTATGCGCTAGCATATTTTGTTTATGTGCTTGTTTCACTCATCGTTTTTGTTGTTCGCCCATTTATCATGTTCTGTCAGCATTTGTGTATGTGTTTTTTTCCGCTCTCTCTCTCTCTCTCTCTCTCTCTCTCTCTCTCTCTCTCTCTCTCTCTCTCTCTCTCTCTCTCTCTCTCTCTCTCTCTCTCTCTCTCTCTCTCTCTCTCTCTCTCTCTCTCTCTCTCTCTCTCTCTCTCTCTCTCTCTCTCTCTCTCTCTTTCTCTCGTTCTCTTTTTATTGCAATGAACACTGAACAGACACCGGGATCTTTGATTTAAATAAACAAAAGCACTTGATTTTTCAGCCAGTGCATAGAACAATATATGTGTTTCCATTGTTCAATTTCACGGTGAGTATATGTTTTATTTTTCTCAATAGAATATTTGTTTTTTGTTGTTGTTTTTGTTGTTGCTGTTTTTGTTTTTCAACAATGTTCCAGTGGACTGATACTGTACAGGAGAATGCTGTGTCAGAGTTTGAGGGCGACACATCGAGGTACCAACCATCGACAAAAACAAGCCAGCATAGATTAACAAGCCGCGCAGAAAATAATGTGTGCATTAAGCACATCAAAACACACCCTATTTAAGCCATTGTTCATGATACAATAACAGATGGCACATGAGAGCTATTTTTCAACACTCACTCTTGCTCCATTCCATTGATTGTGTGTACGAGACACACACTCACACACACACACATACAAACACTACTCCTTATTTGTGTGTTATTATTATTGATTATCATCAGCTTAATAGTTTTTTTTCTCTCTATGACTTTTTCTTGTTTTTAGGTTGTTGGCCGATTCGATGAGCCATGTTATGGATTGAAATAAATGACCGATGAAAGGGTGGCTTTTTTGTTGATCGCATTATTGTCATCTAACATTCAAGCTGGAAATGTTTTGTAAGTGTTCAAAAGAGAGGAACAATGATTTGAGTAAGTGATTATCAATAACGGGGAATGAAAACAATTACCAGAAAATCTCACCGTAAAATCACAATTTCATCAAATGTATCAGCCAATAGATTTATTGACTTACATTCTTTACTGAAATAAATATTTTATTTTTACCACCAACTTTTTGAAGCTGTTTGGCCTCATATAAATCATTTTTATGTTGTACTCGTGTGCTGCAGCCAATTTTTATATTAAATAATAGCAATCGGCCCTCGAAGGATGTACCCGCTATGATTTTGGGACTGTTTTCCGGATTTAGTTTATTGTTCTTTGACATTTGTATTTTAACAATCATGTTTACAATAAATAATCATTTGAGTTTGATATTTAGAACACTTTTACATCAAAATTTTCATTTATATTGTGAAATTTTCATCCCTGGCTCAATTAAAGAAACTTAGTTACAGTTGATCTTGATTAATATATTTTGAAAATCTTCTGGATATTCGTAGACTCGAATAGCGTTCAACTAGTTCCAAGTCTCAAACAATTGCATTTTAATTTGTTGAGAGGCACCGTTTTCTCAGCCTACCACAAACAAATTTAAAAAAAAGTCTAAAGTGTGCCATCAATGTTTAGATTATCACATACACATTAACTATGGTTCGTGCATAATAACATGCTAAAAGGCAACTCCTGCTCGATTTGTATGAATGTTTTGAAAAATTGAAAAAAAACGAATAAACTGGTAAGTGTCCTCGTTTTAATGAATGACGCTTTACAGAAATACAATGTGCACGTGCTTAAATGCACTCTGAATACCAGATGTGATTCGTTTATACACCCACAAGTATCTCAATTCATCGACTGTTTGGCTGTCACATTCTGACAATTATTATTTTCAATTGTTTACTTTTCGGCTCCCTTTCTTTTTTAATACTCACGATTCTCTCACATTCGACTTTTTGAAAGTAAAATATTGAAATGATTTGCCAACCATTTTATCTAGATTGGATCAAAAACCGTATGCACTTTGTGTCACAATATAATATTTGCATCAGTCTCTGAATAAATACACTAATATAATAAATATGTAATTCATTCCATAATGATTTCTCATCAGTCAAACAAATAATGTGAATCATTGTAGTTAAATAAATATTTGGCATTAACAAATAAAACAAAACAACAACAACAACAACAACATTGAAGATGAGAAAACATTCTCTGTCATAACAAAACAAACAAAAGTGAAGTGTACCCGTTGCAAAACCAACGATTGATGAAGGGACATTTTCATCTATTCTCATTTCTTGAACAGCATAAAAAGTTTTTTCTTTGTGCATAAGTTTTTGGCATAGCTTTGGAAAAGTTATTTCAGTTATAAGGATTGTGTTTTTGGTTTGGGTGTGAAGAGAGCAGGTTCCAAAAACACGTCAACCGGAATTTGCTTTGAAAATGATTTCATTTCTTCCACTCGGAGAGTATACTTTTCATACTTTTATAATAAATTATTCGATACAAAATGCACGGAAGAAATAATGTTTTTCAATAGTTTTCAACGAATGAATATTAAACATTTTTATTAAATACTGGGAAGTTCTTTTCGGCTTGCCCATAACACAACAACCGATATGAAAATGTAAACAAATCGAAAAAAAAGGAAATTTTAATTTTGATGAATGCAATTTTTCGTTTTTAAATCAATGGAAACAAATAAATGTCTAGAATCTGGCTGCTCTATAGAAATCAATGATATCGCGAGTGATTTGTATTATTAAGGCATAGAAAATAAACCATACAAAAGCGTACGGCAAAGCAAATAAAAGAATTGATTTCTGTTCATGGTTGAAAAGTATACATTTTAATTTGGGATACGACTGAAAGCGTCTGAATGAGAATAGTAGCGAATGAATGCGTGAATACAAGGAGTTCAGCTTTTATCTTTAAAAAATTGTGAACAGAGTCTCTCAGAGAGAGAGAGAGGAAGAGAGAGAGGAAAAGAGAGCGAGAGAGAGAGAGAGAAAGCGCCAAAATGCAATCTCCCTTCCGAATGCGGTTGAATACGAAATTTTCTTTTGTTAAGCGAAAATCCATTGTGCTACTTTCTTTCATTTTCATTGAGTTGCATTCAAATTAGATCCATGTCGAAGATCGACTGGTGAACGTAACATCATAGAGCCCATTCGGTAGGAAAAAAAAGAACCAGCTTGGAAAAATCACGTAAAAATGTTTGAGAAAACATATTACAAGCCAACAAAGACTGCCATTGATTCGAAATGGCTTTGCAAATCTATCGACAGCATTGAATAGAGTGGAATCGTTGAGCGGCACCAATAAAAATGGAGACAAGAGATTGCGAGAGAAAGAGAGAGAGAGAGAGAGAGAGAGAGACCGTGAAAAAAAAGTTATGAGGAATGCGTGCTCTAGAAAGTGAATCCCTTTAATCACGTAATAACGGAACGCAGCGACGCGATTAATGGTGCCATATGGTGCTTTTAACCGATAAAAGTCAACGTTGTACGATATGAATGTGCGCCACAAAAGAGCCATACATTTTTTCTATCGAGGTGCTACAACAAAGCAGGCAAAATTATGCCCTCGTTTGGATCCTTTTCATTTCGGAAAAAACATATACACAAATGAAAATACGGATTGCCAAAAGGTTGGCAAGTGCATGGTTTCCAGTGTGTGTGTGTGTGTGTGCTTTTTTTGGCTAGCGCAAATAAACAAAAGAGTTGACTTGAGGCATAGTTACAGCCACAAGAAAGATGCAAAATTCATATAACTGCTTCAATAATGGACTAAATGAATGTTTGCTGCAGAGTGTTTAATCAAATATATTAATGCAAACTAATTACTATACGATTAAAAGATAGTTTGCGTGCTCGAAGAACATCATCGACCATTCCGTATAAAAATGACATGGGGCTATAGAGTGGTAGCCATTAAAATATTACGTCAGCCGTTCTGGCCTGTTAACCATCTGACTTTACTTTGATCGACGAATTGGCCAAACATACAGCAATTCAAATGATAGATGTATAGATGTGCCACCACTACTACATCAATACACTAGAAAACATCCTTATTTTTATGCTTTGACGCCGGCAATAAATCACAAATGTATGATAGGTATTCTATGGGACCATACATAGTACATACATTTGTAATATCATCCTATGAATTGTTTAAGGCACTACACGGAGTTTTTTTGTCGGCCATCAGGCTACCTAGTATATGATTTTGAATGACTTTGAAATATAACATTAATGTTTTGAAAGTGCATCATGGGCTTATCAAATCATACAAGTCATCTTTTGATATAATCATTTAATGAATTAATGAAAAATCAATACAAACTCATTTCTTTTGAAGAGTCATTTGTATCATTTGATTTTTCATTTTTTTAAACATTCGAATTCGTTCGTGTTATCATCGAACTGACTTCAAAGTCGGGCTTTTGTTTCCGTTAATGAAATAAAATGATTGCAATTAATTTAGTAAAATGACAAGTCACATGTGACTTGAGCTCCGAGCTATACATAACAATCATAAGATCGGAGCTATGGAAGCGAACAACAGTGAATTTCATTATCAACTAAAATCCAATCGTTGACATCCAATTTTAAATTGATTTTAATGGACAATGTCTTGTTTTACGCTTCCATAGCTCCTTTCTTAATGGTTCCTATGTATAGCTCGAACTATATCTGTACCTCACATATAGTCTCAGCTTGAGTGCTGTTTTAGAATCCTTTGACATAGACATCAATTTGCAACTACTAACGATAATTTTAATCTAGAATCGATAGAATGTGAATGAAACCACATAAGATCCTGTATACACGAAATTCATTGAGTCTACTTTTCTGAAATTTAGAATATATTCATTATTTCATTTATCAAGGGTGTGCCGACAGTGTGAATGTTCGCACTCAACTAAAACAAAACAACATAAAAGTCACCATTAAAACCACATTTTACCAGCTTACAAATATGAAGCTCTTCTTCAATAGCTCAAATTTCAATGGCACAACAAACATTCTTTTCAATCAAGTGAAAGTGGTTTTATTGTCCGTGCCAAAAAAAGGACGAAACATAATTTTAGAAAAATAAACTACTCCATCATTTTGTGATACCAACATTCGAGCCATTAAAATACGAGTACGAATAAATGGTTTCTATTGAAAATGACAGGACATGAGCGATGATGATAGAATGGTAAAATGACAAGAAATTTGTAGTAAACAATTTGTTTGTGTTAAATTTATTTCGTTTTTAGCTAGTGTAAAATATGGACTTTATATTGGAATAGATTTTGTGGAATTTTCAAGTACACAGATCACAATATGTAATATATGTAATCCGGCTGTTGTTATCAACTGTAATTTAATATTATTGAGGACGTTGAAATGCCGAAGATCCCAGATGATGCCTCTGAGGATGCCTCACATAAGCGTACGACGTATGCGTGCAATCGAAAATTTGTTTGTGTGCTGGATGAAAGCAGCAGGATGAAAAGTGGCTAATCCCTTTGGCTTGTAAAATGTTGACATTTCACGGCATCGATCACGTGCCCATATTTATACACCATCGTTAGTCAAGCAATCAAATGCGTTTACCCAATTCGTTGTTGTTGATGGTGTAGAAAGTTGGCGGGAGACGAGTCGAAAATGTTCGACAAAGACATCGTAAAAACAAGTCCATTTGCACAATCCATGCGGTGCGATTACGATCTAAGTTTTCATGGGTGTGCACGTGTATTCCATACGTTTGGTTCGCCTTTTCGACAATGGCCACGTGCTAATCATTTTTATCGAATTAAGAACGATTTCAAGTGCGATTAAAATAGCATTTTTGTTTACTTTTTTCATTAGACCATGGCATATTATTGACGACTAGAAAATATGAACTAAATGCCGAGTAATAAATAGAGTACTTCAGGAAATGTTTGTTTAACAGTGTTTCTTTTTTCGTGTGTTATCAATGGATTTTCTTGTTTAAAGTCAATTTGAGATGAAAATGCACCGCAATGTTAGCTCATGCACATCAAATATATATATTTGCTTTTTTGGTTATGTAGCGGTAAATATAGACAATTCATAAAATGTTCGGTTCGGAAAATTTAGTTCCAAGTTTAACAAACTGAATTTGAAATCGATCGACAAAACCGGTATATGAGCGTTGTTTGCATTTTAAACCAAATACACTTGCTTATTAATAACGCAAACATCAAACATAAAATGCAACGGTAAACGAAGCGGCTGTCAAATGCGCTAGGGAATTCTGAGTAGCGTACGGTTGAGCTGACTCAGCACGATCGAAATATGCTCTGGTTGTCTTTGCCGCATCGAGGGTTTCTTGGTTGATATGGCGAATGAACAATACAAAAAAATATAAAAATAAAGCCCGTTGAATGTTCAAATACAAAACGCCCAGGGAAAATGCCTTCTCTCTGTCTATCGAAAATATAAGGCGGATGAAAACCAAAGCCGGTAGCTGAAAAATAAACTTCCAATTAAAAATAATATTCAATTATAATGAATTCTACATCACTCTCAAGAGATTTCACATCGAAATTCATCGAAATTTATGTGTTTGCGGTGTGTGCACCGCAACAGTCAAAAGTTCGATACGGTTAAGGAATGGAAGAAAAAGGGAAACAAACAATGTACATAGCACGATGAGATCAATCGAATTACTAGCAACCGATTCATGATATCATGCTGTGATAGCAGATTCATATCGACAATTGTTTACAATTACCGTAGCTTCTTCTGCACCATAGCTTTATGAATCTACGTGTACAGGACTCTACGGTGCTCTGGCTCACTCTACTGTGCTATTTTGCACTATCAAAGCCCGTAAAATAAACTCCCAATATTTTCAAACAGCCAAACATATTTCTCGGGCTTCTTTTTTTCAGAAATAAAAATTATAACGTTGTTGTGGTGTACACATGAAAGCAACAACAACTGTCAAATGATAACAGCACGAGAATCTCTGAATTTCTTCATTGTAACATTTTACTCGAACATTTATAATTTAATAACGACCCTTTTTGTAAAGAATAATACCATGCAAAATGTATGTGCGTGTTAACTGTTACCATGCACACGCCCTGATCTCAGCGACGCTCGACGTTCTTTTTATTGTTGTTGTTGACTGTTGGTTTGTGTGTGTGTGTGTGTGAAAAAAAAGAAGCCCCACAACGCTCTAGCCACCGTACTATCACACGCACTTAGCGTAAACGACATAGCATTGAACATTACGTACTGACAACAATACATAATTTCGTATTTATCTTTCGCCTTTTTTTATTTATATTATATATATTTTCCTTCAATTTGATAATATGTTTGATCATGTGAATCTGTATTTAGAAGGCGGGCGACTAGTATTTGTTGCATAGATTTCATCTCTCGTACTACATATGATTTCTTCTTTGGACACCATTCACTGAGTGAAATGAAGCCATTCAATATATGGATTGATGTTTCTTAACAATTCATTTTAGTCAATGGCATTGTGATTTGAGATGTCGATTGCAATGATTCCAACCAAATGAAACATTTGTAAAACATAACAATGACTTGTGCCGCATCAAAAATAGTAGATAAACAAAATTTCACGTGGGAATCATGTGATTAAAAAAAAAAACAAATTGTAAACATATTATGCACCCAAGTGCGATTTTTTACATTTTCTAGCACCGATGAGCTTTTTTATACACTTGTAGGGTACAAGTTGTAGCTGGTAGTAGAAGCCAAAAATGCCATGCAATTATTTGCATTTTAAAAAATTTATCGAACTTAAAATAATATTCAAATTCTAAAGCTTGTGACAAGGAACATGGAAACACTTTAAACTTTTAACATCTTTTCTATCGACCATGGAATGCTTCGAACAATGCTTTTTCTTGATGAGATTCCTCTTACTTCGGTCTATTCACGAATCAAATTTTCTTGTTCTTTCCAATGCCCATGAATTATGATGATTGATATCGGCCAAGTAGAGCACGTGAAACATCTTTATTTTGAATTGAATTTCAATTTGATCTATGATAGCCAGAGACAACTATAGGACGATCACAGCAGCCCATATGGAAATAGCTGATAGCAGGAAATGCATTTGCTTCCCGAAGGTTCACAATGACTATTAATGGAATCCATTGTTTTATTTGGATTAACTGGCAGCTGAAATTTCAGATAATTTCAGCCCATAATAGTCGCCCTGAGCTTAAACAAGGTGATTTATATCCTGAACTCTGAAAGCAGCAATACCTATCGCTTTGTCTATCGTTTTAAAATTGAAATTATTGTCGTTTTTCAATAGGTTTTCTGAACTTAACTTAAAATTTATAAAGATCTAAGAATAATAAGCTGAGCCGGATTCTATTACGAGCTTATAACTATTTTCAATTAGAATTTTTGAAATATTTTCAAAATTGACTACAAAATTTAGATTTACACTGAAAAACAAATCATAATTTGATCATTTGAATAACAAATCTATTGAAGAATTGTAATCGACTGAAAGGACAGATATATTCAAATAACTTGAACAGTTTGCGGAATCAAAGACTTTTCTTTACTGATACGCAATAGATTAGATTCAATGGCTTGTGCTGATACTCAAGAGTGAAGAAATGTTACAGCAATATCATAATCATCGATATCAATTGACTTTCGTCTATTTTCAATTCCGAATCAATTTGATCTGAAGCCATTCAATTTCTGTAGTTCTATCAATTATACAATTTATATCTTTAACCAATGTGAATATAATTATAATAGGCAACCAAAGAGCATTCTCCAATCAATTGACATGTTCTTTATTATTCTAAGGTTTCTGGATGATTTTTGGTCGATGGAAAATTTACCATCAATATCAAAATGTTTCAGTGAAATTGGAATAAGGAATGGAAAGTAAATGTCTGTTTGTTGTGTATTTTTACTCTGGGTATTGTTTAATGTTTTGTTTGCCAACCCAAAATTCGGTACGAAAAGCTATACAAAGTTGCTGTGTATTACAGTACACAGCCCGAATTTTCAATTCAATCGTACACACAGAGCCATCTAACGGAGTTTTAAATGACGGAAATTTTACTTTTGACAACATAAATACTTTGACACGTATTATAAACACATTGAATTTCTCTTTCAAAGTTTTACTTTAAATACTGTTGGAAAATTGATCATTTTAATATTGCAACGATGTCGGTGGCAATTAAACTGTCAAAGTGTTTATTATCGGTACGATAAATACATTAAAATATACGTTATTATTGGAATATTCCATTGAAATGATAAATATTTTCTTTACAGCGAATTGAGCACGTGAAAGTTGCAACAACCGGTTATTTGTATGGTCTTGTCCAGAATAATGCAACACTTGTGATAGGATTTAGTTTGAATGAGTCTGTGGAAAAGCATCTGCCAATTGGATTCAAGGACTTGGGTTTGATTCAGTGGTCAAGCGATGGTACATTCAACCAACCCAGTGTATGTACAGCGGAAAATTTGTAACCATGCAATTGGTTTATCAATTGAATTTCCACAACATCTATTAAATAAATTATTTTGCAATTTCAGGAAGCTGATATCATTCAATTGAAATACAATTTGCAATCTTCCGAAGATCAACTGTTTATTGTTTCAAAAAATAAAGCTGGTGAATGGGAAACCGTACAATATGTTGAGTTGGGTGAAGATGAATTGAAAAAAGAATGGATTTGTGTACGAACACAATTTCAATTAAAATATTCCGTTGAAAATAATTCCACATACCGGGATCAATTGGTTGAGCTTTTACAATCAACAAAGTCAAAAATATGTGAAACCAATAAACCGGTTTTAAAAGTGTCTGGCACCGAAATCATTTTGAAGAAAGACAAAGGTTTAGTTGGAATTGGAAAAAATGCCAAAATTAGTGCGGCTGTTCAACAAACTAAAAATGACCAAAGTGCATGCTGTCAATCAAATTCGAATCAATTCGAAACGTTAAACGTTGTGCTTGCACCTGGAGAAGAGGATGCGACCGTAGACGATATTAGCTCCTTATTTTCGAGTAAGTTTTAGTGTAATGATTACTAACATTTTATTATTGATGCTGATTGAATTCAAGGAAAAATAAATGTGTTTTTTTGTTGTTTAAATTTCAGATGTGTCATTAAATGACTCGAACAAGTCAACTCAAATCGATTTCGATGCATTGGCTTTTGTGCGGTGTAGCATGGGAGCAAATCAACTGTATGAAATTATACTGAAATCAATTGATCGTAATCTATCGTGCGTTGAAGAAAGTGTCACAAATGTGTATCGACCGCTGCATACTTTTGTATTTTATCCAAGAGTACTCGATCATTTTATAAGCTATGTGTATCCAGCAACATCAGCTGATGATGGTAAACGGCAAAAAATAAACTCAAACTCAAACTGAAGTGAAGTAAATTAATCTGATTGATTCCATAGACAAGGACCAAATCGCCCAACGGAAGCAGAATCACACCAATTTGAACTTGTCACGGCCGTGCCTTCGACGAGATGATGTTCATTCATTTGATCGTGAGCCAGTGGAGTCGAAGCTAGTGAATCCGCATATCGGGTTAAAGAGCTTAGGTAACAAATTCAAATATTTGTACATTTGAAGACTTTCAATTTGTCGATAGGATAGTAACTTACCTTTAATCGTTTTTTATTCTTCAAATATACAGTAAAAGATGGTAAACAATACATTGTGAAGGGAGACTACTTGTACTATCACTACATGCAGGATGGTTTCGATGATAATGGCTGGGGTTGCGCTTATCGTTCATTCCAAACATTATTCTCATGGTTCCGTTTGCAAGGCTATACAAATAAACGGACTCCAACGCATGGTGAAATTCAAAAGTGTCTGATTGAATTGGGCGATAAGCCAAATTCATTTCAAAATTCACGCCAATGGATTGGATCCACGGAAGTGTCAATGTGTTTGCAGTATTTTTTAAATGTTGATTGCCGAATTTTACATGTAAAATCGGGCGGTGAAATGGCACAGCATGGTCCAACGTTTGCTCAACACTTCACAACATACGGAACACCGGTTATGATTGGTGGTGGTGTTTTAGCGCATACGATTCTCGGTGTGGATTATAACAGTCAAACGAATGATTTAAAGTTTTTAGTCTTAGATCCACATTATACGGGCGCTGATGATTTAGATACGGTTCAGAAAAAAGGCTGGTGCGCATGGAAACCGGTTACATTTTGGGATAAAAAATCATATTACAATTGTTGCATGCCACTTTTCCCAGATGCAAGCGACTATTAATCAATTTATCATCTAATTTAGTTGAAATCAATTTATTGTTTAAAATATATTTTATATTGTTTCCGGCTATTGAACATTCTAAATAAACAACATAACAAAAGTATTATCAATGGTATTTACAATTTTATTTCGTATTCCTTTGGCTGATACGGACTCCATCGTCAATTTAAGTTCATAGGTCAATTCATACATTCTGACGTTCGAGGTCCATGGATCCAATGAACCACCCTGACCTGAAATTAGCCATAGAATTTTTTTTTAAGTGGGTTTTTGGTGTTGAGGTGTTGAGGACCAACCAAAAACTCCTTTCTATTTTTGAAAATGAGGACCTCTTTTGGGTCTTCAACTTTTTTTTCCCCTGTTCAAATTGTTGGGATAGCTTCTCCTCCAAATTCACAGTGTCAGATTCAAATTTTGTACTTCATTTAAAATGAATCATGTTTGAGAAGAACTATCAGATCAAAGACATTTGAAGGCTAAGGAGAGTTTTTTTTTTATCTAAGCCAAGGGTAAATTCCCGAGATTTTCAAATGCTAATGCTAACAGAGCATTTTCATTAGCCTTATTCATTAGCATAGCCGAATCACCGCAAGAGTCTGTATGAAGATAATGACACATCGAGTGTATGCGGCAACGCGTCACTGTATGATTTTACTATTGGTCTGTATTAACAACACACGGCGTTTCCAGCGTAACAACGTTAGTCCTCTGTTAGTCCATTTGAGTTTGCTCCGCAATATCTCAAGAGATTAAAAGTTTAGATGGCATTAAAATTTAAATCGAGTTCCATTTTTGAAGGAATAACGAAAAATGAAAAATCAAATATATTGAATTCAAAGTCTGATTTAACCTCACCTGAGGTGAGTCACCTTACAATCAAATTCGATTTGATCCAAGGTAGAGACTAAACATGATATTTTTGACGAAATTTACAACGCCTTTTATTCAATCTTGGCACAAAATTGCCCATTATTTGTAATCAGCCAATGTGAAAGAATTCAAATCAATTCAAATTAACGATGACAATTAACAGTTTATGGTGCTTATCAAGAATGCTTATGGCCATAGATAGACAAATTGATATAAGCTATTATTCAATGAAAAATACAAGTAAATTTCATTCCTGAACTCTCTCCAGACAATGATTTTTTCAAATGCATCTATGTGACAAAATGTTGTGTTCTCTTTTGGTATGCAACATTGTCAGCTGACGAAAATAGTAAAAATCGAACATTTAAAAAAAACAGGTAATCAACGTTGATCTCTGCTTATCTTATCGCCGATACACAAGTGATATCTTTCGCTCATCAAAATAACACATCTTTCAAGGCATGATTTTACATGAGAGCAAATTATGTACGCATTAATTCATTCAGTACAGTTTGCTATTTGTGGTGCATTTGATAAGTATTCGAAAAGAGATCAGGTATCTGACTAACTGATTAATCGGTTTTAAAAATTGATTTGTTACGATTATGGGTCAAAAGACTGTTATCGCGTTTGGTATTCTAATCATAAATTGCTTCCATCGTGTGCAGTCAAATGAATTGAAAATAATTACAAATTGTACGTTAGATGATTTACGTAACATCAATGCTGATTCGAAAAAAATTACTTCAACTGCAGTGGATTTCGTTTTTTCGCATTGCAGTTTGTTTACACTGCCGGATGCATTTTTCGTAAATGTTTCAAGTGTTCGGTCAATTGATTTTTGCAGCTCGGAAATTACATCGATAAATCCGAATGCATTGAGTGGTTTAAATGAACTGCAAGTGCTTCGAATTGTTGAAAACCCCAGTTTAACCCAACTCGAACTATGGACGCCACGTAATTTAGTGAAATTAATTGAATTGGATTTGCATAAAAACGGCATCAACAAATTGGAGGTGAATGCCCTGCGTCGTTATCCAAATATAAAACGGCTGGATTTACAGGGAAATGCCATTCAAGAAATACCAATTGGTTTTCTTGATCTATCATTTAACCTTGAAACATTGAATTTGGCTGAAAACTCCATTCAACGAATCGAATCCGATACATTCAAAGCACTTTTACGTTTGTGCAGCTTGAATTTAAGCAACAATCACATCACCTATATCGATTCATATGCCTTTACCACAACAACTCGTTTGAAAACGTTACAATTGAACGGCAATCAAATAAAAACCATAAATTCAATGGTTTTTTTCAATTTGGCACAATTGGAATATTTAAACTTGAGCGCAAATGCATTGAGCGGCTATGCTTTGGATGAAGATGCTTTTAAACAAAACTCACAATTGTTGCACTTAGATGTCAGTCACAATGAAATGGTTTCAATATTGCCCAATGCACTGAAAGGACTTCATTCACTTCAAGTATACAAAATCAATCATTTTATTGAGAAATTAAATTTTTAATTCAAATGATCAAATAAAAGCGACTAAATTAAATTCTTAATTTGATTATTAATAGGTTTTAAATGCAAGCAACAATCAAATGGTATCGATCGCTTTGAAAGACCTCGGCAATTTAACACATTTGGATGTATCGATGAACAAATTAACACACTTGCTCGACAATCAATTTGCATTCATGGCTTCAATTCAATCAATAAATATATCGCACAATGAATTAAGCTCAATTCAACCATTCACATTAACCGATTTAAAGACATTGAAAACGCTGGATCTGTCTGCAAATCATTTGCACACCGATGATTTTCTGAATGAAGCCACAGCCATAAAAACGATTCATCTACAAAATAATGAATATAACAAAATCAATTTATCAGCATTTAAATCCGTTGGACGGGTGCACTTGAATAATAACCCATGGAATTGTTCGTGGCTTTTGAATGCTTTAGCAAATAAAGAGCATCAGATCACCAATATTCAGTTTGGATTCGAATTTGATGGTGTTGAGCATGGAAATTTAACATTATCATTAATTGAAGAGCTCGAATGTCTTGATTATCGTAAATCATTAGATAATCCGATCACACGTCGCATTGTCATCGTTAATTCGGATAATTGCAAATCTCAGAAGAATTCCGACAATGAGAAAAAGGTATTTGAATTTCTGTGATGTGAAAATGATGATGATTTGAAGTAGTGTTTTGAATTTTTGGTTTAACTTACAGAAGAGACCGGTTATAAGCACATATCCCAGGACATTCAACAAATTGTTGAGCGATGAATTTGATTTTAAGGCATGCCTTTTGTGGTCTGTTGGTGCCGTTTTCCTTGTTATCGGACTCGTTCGCTTTGGAAAGTATTGCCTTGATAAATCGGAAAAGAAAAGTGAACGATATCGAATAGTTCAACAGGAAAAAGTACTCAAAGATATTGATGATTATTTTGCAAAGAATAATAGACGACAAAGAACTTAAAATTTAATCGATATGAGAAATATTGATTAATGCTTATAAATTGTATTGAACTATTGTTTATATTTAAAAACGAATAAAGTATTCAAATTCTCACCAAACGAGTGACATTTGTCCATTGTTTGTGCATAACATAACCTCAACCATTGTGACGCATAGTTAAGTGTTGTTGTGAGCATGTAAACATTGAAATTGACCGGCATTCCATTTGCGATGAGTTTGTTGTATTCTCATGAAGACTGTTCGCTTGTATCACACGAAGACTACATTAATCAAATTTATAAGAGCTGTTCAAGCAATGATGCACAAACTAACTATAAAATTCGTTCAGATATATTTGATCTAAACGTTCCGTATCGTCAAAAGACGGACGATGAAATCCAAACAAAGAAAAAACATCGAAAGATTATCAAGAAGACGGCGAATCTTTTGGCTGATGAACATCCGGATGAATATGCGTTGGTACAATTCGCATACAATTTAGTTTATATTGTGACTGGTATCAAAGAAATTTTAATGACCAAATTAATTATTTACAGATCGAAAAACTCAAATCGAATACAAAAGAATTCATCAAACAATGCTGTGAGAAAAACTTATTGTTGTCATTTTTACCTGATCAAGCTAAGCCTACAAATGAACGAGTAAAACAGTTTTTGAATGAATGGCAATCAGTCGAATGTCTACGGACCGATTCATTTAGTGGTGGCAATGATACCACCAAACCAATTATATTTAAACTAAATGATATCAGCCATATTATTCCTGTTAACTGTAAATTTTTTAATATCAACATCACAAAAATGGAATCAGCTAATTTTGAGACCGGTTATGATTTAATTGTTCTGGATCCACCCTGGTGGAATAAATATGTTCGACGATCGAGAAAATTTAACCGAGAAAATGGGTACATTTGACAATTTACATTGGTACTGAATATATTATTAAAATAAAATAAATCATTGTAGGTATGAGATGCTGACTAATGAGAATATTGCCGACATTCCAATTGATAGAGTGACTCAAGTCGATAGAACACTGGTAGCTATTTGGTGTACAAATGCCCCATCTACAATTCAAGCAGTTAAGGAGCTATTCCTTCGAAAATGGAAACTTAAACTGTTGGCCACATGGTTTTGGATAAAAGTAAGATTTTATACTAGATTTGTTTGAATACTCTGTATTCTTGCCAGTGTACCAGCTATAATCAAAATGTTCAATTTGACTTAATTTTATTTCAATACTTCGGATTTTAGATAACCAAATATGGTGAAACCATTTGTGAATTTGATTTGCCATTGAAGAAGCAACCGTTTGAGCGTATTTTTATAGCTTGTCATGTAGAATCCACTCATGATTTTAATATTCCAGATGCAAAGTTGATCTTTAGCGTGCCAAGTGCAATTCATTCACACAAACCACCACTTCAAGGTGACGAAACGAAACAAAAAAAAAACACAAACGAATATTCCGATCCAAAGGAGATTTCTCCATTTTTTTTTTTTATAAACAATGAATTTTTAATTATAATTTATGTTTGCAGATTTGCTTATGCCGTATCTCACTAAATCTGGCAACGATGTTTCGAGCATAGAAATATTCGCGAGATATTTATTGCCGAATTGCACATCAATCGGATTGGAAGTGTTAAAACTACAAAATTTACAAATATTTTGTGACGAATGAATGAAGGACAAATAAAATTGAAAACGAACTTCGTAATTTAAACATAATATAAACGATATTTTGACATTTGTTTAGTGGCTGTGGCCATTTGTTAAGACCGTTTTATAGCCAAGTGGATTCATTTTTTGCCATCGCCAAAAATCGGAACACATCTGTTCGATTGATTTTTCCGCCTTCCATCCAAGCTCGCGTTCGGCCAATGAGCTGCAAATAAAAATTACACATTAAATATAAAAATATTAATATTTTAAATGGAAGTGGTGATTTATTGTCTCTATTGTGAAGAAAAAGGAGTGAAAGTGGCAGAACGTTGAGGACAAATCACGCATGCAATTACTTTTGCGGTCGACAATTACTTTGTATATTTTAACATTACTTTTAGATTTGTTGAGATTGACACGTTTTCAGAATAATTTTTCACGATGCATGTAATTTTGAAATATATCAATTGTTTTTATATGAATAAGTAATTGCATTTGACATATTTTTAGCACTACAATTATTTCTGTACATTTCGAATTAAGTTTTTTTGCAATTACTATAGATTTTCAGCCACATGAATTGTGCAATTGAAATTACTTTTTAGTGATTCATTCATTGTGACCACGGTCAAAGTCAATCGATTTTATCGACTCATAAATCACTAACGCCAGTTACATATTTGTTTACAATAGCGCACTTCACCAGACCATTCATTCGAATGATTAACTTACGGATCCGCAAACATCGTCGAAATATCACCCGGTCGGCGAGCTTCGAATGCGAATGGAACTTCAACATTGTTTGTTTTTTCAAATGTTTTTATGAGCTCAAGCACTGATACACCGCGACCAGTTCCCAAATTATAAGCCTACAATTGTCCATTGAAACGAAACGAAATTCAGCAATTTCAATCAAAATAATGCAAATTCTTGAAAAATAATGCAAATTATATGGTAATAAATTATTACATTAATTTTAATGTGTGACTTTTCCAGTTTGTTTAAGGCGGCCACATGTCTGTAATGAATATTGTATTTAATTTTATTATCAAAAATGGCACAAATATTATTATTGATTCCGTTTTTTTTGTTTGCTCTTGAAAATCAATCAATTAACTTACCCACTTGCCAAGTCCATGACATGAATATAATCACGAATGCCAGTTCCATCTGGTGTGTCATAATCGTTGCCAAAAATTGTAAGTACATCTTTTTTACCCATTGCAACTTGGCTAATGAACGGCATCAAATTGGTAAATTGTTTGGTTGGATCTTCGCCAATAAGACCAGATTCATGTGCACCAACCGGATTGAAATAGCGCAAAGCGATTATATTCCATTTATCATCGGAATTTGTAACATCACGTAAAATTTCTTCGATAAAAAATTTCGTACGCCCATACACATTTGTGATGCTATAGCCGATGCGTTTTTCTTCGGTGATTGGTAATTGTTCGGGTTCACCGTACACGGTGCACGAGCTCGAAAATACCAAATTGTAAATGTTGTATTTTTTCATGATTTCCAATAAATTAATCATGCCAATAATGTTATTTTTGTAGTACAACATCGGATATTGCATGGATTCGCCAACGGCTTTCATTGCAGCAAAATGAATGACAGAGTCAATTTGATGCTAATTTTGAAGAAGAAAAAAAAACACACACAAATATTCATTGCGTTGTTACGTATTTTACTGCGCAAATGAGGTGTTTTCTTTCACCATAACATAAAATTCCACAGCAAAAACTACCTCAACCACACTTACATTGTGAAAGATTTTCTCCAGATGTGATGTGTCAAGAAGATCACATTTATAGAATGTCACCGGTATTCCGGTAATTTTTTCGACACGTTTGAGTGCAATCGAACCATCATGACCATCATCCACGGAGTTTGCAAAATTATCCAATGCAATAACATTGTAGCCAGCTTCTTGTAATTTGACAACACAATGGGATCCAATATAACCAGCACCGCCTGTCACAAGAACCGTTTTACCATTCGATTGAGCCATGTTTTTTTTTTCGTTATCGTTTCTCTGCCTTGACTACTTCAGTCGGTGCGATGTTGTTGTTAACTGATCTTCGATCTATTTGTGATGTGCACGTTTATTTGAAATGTACGTGAATAGAACTACAACAACAAAATATGTCAGACGATTCAAACCGGTTATGATTTTTACTATCAGAATATTAATTCTAGTAAAAGACGCTATCCGCTATCGAAAGAATGTGAGCGTTTATTTGATGAAATTATTTGCATATTTCGATGTGTAATATCATTAACACAGCCATCATACAAAAAAAAAACACAGCCTAATGTGTATAATGTTTAAATTTCTAAGCGTGATTTGTTTATTACCAAACAATTAGTTTTCACACTCTTTGCATTAACACATTTAATCGTAAACATTTTGAAAATATTGATTGAAACACAAACTGTGACCACTTACCGTTTCTAAGCCAACGTGAATGTTGATGGTAATTTTAGATTTTTTTTTCCGCAAGAATAAAACTGATGATTGAATAGAACCAGTTCACATAAGCAGCGTAACAATGTTTTTTTTTTCGTATTAAAAAAAAATACCACAAGAACGATCAAATGTTCTCAAGTTCAATGTGCGATAGCAAAATGCCAACTAAACTCATTCATAAAATTGCAATACAGCTTAGCATGAGAACGCATTGCATGCGTATTGGTAATTTACATGGAACTTTGCTTTGTGATTGAAAGATATGTCCCAACGGTTATGTTGAACTCGAAACAATACATTGTTGTGGCCATCGCACCGATATATATTATGCGTGCCTCTTTTTTTTATCCCGTCTTTTATTCTCTTGTTCTTTGATGTATTTGAAAATAGAATTTCAACATTCAAGCAGGTTTTTGCGTTGATTCACCGTAGATGAGTTGGCTAATCAATATGGCATTTAAGCAATTCCATGTCATTCGTTTGGCAGATGCATCATTTCCACCGAACGAGACGAAATGAAAGACGAAACAAATATGCTCTTAGATTTTGTGCTCATTGGCAAACAACCTTGAACTTATGATGTGGCCGTGGAAGCCAACAAATGAAGCATTTTGTACATGTTATTGGGTCAGTTTTAACACAGATATCGATGCACGAGGTGCATATTCTGAGAATTTCAACAAAACTGGTTTTTGACATTTTTGTTCTATGAAATATCTTATGCAGTGAAAAAGAAACAAATAAAAAGCCGGCCGGATCATCGATTCTTAATAAACATATATAAATTTTTATTCCGAATATTTCTTTCAGCTTTTATACGTTTTTACGAAGACTTTTATTCCCATTTTTTTTTTTACAAAAAATAAAAATAATATTATATAAACTTTAACCGCATTGGAATCGATCTATGAGCATAGAAAATGATTATTATTTCGTTTAAAAGAAATCTCTTTACTTATCTACACTGAATCATTACGAATATCTACATGTTCGATTTGTTTAAACAATTAATGTGCATCGATTTTTATTTTTCATTTAAAAACTATCTATCGTAAAAGCCTTGTTAATAAATTGTTGAATTAAATGGAAATATGTGTTCAGGTAATTCATTCAGTTTTGGGCACTTTTCATTCGTTGTAATTTATAGTTTTCTTTTTTATTTCGAGCTATAATTGCTCGAAGCAGATCATTTGAGTATGGTTTAAAAAAAAAAATATGTTAAAAAAATTGTAATTTTTGTGAACATTTTTCATACATTTGATTTTGTTCGCACACAGCCATTTAATCTCAAAAAAACAAAATTATTCATAGATTTTACAAGACTTACAATATTTGTTGTCCCTATCGAGTACACAAACATAATTTGGCATCTCGTCAAATTGACATGGACGAGACATAATATTTATTGATAAATTTTAAGTTGTACAAATTTTAGCTGTAATTTTTATTTTATATTTTTTTCAATAAAATTCGTGTTTATCTAGTGCTTAATTATTTCATGCATACAAATTTCTTGTATGGGTACAAATATGGTTATGGTGATTTAAGACTCGAGGGCATGGAAGAAATCATTTTAAATTTTATGAGGTCATTTTAAGTATGTTGAAGAAATGGCAGTAAATCTAAATGGATGCATTGATTTACCACTGAATCTCGAATTTGCGGTCTTGATGGCATGGTTGATATAAGGTTGATGTTGATTGGTGGCGGCTGTGAATTGACAAATAGCATCAAACAATTCTAATGATTTACGAAACTTTGCAAAATTCTTGGTCTATGTAAAGTGAGTATGACCACAGTGTCCTATTGAAAGACTTCCATTAGACTTGATGAATGGGGTCTTTGGTCATATAGAAAAATATTTGTAACAATTTGTCTATTTTTAAACATTTTTTCACAAAATATTTAAAAAAAAAACTCGTTTAAATTACAACATTTTTACATTTTGTTCGAAAAATCCTTTATAAATTGTTTGTGTGCTTTGTGCAATTGATATGCTCAGGTATGAATTTGTGGCTGGTATTGATGACATGTTAGCAGATGTGTTGGATGAAAGCAATACGATTCAATAAAGATTAGTGTTGCTCAAGTCATGTTGAGTGTTTGGGATGTGTGTGTGTGTGTGTGTGTTTATGAATGTGTTGTGTTTTTGTTTTTTTAATTCATGAATTGATTCGAGGATCGCGTGGCTCCAATGCAACGCAATCATCATCCGTAAATTCTACATCAAAGCGTTCATCGCCTGAAAGTAAGGCATCCGATTCAGAATCATAATCAATCAAATCATTAATATCATTAAATCTACGTTGTTTATTGATTTCATTCAATTTATTTAAACTATCTACATCAAATCTACGGGCACAATATTGTTTAGCACGTTCAAATAGATTTTGTGTGGCAAATTTACCGTTTGTATTGATGGATGCGTTGCCATTTGTAGCCGGTGTATTGCCATTGGTAAATCCATTGCTGGCATTTTTATTCAGTTTACTCACATAATTGATAAGAAATGAACGTTTATGTTGATGATGATCGTGTCTCATTAAAAAGTTATCGGTCACCCAAAATATAAGTAAATTAACAAAAAATGGAATCACCAGCATGAACAAGGTCAATTCGATGGTGGCATTTGAAAATGGTGATAATACCAAATTTTTTACACTCTCCCAAAATTTCCATTGAATAAACAATGTGGTTGAAATTTTCACCAATGCCATCAGACCAATGTAAATGCATGTTTGATAGATCCATGATCTTGGTGCATCTAAAACAATAATTTAAATCATCAAATCGAATTAGGTGATTGGTTTGAATAGAACGAGCAATGGGACATTTAAACAAGAAATCTTACCATAAACACCGAAATTTATTGCTGGCCATTTTTTGTAGTACGCTAACAGTTGGCACAATCGAATCCCAATAAACACAATCAACAGTCCAATGGTTGAATCTAATAAAAAATTGATCACGTACCAAGTGCACGGATCACCCTGAAATAGTGGTGCCAAATAGACGTTTGTCAAATGAATAACGATAGCACCAATACCCTGTTTTGATGTGTCGTACCACCAAACCATCCATGGCCGACGAACACCAGGCGGCTCACGAAATCTTTTCGCTACAAAACCAAAATCAATATACAACGCAAAAAGAGGAAGACATGAAAGAAAGAAACAAACAAACAAACAAATAAATTAATTAAAATCATATTACTTGCAGCTCAGCCAATAATTTATTTACGCAATAGCCACTCACAACGCGTCAGATCGATTGATCAATTGATCAATTGATCAATGTTCAATTCATATTTGTATGTATGCATGTGTATGTTGCTATAATCTGTCTATTGACGCGCGTATTGGCAAGATAAGAGAAACCAAAGTAAAAAGAAATAATTGTGATTCGTACCAATTAGGCATGTGAAAGCTAAACCAGCTAAAATGACTTGAAGCATCAACCCTAGGAAACCTGTTAATGCATCTTTAGCGCAATGATCCAATTCGTCCGTATTCACCATTTGAAATTCGATTGTGGAACACGATTTCTCTTTTTGTACGACAAACAAGTAAATTAATCACTTGAATTTCGCAGCAAACGCATACAATTCGCTGCTTGAACAATTCGGATCGACGATAATTTTCGAATCAACAAATCAAAAACACAACTGAATTTTTTAAACGCTTTTCTGTGTTGCACAAATGTCACCGTCAAATATCAAAAACTTTTGTATACTAAACAGTTGACGATTGAATGAAATGATCACGATTTTCAACATATTTCACTATCAATCCACTGAATCAATGTATATCACATATTTCTTTTTATGAAAGAATTTTACTTAACAATTCAAATACAAACTGAATCTCTCGGTTTTATTTGTTTCTCTTAAAAAACAAAATTAAACATGTTCAAACTCATAAGTCACCAGGCCACCACAGAAAAAAAAGTGATAGCAACGAATAAAAAACAAGAAAACGAAATAAATAAAAGTGAACAACGAACAAAAGGGAAATGTTTTTTGTTGTTCCGTATTTTGTTTCAACATAGTTTTTCTCTATCCACTCCTTTCGTGCACTAAACTCTAATTAAATTTTGACAATTGCTCGTTTGTGATGTGCTCTTGAGTGGATTTACGATAGCAATTTGAATGTATGTAGATTGTAGACGACCAGTACATTTATTTCATTGAGTCGAACGAATTGCGTTTGTATGAGACAGACTCTCATATGCTCATCGTTCATCACGCGTATGATCGCAGGCCGGTATGTGTTTGTGTAAACTAGCATCACAATGACACTTTGGATCCGCCTCTTTATCCGTACACTTGAGATTTAAATTTGTGTTTTTAGTTTTTTTTTTTAATCTTATTGGAAAAAAATATTAAAAATACTATTAAAAATATTCAATGAAAGGATTAAATTCGAAAAAAAAAATAATATTCAAAAGCTCAAATGCGTGTTGAATAGTGAGTGCTTCAAACGAACTGCACACCCGGCATCAATCTGTTTGACCGATATTGACAGTCGACAGTCCAGCAAATGCATAAACGTCAAATTCGAAACGTCCATCATTCTTTTCAACATCGCACGTCGATGCAATAAGTTCGATCACGGTATTCGTTCTCGCCGAAAATCGTAAAAAATCCACATCATCCTTTGTCATCAATACGATTAAATCGTTGAATTGTAATTAAAAATGCCACCAAAGTTCGATCCAACTGAAGTTAAACACGGTAAGTGTTGGGAAAAAACGCGTTTTTTCGTCGAATTTGTGCCGATGTGAAAATAGTGTTTTTATGCAAAAACCAACTACCATACCTATTGGGAGGTTTGGTTATGTTGCTGTTAAACGTGTGCATAAAAATAATGTTCCGATTGTTTTTTCCGTTTCGTGTATAGTCTACCTCCGTTGTGTTGGAGGAGAAGTCGGTGCCACCTCATCATTGGCTCCAAAAATCGGTCCATTGGGTTTGGTAAGTTCACGTTTTTATATGTTGTTATTGGAAAAAAGCAAATGAGAATGCCGCATGTTGCTCGCAATGTGACAGTTACAAAGACTTGTTGGCAGCTCATGTCAATCGCTTACAAATATGCCAACCGCAAATAACTAATCTTTTCACATGTTTTCATTCATTTTACAGTCACCAAAGAAAATTGGAGATGACATTGCCAAGGCTACCGGTGACTGGAAAGGTCTTAAAATCACTGTGTGCTTGACCATTCAAAATCGTCAAGCCACCATCTCAGTTGTTCCATCAGCTGCTTCGCTCATCATCAAAGCACTGAAAGAACCACCACGTGACCGAAAGAAGGTCAAGAACGGTAAGTTTAATGCCTGAATCTATGTCCATCTCATTGAATATTCGTTTAGTCATTTCACAGAAATGAATGGAAACAGGTTGACACATTGATCCATAAAAGACCATTCATTCTAGTCTAAGAAATCACTTGAAGAAATGACTAGATTTGAAATTATATTTCTCATACCTGTGTGATCTTACAGTATATTAATTTGAATGCTTTCTTTTCACCAGTTAAACACAATGGCAACGTCTCATTGGATGACATTATCAGCATTGCCCGTGTATTGCGACCACGTTCGATGGCCCGTGAATTGAGCGGAACAGCTAAAGAAATTTTGGGTACCGCACAAAATATTGGCTGCACCGTGGATGGACGTCCACCACATGACATCATCGATGACATAAATGACGGCGCCATTGAAATTCCTTCAGAATAAACAAATTCGTTAACATCCGTGATTAAGTGTACTTGATTAAGAACAAAATATTGTTTTTTTATGTATACTGAATAAAATGAGGGAAACTCACGTGTACAATGAGTTTTACTATTAAGGATAAAATGAAACCAATTCACATTTCATTTAGCACATGGCTCTGGACACACACACTTTGATCTATAAGAACTAGAGAAATCCTCTTCGAGCTTAAGGCATCACTTCTTATTGCATATATGCATGAATTAAAAATGAACGTCTTTTTCTCTCATGAATGCAAAAAAAAGATATCTACCTGCATTGGTCAACAACACTTAGAGAATATTTGTTCAGATTATGTGTTTTGATTCAGAATCTGAACAATTATTCCCCGCGTGAAGCGAAAACATTTTCCAAACGACTTGACAAATGATAGAGAACTCATTGGATTTAATATTCAGTAGAGCGCGTTCAGCGATAAACATAACCTTAAAATGATAAAACGCAAAGAATCATCTATGCACCCAGATTGGCAATACCAAATCTATAGAACACGATCGAAAACTCAAATGATTCTTCATTTTCATTACTCTTAAAAATAAAACGAATTTCTGATTTCAATCTCTTCAATTAGTTTATTTTGTTTGTTTTATTTTCATTCAAAGAGACAGGCAAAATGGTAATGTTTTGGCTTTAAAGTCGATTCATGTCTATTTGTAAAAAAGAAAAAAATGTCTTATATGGTAATTAATTTTAGCACACTAAACGATAGGAAATATAACGGCCGGCTGTTTCAGATGGTCGAATAATTTTCACAACTTGTCCACGTTTTAGACCAAAATACCGTGCAACAGGATCACCCGCTTGAATTCGCATCAACATGTTTTCTTTGAGTTTGTAACGTGCCAATAGTTCTTGTTTCTCTTCCGGTGTCATAACAACATGCTCTGGTACCAGTTCATGTTCGGTGATATTGATTAGTAGTTCTGATTCCAAGAATTGTTCGAGAATATATTTTGGTGCCATGTCAACAAGTGATTGTTTGGCTGATGGTGTCATGCCCGTTTGAACAACAACAATGGCACGATGAATGTTCTCCTCTTGCATTCGGGTGCAGTATGTCTTGATGGTTTTAATACCGATTTTTGGTTCATCCGGGAAGAAAACAAACATTTGATCGGTTGGATCGTCATTGTGAGCAACCAAAACAATCAAATCAGAACGAGCTGGACGCTTTTCACTATTCAAAACATAAAAATAAAAATAAATAAAACAATTCATTGCAACACTTCATAGAGAACATTTCAAGCAATCATAAAATTTACCTTGGTTTATCACCAAATTGCTCTTTAAACTGCTCCAATGTTTGATCCAATTCATCCTGGGTTACAAGGTAACCGCGATCATGACTCAACTGCAAAGAAGATTAATTAAAATTCATTGAATAAAAATTTACCTTTTTCAAACAACGACTGAAAACCAGCCAAATTAATGCAAGTTTAAGGTTAGTTGTAAACCTAAAGACACATATTTGTTACACAATATCACAAACCTGCATCACAGTTTTACGAATTCTCCATAGTTTGTATGTTTCGGCTTCATCATCCATTGCTAATTTTTATTTTTAGAGCAGTTCTATGCTTTAAAATTGTTTAAACTGTTAACAAAATGCAGTAAGAAAATCCACAAATGAAACGCTTCTCTGGCTCCGTCAAATCAAATGTTATTATCTTACGCTTGTTTGACAGACGAAATGAAGCGCATGCAGACTTGTTTATGGTGAAGTGATCGCAACGCCATCTATATGAACGGAAATAAATGCCATTTCACCATCTAGAGTTATATCCGACACAGTGGTGTGAAACGTATTGGCGATTTTTTGTTGTTGTTGAAAAGTCGTTAAAAGTCTTTCTGGATTTTCATAAAACATATGAAACAATAAATCAATAAGTATGCGAGTTTTATTCAGGATTCCGTAAAAATTTGATGAATCTTAAAAGTGTTTATTTTTTGTGTGTGTTTTCTTTTATCTTCTTCAAATTTTATGTGTCATCATATCTTAATAATTGAATAGATGAATTATTGAGCTATTGCGTTTGAATGTGTTCCAAATTGATCCCACTAATTACGAAAATATTTATCGTTTTATCATGAATGTGTGTTTAATCTGGTCGACAAATGTGTTCGTAGCTGGTGCACTGTGTTCGCTTGAATGTTTGAAGTGTCTAATAAAAGCGGCCGAGGGGACTTTTAACGGGCCAATTGATAGCAAGTTGTTTATGGCTAACTCGCCCCGTTTAATAGTAAAACCGCCTGGATAATATCACCATTTTTGGCACGATATTTTAAGTTTGCTTTTGGATCATGAAAGCGAACCATTTTAAGAAAAATAAATGTATTACTACCAATTATGTTGTGCATTTCTCTCCCTATCTCTCTCTCTCTCTGCCATATCGTGTGTGTTTTGTCATGTATATTTTGACGAATGCCAGCCAACGCGAGGCGTTGTACGACGCGCATCCTCAAAAAAAAGTAAAGCACACAATTTTTGGCCCACCGCCGTGACAGTGGACAACAGTGTGTATGTGTGAAATGAGACAGGCGAAAAAGCGATGAGCGTCATTAATTTTATTTTAATGTTTTATATGCAACGGAGTCGCATTCAGAGAGAAATTGAAGCAGCTAAGTAAAACAGTATGATGGCACAGGGGCTATGTAATGCTATGTAACGCACAACTGTGAAAGACGATGAGTGGAATTGAGCAAACGACCAACCAAAACGAACGATAGCCGATATTTGTTGAAGTTTCCTGTTTTTATAGCTTAGCTCTCGCTCGCTTGCTCACTCATTCGCGCGCGCACACACACAGCCCATTCAACATCACAATTCTCATTCTCGAACGAGAAACGAGCGTGCTCACCATTTTATATGGCTCTAATAAAAATTCCATCATGAATTATAAATTTGTTTTAATGAAAAATATCCATTTGGCTTGTGTTCATCAGCCACAAAATTTATAATAAACAGTGCGCGTGTATGCAAGCTGAATGAGAATACCGCATCCATCATCAGCACATAATGCGGCGAACGGAGAGTGAGAGCAACAGAGAAAGAGCACCATACAAAACCATTTATTGGTATCAGTTTATCAGCGCAATTTTAGCGAAGATCTATAGCCGCATGGTAAAGAGAGCAACAAACAGCGGCATCACCACCAGCAACAGCAAAAACACATGAAATGCACACACTGAGAGCGTGAAACAAGAATAAATATGAACAGAGAGTGGAATGAATATGAACGGACACGACTAAAAAAAGTATTATGAAAATTGATATATGCGCTAATGATGATTGCCGTTTTCTGGTGGCATCAAGTGTTGTATACCCAACGAACGGCATATTAAAGCTCATTTTTCACACACCCGTGGATGCTCACTTGTCTCTTTCTCTTGCTCTTGCAATCGCTCTCTGTCTCACTCATCCAATCTCTTTTCACAATTTTATATTCAGTTAATCTCATTGCACTTGCATTAGCAAAACCGAATCATCATGAGACTTCGTAAATTGAATTACAATTTTTTGATTTGCATCGTTTCATCAGGCCGCCAACGAAACGACAACACACCGATAACGATAACATAAATTGTTGACCAATTGAGAAACGAGTAATATTTGTCCATTTCGGTTCAACACGAATGATTCCCATGGATTTTTCGGTTCGAGTTTTTGTTTTTGTTTTTTTTTCTTCTTTTATTTATGAAAGACGTATTCAACGTATTATTATACAAAAGACGACAAACAAAAAATACTGCGGCCCATTTGCAATTAATTGACGTTAAATTATACAAATTCTAATGTGTTTCATCAGTGAATGGCCATGTACGGTTAGAACAGTTCAAAGCCAATAAAACGATCTAATCGTAAATTTCTCAACTAAATTGTAATATGTGTGAGAGAGTTTGTGTGTGTGTATGTTGTTTCGAATTTATGTTGGTCTTACTTCTTTTGGCGTATGCATTTACCATGCAAATACCAAGGCCCATTGAAATAAATATATTTGTTTGATTCTTTTTCTTGAGGTTTTTATTTTGTTTCGTTTAAAATATCGCGTTTGCAGATCAAGGAGCTGATTATTTTGCTATGATCTAGCTTATGTTTTACTTGTTATGCGTATCATGCGCGAACCAAGGAATAAAATTACATCGGTCAACGATACCCGACAAAATATTTGTAGTGTTTACAGGGGGGAGGCGGATGTGGTGAGGTATGGTAAGGGTGTCACACAAAAAAGACCGTGGATAATATCAAAGAATCGTAGCGTATTAAACACTGTCATAAAAACCTCTATGGCAGATGATTCGTCGGAATAATTATGGAATCGTATAAAAAAAAGAAGTACACAACCAAAACCATCAAACTCACTGCAGTAAGTGTAAAAATAAATGGCGGTATTAAAAAAAAACGTAACGGGCGACCCAACTTATATCGAAATAAATGTAAAATGTTATGTGGTTGGGGCGCATAGACAGAGTGCGGATCAATAGGAGCGGAAAAGAGAAAAAGAAAAGGGTAATAAAGTTTTGAAAATTGGCAAACATAATCAAATATGAATGTCCATTTTCGGAACGAAGCCGAATGCAATGAGTTGAATAAATAACGTGCAGAAGTGAAAATTCGAGCAAAATAATAACACAGGAACAAGCATTGTACGGAACAACGAATGGAAAAGAGAGAATGAATGAACGAACGCAAGTGAACGAGAACGATCGCACGGTGCCACGGTGCCAAGGCAGAGCGAGACGGGCGCGGGTGACGGGGGGGAAGGGCGGTTGGGGAAGGGGGGAGAGAAGTGGAAAATGGCATACAAAATAACCTGCATACGAAGAAAACAATTACCGAGCAATTATAAGAATTTATTAGTTCATATTCGCAATGTAACAATTGCATTCAATTCCAGTGCAATAAATCAAGTAAGGATGCGAAATTATATGAATACGCGGAACAACCGAAAATGTGCCGCATATCGCTGTACATTCACTCGTGTCGTCGTTTGTCGAATGGAAAATTGGAGAGCCCAAGACGAATAAAAACAACAGCAACAGCAACAATAATAATAATGAAAAAGGCATTACACACAAGTGAGTGCCCCCATGTTGTTTAAATGTATACTGACAAAATTCTCTAAATATGTGGCATCAATCAGTTGTTTGATGGCAGCCAAACACATAACCAAAAAAAACCCGTAGCACCGTACAAGTACACTTCGATACATTACAATGGCAGTCAACATAAAAAATACACACAATATAACAATACACAACAATCTCAATTATAAAAACACACATACAACAATAACAACAACACAAAACGGTCTATTATTGAATGTTCGACGGAAACAGAGGCATGAAATTGAACGTAGCTGACGATATGAGGACAAAGAGCAACACAACTCTCACATACACACACACAGCACATGATACGCAAAACGAAATCAAGAACGAAAGCATTCGAATCGATGGAACCGCATCAGCAAAAGCAGAAGCAATAGCAATCGGAAACAAAAACAGCAACACACCAATATACATCAACAAATACGAGCAACAACAGCAGCGGCCAATGACAAAAAGGCGACTATGTTGCAACTCGTTTCACCTTATGTATTATCCAAAGACTTTCTGACACAACAATTTATCAGCTGTTTTTTCTCCATAACACCGATTTGTGCGTTGCACAGACACACATATGTCTATATCATATCGACTGTATGTAGATATATAGAGAGACACACGGGGCACTGGCTCGGCCAGCACAGCCGAGAATTCAAACGGCAATGCTCTCACGTTTGCCAAACCGAGACTCGGGAAATTTTACTACGCTTTGTGTTCCACTTAGTATACATACTTATATAAATATATAGAACTTGCTTGATGGCTACAATGTGCGTACCAAATATCGTATCGACTGTGTAGTGTGTATGCTAAATATAGTGTGGAGCATGGCTAAAATAATATACGTCGTGCTACATTCGTGCGGTCTGTCTGTCTCTGTTTCGCCCACTCTCTGTCTCGTTCACACACATTCACTCGGTCGGTGTGTACGTCGGCGGCGGCCCATTTCTATGTATAAGGTGCAGACGAACCGTGCATATGGTGATGAAGACGACGACGACGACGGTTCAAGTGGATCCAACGTAGTATATAATATATTAGATACGCTCTTTCGCTCTCGTACACGTAGCGTGAGTAAATAGCATTGTCTGTGGAATGTGAATGCACTGAGAATAATTCATGCAACAATCTTTGAGCAAAAACAAAAAACAACAACAAAATATTTTGACATTTCACCAGATAATATTGTTCTTACGATATGATTTTTCTGTCTCCATAGTTTATTTCAAATGTCACATCCAATCATATTTTCTGCAAAATGAATGCTAAACGAATCGAAACATTTGTTTAAGTGTTCGAGGCCGTATGTATTGACTTGTGTCATTGTTCACAAGTAAATAGCATTGATTTTTCATTTCGTTCATTCGTTACATGGATTCATACGTAATCGGTGCACGAATTACAGCATATTATATACACGTAATGCATTCACCCTCAAGGTGATTGGTATGTGTTGTATGTGTTGATTATGTGTGCAGTGTGCACAACAGTAGACGAAGCTTTGCATGTGTATTGCTATCGATAGCAAACAATATACTCTTGCTTTTATTGACACTGCACCGTATTTTGAGAGCTGTTGGAAAAGCTCGCTGCAACAGCAAATACCGTTTAATAATGTACTATACGCTGACAATGGATTTTGGTGAAGGGTTCCGATGATGCTTGCACAAATCCAAAAACATTGAAAAAGCTAAAATGCGACATCAAATCATCATAATATCAATCGTCTTTTTTTGTTGTTGTTGTCGAGTGATTTGTGTTTTTGTTGTTGTTGTTGTTTGTGTTGTCCCCGATTTATTTTCTATTGCTGTAAGAAAACTCCATTCGTAATCCGATCGATTGGCAACGATCGACTTCGATGTACAAGTGATATTTGGTTTACAATAGCACTTATTTTGCTTATTGAATCCATAAAATGAAAGAATGAACGAACAAAAAAGCTGTCACTTTTTTGGCTTTTTGTGCATGTTTTTTGTGTGTGTGCTGTGTATTATTTGACTTCGTTCGTGCGACTACGATGCTATGAATTGTTGTTTGAGCTCATTTGTGTCTCCATCTCCATCACCACATTGTGGTATTGTTTTCGGGCTAGATGTGCAATGTGCATGCCATGACAAAAACATTATTCACTTTTTATTGTTTTTGTTGTTGCACATTTTTTGTGTGTGTTTCATTTTTTTTGCCCCAGCGTATATTCTTTCTCTCACTCTCTTTTCCTCGATGCAGCACAATTTTTCTGTGTGTGATGAAAATACAGAAGAGAACTGCAATTTTGTATCACATCCACTATGAAATGTGTGTAAAACTATTTTTCACTCAATATTTCATTCGCAATGATTATCGGTTTTTATTTGTAAATTTCATATGGATATGGGTTTATCTATCGCATTTTCTCTCTTTCTCTCTCTCTCTCTCGCTCTCTCTCTCTCTCTCTTTCTCTCTCTCTCTCTCTCGCTCTCTCTCTCTCTCTTTCTCTCTCTCTCTCTCGATTCGGTTTTCTGTGCGATTGTTGTTTCATTTTTGTATGTTTATTTTCAGCATTTATTTCCCTTTTGGCCGTTTTCACATTCGATACATGCAAATAACGTGTGTTTGAACATCGGCTGAGCCACACAGCACAATGTATTACTCGTTTATTCTCTGACTTTTTTCGCTTGTGTTTTTTGTTTTCTTCTTTTTCTGATATTTACTTATTTGATTTATTGGGTGATTGCTATGCGTGGCGTGTGCTTTTCAGTGAATTCAGTTGATCAGTAAACGAGGGGAACGCTGTGCGCAATCTGAAAATATAACAGTGTGAAGTGAAGAGAAGAGGAATGAAGCAACACATACACACACACACAAACACACCACAAAAAAGGAAGAGAATGACTTGCAAGGCTTGAACATGCAGAAAGTCAAAATAAACGTCGCTTGATCGAATTGATCATATTAAGTGATAGGGAAAAATAAATTAAACCGAAGGGTGATCATTACAATATTTTTCAACATTCTCTTGACTCCGCCTGGGCGATGCTTTTGTTTTCATGCTATGTGTATATGTTGCGCAAATTAAATTCAATCGGCAAAATATGGCAAGCAAGCAAACAGACGATAGATAAGAAAAATTCAGAATCAACGAGAGAAAATTAATGATTATTAAAAAATAATCGAAAAAAAAACACATGAGTAAAGTTGCTGAACAGCACAACAGAGATAGAATTCCAATCAATGAAGAGAGCGTAGGTTACGATCGTTGCACTGGCTTCTTGCTATCTCCCACTTCTAGCACACACCAAACATCATCCGGCCATACATTGCCGCACAGTATGTGCAGTTTCAGTAAAAGTATTCCATGACATTCAAGTGCTTGTCTTTGGCTCGTTTCGTTCGCTTTCCTTCCTCCGAATGGAACAGTTATGCACATTGCACATAAGTTCATGTCTATTAATGATTCACAAGCTCCAACCACAGGAGAGAGCGAGCAACAACAACATCCACAAAAAGTGTATAAAGAGCACACACATTGTGTGTGTGTGTGTACATATAATCGGCATGCATCGACCACAGTTTCCATTATCAGCCATCTTGTATTACAAATATTTGCTGTGTTTTGAGTTTGGCTCATTCAAACCAAATTGCAATAGAAGTTCGATATCTTTTTGCTCACTCATTCAATTCGCTTCGTTCCGCTGAAAATGGTGTTTGGTTGGTGGATGTGTTTGTGTTTGAGTGTGTCTGCTAAAAATTCGAATCATGCTGAAAACTAGTTAGCATAGTTGTCGTTCGGCATAAGAAGAGGACATTCATTGGCATTTTCAATGCAATTTATCCCATTCAACCATATCTAGGCATGTATCCCGTTTTCATGTGAGCAGAGTGAACGGCTGGACAAAAAATAAAACAGAAAAAAGAAGAAGAGGAAGAAGAATGGAACCAAACCGCTTCAACAGCAACAACAGCAATGAGCACTGAAGCCGTTTTGTTCTGTGGCACTTCATATGCACATCGCCAACACACACACACACACACACACACACACACACACACACACACACACACACACACACACACACAGTGAGATCGTTGCTCGTTTCGGTTTCCTTTTAAGCGAATCCCAAAGCTTTTTGAATTGAATCGAGCACACGACCGATGCAGGTTTATTTAATGAAAATAAATTAGATTGTGCAGGGTGTGTCTCTTTGTTTTGAACACCTCGCTCTTCCATCGCTTTTGCTCACAATTTACCCACTACACAAGATACATTCTATGTGTGCATGTGGCGAACACGCTCAATATGATGATTTGATGCGTTTCAGTGTTTTCTTATTTATTTATTTTTTCATCGATTCTATGTGTGTGCATAGCAAATATGAATTAATCGAGAAGACTTTGATTAAGTTTGTGCGGTTCATTTCTCTTTCTATCTCACTTGCCGGAGAGTCAATGCTTGCCAGTGTCTTGGCTGTGTCTCGTTTGTCTCACTGTTTGTCACACTCACTCACACACATTCTGATTATGAAGCTTAAGAAAGGGCCAGTGTGCAATTTTTAATGGACTTAGCTTTACTATTATTATTCTCCTTTTCAAGTCAATCACATTAGTATTCAAAGTCACTTTTCTTTTTAATCTGTTTATTTTTCTCCGTTGCTTTAAATCAAGGGGGAAATCACTCTAAAAAGTAATTGTGAAGGAAAAAGTAATTGTAAAGTAATTGTGAGGAAAAAAAGTAATTGCAAAGTAATTGTGAAGAAAAAAGTAATTGTGAAAGTAATTGTGAAGTAATTGTGAAGTAATTTTTGGACGAAAATTACTTCACAATTACTTTCACAATTACTTTTTTCTTCACAATTACTTTGCAATTACTTTTTTTCCTCACAATTACTTTACAATTACTTTTTCCTTCACAATTACTTTTTAGAGTGATTTCCCCCTTGCTTTAAATGCTTCGCTATTCCACTTGATGTAGCTGTTGTTGTTGTTTTGCCGTTGAATTTTTTCTTCTTCTTCTTCTTTCAAATTTTGATCGTGTTATTCCCCTCAGTTTTGGTTTTCGTTCAACAGCAACAACGAAATGAATTGTTTTGAAAATCTAAGCACTGTCCATTCATTGCTGGAGCTTCAAGATCAAACAATGTGCATGGCCAAATTGAAAAGAACAAAGTTTCAGAACATAATGAAATCAGGAAAATTGGATTTATGGCATTAAGGTTACAGCGTGCAGGACATTTCAGGCTCGAAAAAACGACACGCATATATTCGGTACCATATACCGTCCGAAAATAGATTTTTCCTTTGATATTCACCATTTTTTTTAACTTCATTTTTTTTTATTTGCCTCAATCTAAAACTGGCTGGTGAAAGCTTTGAAATTTCGTCATCCGTCATGAATTCCTTTGTAAATGATTAAACCCTCATAATTCGTATTTTATTCATCATTTTCCACACAGAAGAATGAAATGTAAAATAAAAATTGAAAATCTGTGTGAAAAACGAGTTGCCTTACGAATCTTATCATCGAAAAAATAAACGAAAAAGAATTATGGACAAAATATCCTTAGGCATTTGAAGAGCAACTTCTATCCATCACAACAACGCGTTCATCGTTACCAATGATTCGTTATGTCTTGATTTGGGCGACTATTCGATGGTCACAATCATAGTGCTTGTCATACAGTCATGATAGAATAACCAACGAGCTTCAAACTTCCACACCGAATTTGTTGAATAGTGAATTTTAAAACGTGTCAGATTCAAGCATTCGCTTCAAAAAGTTTAGTTTTTGAATAACGAAAAAAATAATAATAATTTTGTTGGTAGCTGATCCGAATTTCCATGCGTTTAATAAGTTATTGTCTCTTTTTGCTTCAACCGCACTTGACACTCGCCACAGAAACTATCCATTTTCCGCTTCTCTCGTTCGCTCGTCTCAGTCAAATGCAATAATATCAACTGATCAATATGGAATGGCCCGAATACTATGCAACGCATATTCATTGAAGACAATTTTAAATGCATCGAATTAAAATGAATCGAAATTATCGGGCTATTTTCGAAGACATTCAACAAATTGAGCTCTATTGCATATGGAAGCAATAACTGGAATTATGTATAAACCTAGATAAATCAGCTGCATCACAGATAGACACAAGATAGAGGCAAAAAAAAACCAGCAATTTTGCAAAGAGCAACAGCAGCTTAACCAAACGTTTTTGATGCGAAAACATTTGCCGAAGCATTTGCAAAGTGAACAAATTATAAATATAAAATGCGCGTCGAAATAGTTGACAGTGGCGATACTATTGGCAAACAAAACCAAAAGAGGGACTCACTTTACACACAGATATTGAAAACAACGAGAGAAAAACAAAAAAAAAACAACCGAAAAATATCAGGCAACAAAATAGCTGCAAGAACAAATGACGATAAATTTAATTTATCTGCACGAAGCGAAGCTAATAAAATAAGTATCCATAAATTATAGAGGATATTTGTAAAAGTAGTTGGCAAACGAGCAGGCACGCTAAAAACGATTCAACGGTTTTGCTGATGGCCCACGAACAGTGACAAAAGCAGCGTGCAAAATACACTGTGAAAATGGGTGCTGCTGCTGCTGCTGAAACAAAAACATCATCAGCAAAACATACACACATGTGAATGGTATAAATGTGAATCGCAATGAAATTCACTCAACGTGCATACAACCAAACATATTTCTCATACTATGTAAGCTGTGTATGTAAACATCAAAATATGGCCAAAACGAACCCCTTCTCGTCTTTGGCATACAACCAAAAATCATAATAAAACAACAACAAAAAAACACATCAAACAATAAATCGAAATATCGCATATATACGCGCCGTTAGCAATATACAATCGGAATACGTAAAGTAAAAGAGTTTCTGCATGTTTGCGCGATTCAGCGATAATACTATAAGTAACCGTAGTTGGACTTGGTCGTTGCTGTGTGTATTTTTTTCTGTATGATTTGTTTGTTTGATTCGCTCTATCCAATTGCTGTTATTCGTGTAAACACTCGATGTGGTTCGGTGTATTTTTGGCAGGTATTTGCTGTGCTCGACAAATACTTTTGACGATATTACGTTGAACCCATTGGTGAACTGACATTTCAAATGCAAAGGCAAAGTTATTTCTGAATGTTCGGGTTTGTGTTTGTCTGAGCTAATGCTTGAATCGATCGGGCATAAGGATTATTGACTGCTGTTTTATTGCTTCCAAATTGAATGTACGTGTGTGTGTGCTTTTCCCAATTCGTTCAATAAAATTCTCTCTTTTGATAATTCGATGCACAGCAATGAAATGTTGCTTCAATTTGTGCGCATCAATGTTTGTTTTTTTTCGTTTTCTTTTTAATTTTAGAATCATTTTCGATGTCTACCGTTAATTGCCGCTTCGGTTATTGCCTGCCAATTCGGCATGCGCAACTGTCCAAATAAAATATGGAACGTAATTAAAGCTAAATGACTGCCGCAACGCTTGACGTTGGAGAAAATGCTTTCACACATGCGCAAAATGTGCGCATATTCACCAAACAAAATGCATAAAATATTATAGCAAACTCGATTCTCGTGTTTTTTTTTCGCACTGGACGTCGCTCGTCTCGTTCATTCGATTCATTTGTTTTTGCGCAACGCGTTTTTTTTCAAGAAATTTCAATAAATTGCACAAAGAAACAGTTTTTTTTTTGTTGAGTGATAAAATAGAGAACTTCATCAGTTGAAAGCCGACCGTAATGAACTGAATTGGTGCTGAATGCATTGATCAAGTTTCTTTTTTACTGAGAATATGCAAATATCAAAATAAACCGTTAGTAGTATGCAATTTGTTTTTCCCACCTATTTGCTCATCAGCTCAATGTGTTGTCGTGCAGCTTTTTCCTCTTTAAAAAAAAAACACACACACACAAACAATTCATTTTATCGGTCATATCGTGCACTTTCGTACAATGTACGATGTGATTCCAATTTCCAATTCCAAGCAATTCTCTTAATTCTATTTATTATTTGACTTAAGTGAATGAAACTTACAGGGCTTAAAAAAGCTAACCAGCCTGCATCTTGCCAGGAAAATAAAACAAACTGTAAGGACGCTTGAGGATAATAAATTATCATTAATTCTTTGTTTTTTTTTCGTTATCATTAAGACCACACCCTGCATATAGAACATATTCCGTTGGAATTGAACCGAACTGGACTCGTTTATCGTTTTATGTGCATGAATTGTACAAATAATTTTTTTTTATGACTCCTGATTTATCCATTTGGTTTGTTGGTTGTTTTTTTCTGGCATTATCGATGAAAGGGTTCCAAAACAGTCGTTTCCATTTCGCTATTAATATGGAATTGGTGTATATCTATTTTATGGATCGTGACAACCCATACAGACTGCGTATGGCATATATACGTACTAAAAATAATGATGAATTGACAACTATGTAAAATACGTTCATTTTCTAAATGAACAAATCAAATGCAGAAATATGGAAATGGCTCAAATGTCTCGAAAATTAAGAAGTATTTTTAAATAAAACATACACACTCACACCGCTGCATCAATAATGAGGAGTAGACTTTGGTAGATGACAAGCACACAGTCATTTTGGTCATCAACTGTTATGCGAATTTTCAACACAGGTGAATTTGAGTTGACAGAGTGTATTGCACACTCTCGCATCGTATACCATTGCCCGATTTTTGCCTTTGCGACACTCAAAATGAATAATACACGAACACACGAACAATCAACGCTTCAATAACAACAATCGCACAGTGTCGAATGTCAGCTGAATGTAAGAGTTTTGTCAGTTACAGACTCACTCTCTCTCAATGCATTTCACGTCAGCGTCCGCACATATTTATCGGGTAAATCAGTACGCCGCGTACGGCAATGAGATATGTGTATCTTACACACGGGGCACAGCTCTTTCAAATGAAAAGCAAAAGCAAGCGCACAACCAAGGGGCATTTCATTTACAACCAGTCATGAAATTCCGTCGACTTTATGGCAACGCTCGAAGTGTCAATAATATCAAATAGCAAACATACCAAAGCACCCAAACACAATGTTTTTTTTATTATTTTTATAGTGAAATTACGGAATGGGATAGCGCTTTTGGAAAAATACGGGCAAAACCATTTTCTCTATCGTTCGTGTATGTACACGATAGATATAGAGAATATTTTGAACGCTGTGACGTTCTTATGCGTGATTTGATTTCAAATGCTTCAAAGAGTCATGAAGAAAAATCAACGGTTTCAGTGAAAACGAACGAAACAAACAAACAAACAAACAAAAAACTAAAAACGAACACGTTGAATTACAATCATTGGATATTCAAGAGAATTTCATTATGCGATGAGCCATTTGAATGAGCCCCTAGCACATACACAAAGAAAGAATCAAATCAAGAACTTTATCGCGGAACTCTTCCCAATTTTCACAATATGTAACATGTTAGAGATGAACCAAACAACTTATATAATCAGTTTGGAACCACAAAATGATTACGACCATTTTGCTTGTGTTGTATGTCTATTCTCTCTATAATTTAAATGAACATTTTAACGGAAATTATTCCATTACATTGATGCCAATGTCGATGTGTATGATTGTATTATGCACTGTTTGTGAATGCATGACCAAGAGGGGGAGAGAGAGAGAGAGAGAGTGATGAAAAGAAGGATTGTCAGGGATAAATGTGCGTGAATTTTGCTTATTCTTGAAATACCAAATGCTGAAGCCAAAGCCAAACTAAGTAATAAATTGAATTGTTCAAACTGAATGTGACCAGCAACCTTCGACACCATACAGCACCAGCACCAATCCGAAACAGCAACACCAACATCAGTAAAATACAAACGAATTGAGAATGGCATTTGTATGCGTGCAATTCAGTAAAACGAAGCAAATGAACGTGCTGTTTTTTTTTATCCACCGTTGGTAAAGTTGCCGAAATAATGAAAAAAAAAATGCCACAACAGTGTGAGAGTGCCCAAAAGTGTTGAGATATTCACAACATCTATATTGATGCAAAACGATCGAGAAGACGGCGCATGCGTCTCAAATCTTAAATGCAAACAAATAAGCGATCGAATAAAAACCACATAAATGAACAGCATCGAACAAAAGACCGACCGTCGAATGATTTATGCACATTGTGGGCACGTTTCCTTCGTTCTTTCGTACAACGAACGTTCGCTTCGCAAAGTAAATGGAAATACACACTGAAATAAAAAAAAAAGCTTTGCAAAGCCATCAGCACACACTTGCTCGCTCGCCCGTTTGCCGAAATGGTTCGAGCTTCGTAAACTGTCCCAAAGAGTTCATACTCTTCTTAATGGAAAATGGAAGAACATCAATACATACACTCACACTCGCACTCATACACAACCACAAACGTTTACACTGCACCGTACACTCAATTCCATACACACAAGCACGAGCACATCAATCAAATGTCTATTTATTAGACACACGCAGCAAATTGGAAAATAAAATTTGGAAAGTTTTTCGAGAAATTCAATTCCTCATCAGCAGCAACAACAAATCCACTTATACATTCATGGAACGCATCGATGCTTCAACCTTTAGCGACGCAAAAACGAAAAGCCGAACGTCGACGACAACACCGACTGCGACGACACAAAGAATCAGCATCAAGAATTGGATTCTGCCTTTACGATTTGTACACTGAGTGAACGAATGTGGATTGTCATTGTATTGTGTGGATTTGGTTTGGTTTTTGTGGCGTGAGTTGCGATGCTATTTACAATCGAATTGAGAGGAATATGAAGAAGAAGAAGAAGAAGAAGAAGAAAATGAAGAAAATGAAGATAAAAAAGCGAAGCAGCCAACCCATTGCGAATTTTATCATCAATACTTATCGTCGCATCATTGACGTTACGCAGGCGCAACATTCAATTATTGCTGGTTGTTCCTCTTCTATTGTTGCTGCTGCTGCTCCTTTATTACCAACGGTCGTTGGCTGGTTGAGTCGTTGTCGTTTTCGTTGTCATCAGTGTATGTTATTTTTACGTTTAGCCGTCACCAGTGGTGAGCTGTCTTGTTTAGTTTTCATGACAAAAACGCATTTAAACGTGGAATTTATTTGAAACTGGCGCTTTCTTATGTTTGGCTCGTGTATATATATATAATATATATAATACGCTATGCGGGATGATAGTCGTTTTCCATGAAACGGTGGTGGTGCGGCTGCTGCTTTTGCCGATTTATTCCTTTTCGTTCATTCTATCTTGCCACCTTTTCGATTGAAGCTGTCTTCTGTCGCTGTCAAAGTTATTCCGTGTTGTATTGCTTTTGAACGATTTTTTTTTTGTTGATAGCAAAGTAGTTACAGCTATGACAACTGTACACGATGTGTACCCATACCGTTCAGGCTAAAGAAAATCACCGTGTACAATCGAACGTTGATTGCATCGCCCATGACGCGAAATGTGTGAAAGCGAAAAGCTTCACTAATAATTTTCCAGCTCAATTTCGCGTGTACCTTTCAAGCTGACGACCGTTTTTTCTTTCTTTTCTGCATTGGTCTCCCCCTTTTCAGTTGTATTATTCAGGTGTCGGTATGAGCTTTCTGCTGAAAGAGAAAGAAAAAAATAAAAAGAAACAGAAACGGAAAGAAGGAAACAAGAAACTTAACGCTTCTATCCATTTTGCTTCTGGAATACAAATTATTCATTGTAGCCACTTGAATCAATGAGCATCCATAATTGATGATAAAAACAAAAAAAAATCCTACTCTCATGTGTGTGCACTGTGCACACTAATATGATTTTCATTCGATGAAATTACCACACATACCATTGCTCTTCTAACCAATGGAAAATTATCGAATCAATTATTAAGAAATCAACATTTTTACTGTAAATTGGCTCGAAAAACTTTTTTCACAAACTGGGCCAATTTTATATTACACGTTCAATTTATCGACTGTTCGACGGTGCGGCCGAACGGCTTTCCCATTAATGACGCAAATGCACGCACGAAACGAAATTGGAACGTCATTAAGTGGAAGCTATATCTAGCCGCTTATTCTTCGTATGTAAGTAGATATATGCAGCGCCAACGACAAGCAGCCAACATAAAATTCAACCTCATTTTCTTGAAATGGCACTTGCTGATATTTGATTTAATATCATATCTGGTGTTTTTTTGTTGCCCTGATTAATATTTGCTACGATGTATTGCCGAAGGGATGATGTGATGTAATTTAAGCGTTCATATCATCCAAACTAATATCAATTTTAAGTGGAATTGATTCGGTGTTTTTTGTTGTTGTTGTTGCTTTTCTCGTGCTGATATTGTTGCTGCTGTTGATATTGATGTCGGAACTTGACGTAAGTTCAACTTGAAAACGATCTGATATCGTCTCTACTCGCATTTCTATTGTAATATTTAGATGAGCAGAGAGAAGGGAAAAAAACGGTTGGTATCAAAAGAATCTTGTGAAATTTGCGTAATACTTTGCCAATGTGATCGTTTCGTATGTTCTGTAACAATTGTGATATTTCGCATAAATTAATAGTGTGACGATGATTATTTTTCTGCTTCTTCTTCACTTTGGTTGTACTATCGTTTCATTCGTTACCATTTCTTATGATACGATATGCACATAGAGAGAATATATGTCTATTAGAGATAGACATTTTCAAACACAAAACACACTACAATCATACCATTTCAGTTTGCAAATAGTGTTGTTTTGCTGATGAACATTTTCAAATTAAAAAGTGCCCGTGTTGTCGGTTCCGTTGTAAGCGCACTATTTTACATTCCAAATACCGGAGACGAGTGTGTGTATTCATGCCGCTATAAATTGTATCGGCAATCAACGAAACTTATGAATATGTACATTTCTCTACCATGTTAAGGAGATTTATAATAGACGAGAAATTTATAATCAAGACAATTCTCTCTCGCTCGCTCTCTCTTACATTGTATGTGTGTTTCTGTTACGAATGGCATATTTTGCATTCACTGCCTGTTATTAACTGCCCTACGAGCTCATATTCCTCAAAACTCTCTTCCTCTCGCTCCCATCTTCTTCACCATGTGAATGTACAATGTGCGTTATGCTATTATGACACAAAATTAATAATGCAAATTTATCCGTTATCTGAATAAACATTTTTTAGACGCGATATGTGAGCTGGAGTGTACGTGCTTGAGTCCGTAAATTTGATGTGCTCTATCAATTCATCAAGTCAAAACACAACACAAACGAAGATGATGATGATGATGATGATGATCACCCACTAGGCATAAACCCAAGCCATTTTCTATGGAATGATTCTGTTGAACGTTTGGTTGTTTGGTCGAAATGGTCGATTTGGCCATTTGTGGATGTGTGTAGTGTTCATGCGCCAGGTCAAAAGAAATTTCCAAGGCTATTTATCAACCACTTAAATTCAATCCATTTGGTTAGCAATTTCAAACTTTCCACAAAATGCCTGTGTGTACATGTGACTGTTGTGTGTGTGTGTGTGTGTGTGTGTGCGTGTTTATACTTTTTGAGTAGATTCGTCGCTGAAGAAACCTTAAATTATAATATATTATGGTTATGAGAATGACTCGAATTTAAATAAGGAGTTTAGGGACTGTCAAACACTAGATCATACATTTAAACGGTTCAATAAAGTGACGATGTTGAGTATTTTCCTCTCTCTCTTTCTCTTCCTTTTCCTTTCTCACTCTCCTGCTGTTGTTGCTGGTTTTTTTTATTAGCAACTATTTGTGTTGCAGCTTAGAATATATTCTTCGCATCTTTAAAGTTAAAATCACTGTTTTTGTTATCTACAACGTAAGCAAAAGAGCCGAGCAATGCAAAACGAAAAACCACCCATAAAAATGCACATAAATTGTAATTGATTCGAGCGGTCACAAAAAAACCGCAATAAAATATTCCCGAAAAAAGACCCGCACACCAGTGTTCGAAAGGAAAAACGATGTCAGGAACTCATCGCCCGTTTTGGTATGTTTGAATCAAGTTTTATCATTCAAAGAGTGATATTCTGATCTGAAGCATAGCGCATGCGGATTTAAGTTCGAAAAGTCGTTACTTTCTAACTGTTTAAAAAAAACAACAGTGGAAACATGATGATGATGATGATGATGATGATGTACATGGCGGCCAACGCGGATGATGATGATGCAAGGGGCAGATCACTCTAAGAAATTACTTGGAAATTACTTTTATAAATTGAGAAATTACTTGGAAATTACTTTTCTATATGGGAAATTACAATTTCAATGGGAAATTACATTTCAAAATATAATGACGTTTATATGTCAAAACGATCAAATCATCAACACATTTGGTGCATTCATGATGTAATTCACTTTGTTCATTTCAATTTCTCACGTTAATATCAACATTTAAATTTTAAAATAATAAATATTTTACATAAAATGGCTTTTGGGAAGTAATCGAAAGTGATGTATGTTAAACATCATAAGTTAAACATAGAAAGTAATTTCTATGCAAAAAAAAGTAATTTCCATATAAAAGTAATTGCAACACCGGAACTGTCAAATATTGTCATTTGTATACGGCACATGTTTATTTTGTACTTAATTGGTCAACCGAAGTCTATTGGATTTTACTGTTCATGAAGATTCTGTGATATACCAAATTTATTCAAGTTATTTTCACAATAATGTCAAAAGGCATCGTTTGGATAATTTTCGCTCGCAAATTATAAAATAGCACTATTTACAAAATTTTCCAATACATTAAAATAACTTGAATAAATTTGGTAAATCACAGAATTTTCATGAACAGTAAAATCCAATAGACTTCGGTTGACCAATTGAGTACAAAATAAACATGTGCCGTATACAAATGACAATATTTGACAGTTCCGGTGTTGCAATCACTTTTTTTTCTGTAGAAATTACTTTTTTTTATATGGAAATTACTTTTTTTTCATAGAAATTATTTTTGTTACATGGAAATTACTTTTTTTTGCATAGAAATTACTTTCTAGGTGGAAATTACCTAGAAATTACATGGCAATTATGTTGAAATTAGAAATTACTGTTGAGTGATCTGCCCCTTGTGATGATGAAAAGGAAAAAAATAGATGCCGAACGTCCATAACGAAATATCAATAGAAAAACTATCCAAAAATGCGGTGATTGAATCGAAATTGTGTGTAATATTCTTTTGGTTTGGGCCATTTGGCTGCATGAAAAATAAAAAGAAACCGAAAGCCATTTTTCTTTCTATTCTCGAAAAATGCAGACGCAATTCTCGTTCATTTATCATGTCACACAGCTTTCATGTTTTCAATGCACGTGCATTTTGTTCAGTCATCAGATGAATCTAAATCAAGGTGTTCGAGCCATTCACCAATGGTTTGAAAAGAAGATGTAGTCGCAGGCTGCGACTCACAGCAACAGCAGCAGTTAACAGCACCAACAAACATCTATTCGAATATATAAAAACTTCGACAAAATAAAAATGAAAATGAAAAGTACCCGAAGACAATGCACAATCCGAAAAAAACACCCGAATCACATGCACTCGCACACACCAGCACAAACGAATGAACATCAAACAGAATGGGAAAAATAGAGAGAAAGAGAAAACGAAAGAACGAGAGAACGAGAAATAGATACACACAGCAACGAAAACAAAGCAGAGCTAATATCGAACCAACATGCCAACTTCCACATAATACCCCATAATACAATTAGTCGATAAAAAGAATATCGAGTAATATAATAAACATAAATTATCATTTGTTTCGGCAAACGCAAGCATAACACATTCATGGATGCTCTCTCTATCTCTGTCTTCCGTTTCATTGTGTATGATTGCTCTCTGTTTCTCATTCAATTTCGTGCGATTCGAGTTTGGCGTTTCGATTTTATGTTTTCAAAGTGTGTATGCAGAGTGTGTTTGTGAGTGTGCAGAATGTCTGTTTCAAAATATTTTCAGCTACCTACTAAACGATGAACGGTGCTACACTGTCGACTGAACACAGACACACACACAGTCCGTGTGTGGTGGCACCGAACCGAAGATGGTTTCTCCGCTTTTAAATTCTCCTCTCTGGCGGTTTTTCTTCCTCTAAATTAGTAGCTTCCATACAACAACGGCTGCTATTACTTTGGCTCATGCTGTTGGGATGTCGCAGTGTGTTCAACGTTATTCTACGTTCCCTTTTTCTCTATATGCTCAATAGAAAATGTCCAAAGTAAACTAGCGAAACGAACACTTCGAAGCGTTTTTATCGCTTTGTATTACTCTACTTTCAGCGTTTGCCCTAGTCATTTGCAGCTATAACGCCAGGCAGCGTAATACACACCATAACTATGTTACTCCATCTCTCAGCCATAGCAAAATGAGTGAGTGTGAGTATAAGTGTGTGTGCGTACGTTTTTTGTTTGTTTGCTTGATTTGCCGTGTGCTGTGTGTGCCGTGCTCTGTGTGTGCTTGTTTAGTTCGTTGCCGTTGTATTGGTGTTTTATGCAATTACCAAATATTTATTACCGTTTCCTTCATAACATTCTGGTGTTGTAGCTTCTTCTTCTTCTTCTTCTTCCCATTTGGATTTTATTTTCTTTTATCGCATGTGAAATGCTGAATGTTGCTCGTTTCGTCGCGTCAACATCGCACGTTCGCTCTCACTTGCTATACACGCAATGCGTTGCGCTATATATCTGTATTGGTTTTTTTTTTTTTTTTTGGTTTACTTGAGTGTTGTTTCACACTGTTTCTTTGGTTTGTGCACGATGTCTGTATTAGCAAAAGTATGGCGCAATAAATGCACCCTGATGGAGAAAGCCGATTTCATACTCTCTCACATACACACATACAATGGCTTTGAACGGTTCAAACGGCGATACTCCAGATCATTTTATGTTCAATTCTTTTTATGTATATCTCACATTCTTAGGTCCCCCTTTGCCATTCCGATGGGGGAAACAACAATTCGACTTTCATTGAATTTTGGTTTTATTGGATGAGCTTTCATTAATGCGATTCCGAAATTATTTCACTTGCATTAACCATTTTTTTGCAGCACACCGAACACTCATCAAAATCTTATTAGTAAAAACTCCCCTCCCGGTTTGCCAGATGAAGTAGCCAAATGCATTTCACAATCGAACCTTTTTACGAACGTGTATTTTCAATCAATGAAAACAATGAACAACGACCAAATTTTAAAACATATTTCAGATTCACGTTTGAATTTGTGTACACCCGTGTGTTTGTATTCAAGTATTCGTTAAGTGCATGTGATACGGACGACCTTTTTTTCATGGCGCTTGAAAATGGGATAGAAATATCAGTGCTTCGTTTCATTGAAATGAAGAAGGAATCTCCCAAAATCGCCCACCACTACATTCAAAAGTGGATAAAATGCTCAAAATCGGAAAATACACTTTGTCATGCGATGAATATACGAATCGATGGTGTGTACACTTCTGTGTGGGTGCGCGCTTGTTGGGCTGCTGGTGGTTGGCTCACACGGTGGATGTAACTATATATTCGCTGCTCAAACAATATTTTTTCGTTGCTGTTGCTGCTTTTAAACCGTACAACTTTGTAAACGTGTTATTGAATTTAAGAACAGTCACACTCTTGCACTGCGCTCGCGATTATGTGTTTGGGTGTATGAGCGCAAGTGTGGATGTCGTTGAGTGTGTATCAAAGCAGAGATTCACAGAATCAAATCATTGAAACAGCATCGGTGGCGATGCTATCGAATGGGAATATACCGAACGACGGATACAAACGGAATAATAGTATAGACATGGTATGTGCACTGTGCACACGGTATTACACATCATACACACTGTGACACACACAGACACACAGACACACACAGACACAACCACACACACACAATCACTATGTACCGATGGGCTGAACGCTGAAACATTGGATATGAAAATCAACTCATTCATTTCTAATTTATGTTCATTCAATTTGCATGGGATAATTTTTCGTGCGCATTTGAAAGAATGTGTTCAATTGAATATTGGCAGAGAATGAAAGAAGAAGAAGAAAAAAGAAGAATGTTCAAACGTACCGTTGATTAGAATTTAATGACATAGCACTTTACAGCGACAATTTTTTTTTGTACCCAGTGGCAAATGGCACAAATTTGGTCATTATTCTATGTGTCATTTTGTATTTGGTATTGCTGGAACGTAGTTAGAATGTGAATTGAAAACAGTTTTTTTTGTTGTTGTTGGAAAAATCGGAGAAAAAAATCGATTTTTTTCGATTGGGGTTTTTATTGGAAAAAGCAAATCATCAACATGCTATAGTGGGGGGGGGGGCAAAAAGAGTAAAAGGGGGTACAAAGCTCAAATGAGACGCACGGTTGACATAAGTCTATTTGGAATAAATAAAATCCCAAAACAATGCATAGATCATCATCATCGTCATCATACACCCATCCACGATTACACCACATGCAGCATCATCGTGTGTGTATATTGGATGCCCGATGATTACACATATTGGATTGTTCGCAAAGTAAATTACGATATGCCAGTGCCAAAGACGTGAAGTAGCCAAAACAAGGAACAACTCAAACACTCTCTTTTTTTTTGTTCCACAGACAAACAAAACTGATGAAAATCAAAATAAACGAGGGAGAGAGAGAGAGAGAGAGAGGAGGAAAGAGAAATGAAGAAAAATACCCAAAAAAAAAACACAACTCACACACACTGCACACGTCGTCGATGTCAATGCATGCGATGTTGTTGCGTGCCTGCCTGTGGTTTCAACGATCAACGCATAGTGTGAGCGAACGAGTAAGTGAGAGATTGAGAATGAGACAAGCTCGCCGCATTTGCTATGTATGTTGTATACACAGCAGTTCATGAGTTCTCGTAAAATCGAATCATAATGCCAACAACAAATGTCAGGAAAACAATGCGCGACACAAATACCCAGCCGTTTTTACGATAGATTTTGCATTAAATGTCATTAACACTCTTATACATACGCAAAGCATGACACGGCACAGCACACACGAATGAATGGGTATCGTGATTGAGCCCGAGTGAGCCAAACGAATGAAACAAGCGATGACACAAAAGAGAATCTAGATCAAAATAAAATAAAAAAAAAACACACGTAACCAAATGCTGTGCTGTTGTGCTATGTTACTCTGTAACACGGTACCGTGGTACGTTCCTTCGAAATCTTGATCCAAAAAATGGTTTGCAATATATTTTACCAGGTGCTTCAAGCGAATCTTACTCGATAAGCGACTCTCAGTTGTTCGGCTGGAAGAATTTTATATGGATATTATTCTGCTTGGGTACTAATTTATTTTTTTTTTCCTCTTTTTGTGTATTCGCTACGGAACCATCCGAATAAATATTGAACATACTTTTATTTCGGTTACATTGAAAATGTTCCACCAAAAGAAAAAAAAATTAACTAATTTAAAAAGTTCTACAACGAAAACATCGATGTGGCTGAAACATCCAGCATAGATGCGGCCGTACAAAAGCTATCACATTCAGCCCTAGCTATGTCAATATCCAATAAACCCAAACAAAAAGCAGCGAATACTTTGCACACATTGCTTTTTATCATCGCATAGAATTGACGACGACATGAGAAAAACACATGCAGAGACGCCACACACTGCCAACCTTTATGCACACAAAAAAAAGCACCAACAACAACACCACATTCAATTCGATAGCCAAACAAGAGTAACTCCGTACATGTAAACGTAAATACGCACGAACACAGAGAACGCGAGCGCACAGCCGAAAAAAAAACAACAGAAGAATCATCAAATGTTTATTCCGTATGTAGTGCCGATAAGGAAGTATGTATATATAAGCGAGCAGCATTTACAAATTCGTCGTTGTTGTTTTTTTTTTGTTTGGTTCCCATACGCGCTCATATGGATCACATTGGTGTGATGGTGTTGGTGCGTGTTTGTATGCTTGTGCATAGCACGGCACAATGACGATAATTCACGTTTCCTTTTCCCCAGCTGGTTAATGACAACACAGCAATAACGTAGCATTCAAACGCTGCTGCACGGTATTTACTGCTATACCCATACACGCGTACGTCTGTTTACAAGAACGACTCAGAGACAGGGTCTAAATTATGTGGCAGTAAACATTAGCTTTTTATTTGGAATAAATTTGAAATTCGAAAATTTGATGCTTAAAATCCATTTCTACCGGTTTTATGTTTTAAAAAAAAAATCGATGTCAATAGTTAAGAATGCCTCTTTCTTTAGTGCGTTGGCAGTTCAAATGTTAGCCAATGTATTACACCGTACGTGTGCCGTGCCCGTCATTACATTGTTTTTATTGTTGTTGCTGTATTGCTGTATTGCTGTTTGTTATTGCCAGCTCCGTGCGTCTTTCATCTGTACAACGTATACACTTGCATAATGCACAAAGTACCTTGTGTGTGCTTGGTGTATTCTTTCCCGTTCTTCTGTTGTGTTTTTATTTTCAACTCTCTATGTACGTTTCGTTTCGTAGGTTCGTTGGTCTAACATTCACATAATCGCATAACACGCACACATGTGCGACAGACATTTTTCACATGTTGACGCATCCATCGAACTCTTCTGCTTGTCGCTTCGTATCGTTGGTGTTGCTGCTGTTGTTGTTGTCGTTCGGTTGTGTTATTGTTGTTGGTTAAAACGGGGCACACACACTCACAGACACCAAGCACAGACTATAAAACGCAAAGAACTTTAGAAGAAGAAGCAGTAAACAAAATGTGTAAAAAAAACACACTCACACACACTCACACATACACACATGCACACACACACACAAGAGCGCGCGGACAGGCTCACTTACACTGCACATAGTTGCAAAGGCTGAAAGGGCGAGAGAACGAGATGGAAAGATAAATCGGAAAAAAATTAAACACACATCGATGGAATAGTGTAATTGAAACACACAGACAGTGACTAGTTATGAGAGGCACGCACGCATACAAGCGTTTGGTATGTAGTCGCAGTCAGAGGATAAGGAGACCACTGACACTGTGAACAATATTCAAAGAAAACACTTTCAGCCGAATTCAACATTCAGTTGACGGTTGACCGTCATACGGAGCACTTCTCAATGCAACCATACCGCATTACGTCAAAACGAAATCTAATTATTTTCAATTTCAGTTGTGTTTTATTTCTTTCTTTCTTTCTGTCTGTTGTGTGTGGTGTATGATTTTCGAATCACAAATGGAAAATATAAAAAATTTGTTGTAGAAAGAACTTGTATCGAAAATGTATAATTTACATTAAATGTGAGGAATAAAAACACACACACGAAAAAATGAAATCACATACTGAAATAGAGGAATGATTGATTTGAAATTCCATAAAATTGTTGTGAATGAGACATCAGCATGAAATAAAAGGAAAAAAAAACTACAAAATAACAAAAATTTAAAACAGCACCAAAAACGTAAATAATAACGTGAGTTTAAATATAAATAGACTTTTTAAAGACTTTACATACATAGACAGAGAGTGTGCCGTATAGAGACAATATAAACAATTGGCGATTTTGACTTGCTTTTTTTTCTCTTCTTGTATTTTGTTTACACCGTGAAACATTGAGTGAATATTATGTGCTTTTCGTCTTTGTTTTCTATATGATTTTTGTTTTGTTTTGTTCATTCGGTCGTGTATTTGCACGGGATTCATTCACATATATGCCAAAATATACACGGGCTTCATATGAATGCAAACTGAAAGAAAAAATAATCGTTTAAATAAAAAACATATACCAAAATACATACTGAAAGAAGCCGCCCGAAAAAATACCCGAAGAGACACATACCAAGAGCTGCCGCAAAAGACGAGTGAAAGAGTGAGAAATTGTCCATATCGGTGAACGAAACAAAAAAATTAAACAGAAATAATAATATAACAATAAGCAAACAAAACGCGAAACACAAACCGACAACAATGTGTATGTTTTATTTTTATTATTCCAAAATAAAAGCTCATTATTTTCGATCGTTGATTGATATAAATTTGGTAGTGCGTTTGTGTTGTTACTTTGGTAATTTGAATTGAAGTTTGAAGTTTAGTTCTGGATGTGGCGAAAAGAAACAGCGAAATGAATGAACAAACTAACGAATTTTGAGTGAATGAATTGTGTGGCATGTAGTCTAATGGAATATGAGGCCATTTAGTTTTTGGCAGTAAAAATTTCTGTGTTTTCTTTTGGCTTCATGATTGTTTCGTGTCTATCATGAATTATTGAGAATTTGCTACAGTTGTTCGACTCTTTGTTTTTATGCGTTTGCTTCTCCGTATTCTTGTTCTCTGTCTTTCTTTGGTAAACAGCTCTTTATTTTTTTTTTTGGGTTGTTGTTGCTGGTTGTTTTCAGTGTGTCTATTTTACTTTGTATATCATCGAAATGAAAACACTTTATTTATTACACACTATTAATACATCATTTTATTTAATGATTTTCTTCTCTTTCCATTACCATCTCTCTGTCTTTCACTCTTTTTTTGTTGTTGTTGATTGCGCTGCATACTGTGTGTTATGTCGTGTGTTTGTGTGCCGAAAGTTTGCTATGTCTTTGCAGTATCGGTTGTTTAGCGATCAACAGTCTCATTGAATTTTGTTTCGCAGTCATAAATTTCATTAATTTACGGTAGATTTAATATGCTCGCTTCGTGCTGTGTGTATTATAGTAATATATGAATGTTGTGTGTGTGGTATGTGTGTTTGTGTTTTTATTCGGTCATTTTTTGTGTATCATTATCACTTTTTGACTGTATGTTCGCTCTGCTTCTCTTCAAATTTATTCAGATGGTTTTAACTCGACTATTCGTTTTAAATTTTTCTTTTTATTCATTGCGGTTCTTTTTTTCTTCTTTTTCTTCTTCTTCGAAGATATATGCTTCATATTTACGTATTTGCAATGTAGACCAGATAAATACTCAAAAAATATTCCTACTTATATCCCTGTTCCTCTGTCTCCCCCTTTTTTCAATACAGTGGTTGAAGCCACTGACTCTAGGCCCAAAAAGTATTTCGTTGAAATATGTGAGATGAGTTGAAATTGTGGTTGCTATCGTATTATTGCTTTATCGCCCCATACATTGCATGATGAAAGATCAAACAAGTCCAAAATAAAAAGAGGACATAAATGAAATGTTAAGTCGAAATGTATATACATATATATATATATAAAGAAACAGAATAACGAATCGGTTTTTATACGGATGATTATCGTTTTCATATATAGATGTACTGTGTGTATGCGATAGAATGTGCCATATAAATGGTTCGATGATAAACAAGTTATAGTGGTGGCGATAAATTCAGAACATTAACGACAAAATATGAAAAAAAAACACAACAAAACAACACACAGAACACTCTTTTGTTTGTTTGGTTCGGTTCGATTCAGTTTGGTTTTGGTGGCTTGCTATTTATTTTCGATTATATGAACGTGTTTACTGCCCATACGGTTGAGTGTATGACTCTTTTATGTCCAGAGAGTAAGAGAGGTATAGATAGATATTTCCAATGTGGTACAGGGAAAGATCATATATTTCAAGTGGAATATTTCGCAGCTCATGCAACTATCATGACATCGGATTGCCTTCACACTGAAAATCTGTTTTCTTGACTATTACTCTCTCTCTCTCTCTCTCTCTCTCACTCCATTTTTATCTCCATAGAATTTTTATTTTATTGTATATATATGCATACCAATTAGTAATAAGCCAAAATGTTACGGGCTCCAAATCATATGAAAATAACAACAACAACAACAACAACAAAACCGATCAAACACGAAAATAAATTGCATGCAGCAGAGCAACAACGGAGCCAAGCACAACGGCACCCACGATATATTGTAGTTGGCTGGGTTAACTGCAGCCAAATTCCAAATGAAAATGAATTCATAAAATAATTTTAAATAAATGACAAAAATAAACAATTAATCGTGTATAATGTATGAGGTGATATATGAACTATGAAGGCTAAACGAGACGGGGATTGTTTGCGCTATAGTTGGAAACTATGTTCAATCTATGCCACTTTTTTCGGTGGATATATATATATATGTGTGTGTGTGTGTGTGTGTGTGTGTGTGTGTGTGAGTTTGTTGCTCCAGTATATCTGTATTTATACAATTTTTCATGCGATTCACATACTCATTCTTTTATTAAACCATTTTTTTCATTCTACTTTCCTATGGGTGGCTATCTCTATTTTCAACTCTGGATTGCCCTTCATCCAGCTATCGCTATTGCTGTTTGGCGCAGTGTGCAACTTATTCTCGCATACACTCGCGAGCACACTCACACACACACACACACACATACAAATGAAATGAAACAACAAAAAAATAACAAAACTTTAAAAGCATATTATACACGTTCTCGCGTTACCATAAATTATATGGTTCAATTTGTAATTATACGTAACTCACCATACCAAATGTAACATTCTTTTTCGTTATTTTATTCATTGTAATTTTCGTATATTTTATATATTCTGTTTTTTTTACACATTTTATATACAGATCCTTCTCTCTCACTCTCTCTCTCTTTGTGTCTTTCACTCTCTTTTCTATTTCTATTTGGTTCGGTTTTCCACCGGTTCCACCATTTCACATGTGTGCATTCGACTATTTGGAAAAGGTTTTAACTTTTTCCATTGCCTTTTGCATCCCGTGAGCGCATTCATTAATAATATTCCAGAGTACGTTTTTTTGAGTGTGTGTGTGTGTACAACTTGTACACTGCCGTTGTTGTTGTTCCGTGGAAATTCTCAAATAATTGTTTGTGTCATTTTCGGCTCGGTCTGATTTAATTGGCGGCCCCGTTTAGCTCAGCTTCTCTACAACGTGATGTTTCATTTCATCGGGTGGTTGAACGATAATCGCACTGTACTGTTTCATTTTACTATTTTCTGTTTATTTTTTTTTTAAATGAAAAAAATACACTTTACATAGATTGTAAAAAGAGCGAGATATGTCTCATGCCGACCCCAGGTGGAAGAAGGCTCATGTTATAGCCGAAAATATTTAATGCTCATTTTCATTCTGCCCCCATTCTCTCAGTCTCAGCTTGCAGCAAACAAATCAAGCGTGTAATGATTTTCAACAAACATTTTCCAACGCAGACTGGACAAAGTTTAACCAATTTTTTTTTTGAGCTTCAAAAGAATAATAGTATTAATAATTTATACAAATTCGAATAGCTCATTGAACTAAGAGCCCCATTTTTATTCTATTCATATATGGTATATAATACCAAATATTAAAAAAAACGTATATGAAATTCGAACGAAAAAAGAACACACACACTCAATAGTGCAATATCATCTGTGTGGACAGTATAATGTTAAAAGATTCAAAAGTCAACTGCATTTTAATATTTTACCAAAGCAAAGAAGTAATTTTCATTTGAATAAATTGTTGTGTCGTTTATGGAAAACGATACAACGAAATCGTTTTTGTTGTTTTCGTTGGTGTTGCTGCTGCTGTATGCGATTACGGTTGATTACATGAAATAATAAAAGACAGATATATTCAATAATTGAATAGACTACTTAAAAACACACACAAAAAATTGTCAAAAAAAAAATCAATCAACCAAAGAATAGCCAAAGAGAATACACACACGAATACGGACCAGTTCGATAAAATTGTATTGTTTGAATGAAAAACAATTAAAACGGAAATTGTGTTGAAAAACCAGTGTTGAACGATGAGACAGAGAATAACAAAAAAAAAGAACGAAGAGTCCACTTCGAAGATCCACATTCAACAACTCAATTCATTTTAATTGAGAATTTCAACTTGATTATGGTCATTTTGAATTTATATTTGGTGCCACCAATCACTCCTAGCGCATGCCAATGAAATTTTAATCGAAAGTTCAACACCAGCCCAGATTGTGATCGTGTGTGTGTGTGTCTGTCTGTTACTGGCTCTGCATATTCATTTTGATGAAATGAAAACGAACAGAAAAAAAACACAACAAATTTATCGTAAATTATTTGCGGCCGTATTCTATACGCACAGCATACATCTTTCAGCGCTCACAATGAATAAATGAAACAAAATGTGTTAAATTCAACGCGCATACGCAACACATTCTTTTTGGTGAGCCCGTTGCCTTTTTTTCGCTTCAGCATTGCTTGAGTTTTATACTCTTTTATTTTTTTTTTTTTCATTCGTTTCGTATATAAATTTATATTCCTAAATAAAAGAGCCAATGTTAGCGTATCACACGGAGCTCGGAGCACAGAGCTCAGAGCTCAGAGCTACAGCAGAGAAGTAATATTCAAAAATGAAAAGAAGTTTTCAAAAGGAAATAAAATGCGGCTTTCTGAAGAAGAAGAAGAAGAAGAAGTGAAAAAAAATATAGCAGCACAGACACACATAAGAAACAAAAGTAATGGAACGAAAAGAAATAATAATAAATTTAATACATGTGCTCTGACTTTATGGAATATGTATTTTATAAATATTTATATAAATGATAATAAATGATTACATACGGTTTATTTATGGTGTAGTATTAAGTAGCAAAGGTTCGAACGTGTTGGCCGTTGTATGTGAGTTTTTGTTGTTGTTGTTGTTGTTGTTGTTGTTGTTTTTGCTGCGAAATAGCAGCACCAGCACCAGCACCAAGAGGCAAGACGGCGCAAGCAAAATGTATGAGAGACTGAACCATAAGAGGGTTCACTGTGCATGGATGATATTGTGGCATTAGTTGTTATCACAGTCACACTTGCCACTCAGCACATAACCACGAAAAATCTTCACTCTTATGCGCCACGTACCCATTAAAAATACACACCGAGACCAAAAACCATCACAGCAATAACAACAAAAGTATTGAATGAGTGACAGAGATAGCAAGAGAGAAATATTCCAGCCAATATTAATAATATATCCGTTCCAGCGCGAATTTATGTTTTTATTTTCATATTCATGAAGAGCGTATTAAAATTATATATGCCGTTTTCTTTAGTGTTTTTGGTTATGTGTCAGTATACGTGTGTGTGTGTGTGTACTTGTTTGCCTATCTTGTTCATACTTCGATATTTTGCGATTTGATTGTGTGTGTGTATAAGTGTGTGCGCGTGCGAGCTCATGTATTAGCGGCGCGCGCGATTGCTTCATTTGCTCATTATGCCCGTTGTCAGTATTCATTGTTTATCCACTATATAGTGTTTATGTATGTGTGTTTGTGTATATGTGCATGGCATGAATGTTTCTTTCAAAATGTTCAAACATAAAATTCATGATTACACAAAATCCACCCAAATCTGGTGCACGAAATTTGTATAACTACGCATAAAAAGCTAATTTTCAAAGCTTCAAACATCTACTTGAGTATGGAATCGAAACATAAGAAACGCATTTTTATTGAATGCGTGATTGTGTGTATGTGCGTTTGATCCGACTATTTTCCTATTGAATACGGCTTAGTCAAAGCAAAAAAAAAAAAAAAATAACAAAATTGATGAAACTAAACCGAAAATCCTATAGCTTCGTTATTATTATCATAAAACTCTCTAACTCGAAATTGTGTATTTAGATTCAATTTCGCTGGGCTCATCAATTTTCCACATTTGCTTGAAATGTTATTTTCAAAATGTTATATGATGTGTTACGCACTCGAGTTCGTTTTGTCAATTCGGATTCATTTTGAGCTCAAGACACTTTGAACTTCGACCGTTCGCGAGAATTGCATCATATATTTGATTAAATATCGAAAACGGATAATCTAAGTACCTTGGTCAAGGATAACGTGTACTATGAACGGTAATCATGCGACTGTATTGTACTATATCAATGTCTAGAGACAATGTATGTTTGGTGATTGACAATAAATATGATTATGCCCCATAATTATTGTTAATTTTGAGACGGTTTCAAAAACCACTATTAAAGCTCTATATTATAATTATTTTCCTTAAATTTACTCATCCGCCCGCCATGTTCTGTCATTGCTTGTATGTATTTGTGTAAATAAGTTGATGATATTATGTCGCTTCAATATCCGAACGGTTCTTGATCGATTTCATAACCGGTCTAAGATGGAACGATACACGCTGGAAATTCAACACGATTTCATTTCATTGGATCGACCGATGAAAATTACTGGTTGCAATACGATCTAAAGTATATATTAAAGCCCTACCGAATAGATGAAACCGTTGAATTGTGTCGTGACGTGAATTGAGAGAATATTTTTTGTGTGAATTTCATTTCTTTTCGGATTCAAAAGGAGCGAAGACAAAGAAAATACGCACAAAAACGCACACACAGAGTCACACATACATCGATACAAATATGAATCACCTTGAACTGAATCCATGCAATCCGATCGATATTCGCTATTTTAAGTAAATTTGACATTCGATAATATTGATTCGTTTTTATCAGAACTTTGTTATTGTTCCAATCGTATCAATTTCACAGTATCTTTTCACACATACACCAGGGCGGTGTTGCACCACATATACATAAACTTGTAAAAACGATTTACAAGTTTACAAGAAATTTAATAAAGTTGTTCTGGAAGTAGGTTTTGGTTGATGCTCAGGATCCACTTCCAGAAACGGGAGCAATTCGTTCATATCCTGAGAATCCACCAAAACCCACTTCCAGAAAAACTTTATTAAATTTCTTGTAAACTTTTATTTAGTTTCTACAAGTTTATGTAATTACAAGCTTATGTATATATGGTGCAACACCACCCAGCACAAGCACAAAAAAACAAAAAAACAAAATGAGACCATATATTTACACGTACTCAATCTGTTGTTCGATTGATGAACAGCGTATCATATGCACAGACAACAAATAGCATATCAACATAGACGATATCGAAGGAAGTGATGGAATTCGAGTCGAATAGAAACGAATCGAATACCTTTTGAAGTGCATGAATGAAATAAAAAGAAAGAGAAAGATAATAATTTGATGGAAACAAATGGCCGAGCGCTGACACAGACACACACACACACACAGGCGATACCACGCAAACCGAACAATTTTCAAAGTTTGAAATGAAATTAATAAATGATTCCAATTTCACTGAGTCACTCAACGAATATCATTTATCAAAATGATAGTTTTGCGTCTCATCACCTCAATGCGTTCTATCTATTTGTCTTTCATTCACTCTTTGCGTTTAATCAGACGCGTTTTGGCTCGGGCGTCCCATTTTTGTTTCATTCGCTTAAAATAATCGGTTGCATTGATCGAAAAAAAAAAACACACAACGCACATTGCTCAAGTCACTCTTACACCATCAGAAAAAACAACAACAACAACAACAACAAAATATGACTAAAGTATGCTTTTAAAGCTACATAAAGGAATACAACAACAACAACAAAGACACCGAACACATGCGCTTATGTGCGTATCGGCGCACGTATTGCATTTTGATTCAGTCGGATTCTTTGTCTATTCACGGACCGTGCGGAAAGTGACCGAAAACTGAGGAAAAAAAATACACACACATACGACTGAGTAATAGCCCGATAGAGTTCGGTAAAGCTGTAAAATTTGTGTGTGTGAGTGAGTGTTTTTTCAGGTTGAAACTCACTGAAATTTATGTTCATTATATATTTCCTTGAGTAATGTTCTATCAAAATAAAGTCGAAGAATGAGTGGAACAAAAAAACACCCGAACAAATTAATCGTTTAGATGATAATGAAGAAAACACAACAACAACAACAACAACACACACACACACACACACACCACTCACTTTGGCTACAACAAAACTTTTTTCGAAAATTGTTTGAGGCAAAATTAGTTTTAAATTTGATTTATTCGGTGTGTAGTCTCACTCTTTCTCTCTCTCTCTCTCTGAATATAGTTTTTCTCTAACCAGACGTTTTTTGTTGGGCTAGCTCTTTTTAATGATTCAAACATTACGAGCGTTTCGAGGCAAATGTCAGTGCGTAGCAAAGTTTCATTTTCGGCAATTTAAGATATATATTCGGGTTGTTTTTTTTCGCATGCACTTGGCATACCAATAGCCACACGGTATGACGTTATACAATTTACTTCTTTTTTTTCTTGGTCGATTTTAATCGAAGCACATCGAACAGCAGCCATAGAATACTGTTCCTGTTATGGGTACATTTCATTACTCTTCTCAAATGGATTTTGTTTTTCTCGAGCATAGTTTTGTTGCTGTTGTTGTTGTTGTTGTTGTTGTTGTTGTTGTTGTTCGCGTCTTGTACATCAGCTATGCAGTAATTTTGTATGGCATTCATATTCAAGTATAGAAGAACAAAAAAAAAATAACACTAAACAAGCAAAAGAGCCCAGCACACACATGCTATTCATAAGTATTTGAAATTCTATCTTTTTGCATTGAACATTTTATCAAGAGAGAATTCGAGTTGAATAAATTTCAATGGTTTTTTTTTCCATGTGAATGAAATGAATATGGTCTCTATCCTGGCCCTGGATCAAAAACATATTGAAATGTGATGTTTATTGTTGTCATTACCTGCTCTATCTCTCGTCAAAGATCTTTCAATTTAGTGTTGTTATTTTTTTTTCTCTCTCTCTCTCTCTTTTGAGATTCTCCTGCGCTTGTGTTTAATACATTAAAAGACGATTATATAGTGCCGGCTTCCACATCGACCCGTCCGAGGAAGGCCGTTTGCACAGTAATCTAAATTATTTTAATGAAGTCGTGCTGAAAATCCCATGACAGAGCATAAATTCAAGCATTCTTTCCTTCGGAGTGTGTATATTTTTTTTTGCATTTTCATTTGGATTAATTGACAATTTGCTCACTCACACATCCACAGCCCAATATCTAGCCAAGTCTTAACGGCTGTTCGACACGAATGCGTAAAATAATACCAAATAATTAAATCGATTCGGTATTTTATTTTTTTGCAAAAGCAATGGAAAATTGCGTGCTGATGTGCATGTATGCGTCTAGGTCTATGTTTTATACAAATCAAATTGGTGTGACAAAAACAATCGAAACATGTGTAAAATAGAATTTAAAGCTTGCGCTAGTATTTGCCAACACAAGAGGTAATCCGTCAATTTGGGTCTTCGAATAAAAACAACACACCGGAAAATGAGTCCGTAGAATACATCTTCATTAATAAAAACCAAATTGGAACATTAAGATGATTTTAGATACAACAACAACAACTACAAAAATGTATCGTGTGTAGTTGCTATTATTACGCGCATTGGAAATCGACACCAAATTGTGATGCGAACGGAAACCAATGACAAATATATTGAGATGTACACATATTCTGCAGAGCTCTGGGCGAATGGACGGATGGAAGAGAGCAAGAGCAAGAGAAAGTGCAGATTGTCTAAACAAGGAGTCCTATTTAAGTGCATCAAGCTAACATTTCATTCATTCGAGAACATGGCCAATTTAATTGCCTCTTTGAATTATTCGCATTTATTGAGCACCAATAAATGTAGCAGCATGTAATACGATTTAATGTTTGAGATGCGGTAGAAGCCAGAAATGGTGCTATGTATTGTTTCTGCCATTATCTCTAGAGAGAGAGAAAGAGAGAGAGAGAGAGAGAGAGAGAGAGAGAGCAATGTGAGAATCATTTGTGTTGCTGGCAAACATTTTTGGTGGAGTGCTCTCGTTTAACATACACCTGTTGCATAAATATATATTTATATATGTCTATAATGACTATGCATAGAGTGAGTGTATATTCCATATGTGTTGCGTTCCTTGCACTTTGCTCGCCCTTTCGGTTTCAATTGTTTTGTGTTACATTTCTTTCCAGCTTTTTTTTCCATATTGAATTACCATTTTGTTGCAAATATTTTCTACTGAAATTGCAATTTACACCATTATGAGGGGAAGAGAGAAGAGTGGCTTCAAATCGTGTCAGGTTGTGATTGCGCTGTGTGTGGTTTTTTTTCCTGCTCACTGTGTATTATTTGGTGCCGTAGAATTTACTTACGAAAACAGTTTTTCAATGTTGAGTTGAATGAACAGGCACAGACAGCACAATCATTTTCATCGATATTATTTTGAGAGAACGAAAAAAAGGGCATAGAATTACAGTCGCCAATCGGATGTTTCTTTCTCTACTGTATTTGCTTACAATCTGTTTTTTTACTCTCTCTCTCTCTCTGGCTTTATGTTGTTCTCTTGTGCTTGGTATTTGCTTTGAATGCGGATGTTTTTCTATACTTTGGACTTTTATTCATTGTTTTAACCCAAATGTCATTTGAAAGGAAAAGAAACAAAAGAAAATGTTACTAATTGAATCGATATCTCATTGCAGGTCATAGCTAAAATGAGGTGGCATCTTACTGCGTACCATGAAATCGTGGTTGAGCTTGCACGCGCATTTAATGTTTAAAAATAGTCCAGCCGAAAGCAGCAAGGAGGAGCAACTCATCATGGCATCTTAGAAGTGTTTAATTAAAATTAGCGACTTTATTTCGCTGTAAAAATAACAACAACAACAAAAACAGAACACATCAAACGAAACGAAACGTGAAAAAAAATCGAAGACAAAATTAAAAAAAAAAAGACGAAAGAAATAGTGCAGTTGTGCTCTTGGTGTGGAGAGCAACCGATCGAAATTCAATATTTGGATTACAAAGAACACAAACACGACAAATTATTTAAATTAAAACGCAACGGAAAATATAAACCAACCCCGAACAGAAGATGTCCTGCTGTCATGGTCTATTCCAACCAAATAGCAATCATCCAACAATATCGGGCCAAATGTGTCCATTCATCACACATCGCCATTCGCACAATCCAAATCGAACGGATATCGTTCGTCAGCCGGATTCATTGTTGGATATAACGGCACGCATTGTTGCCGAATCGGAACCATTTCAGCGCATCGAAGAACGTTATGAGCGAATACCTGAACCGGTTCAACGGCGCATTATATTTTGGTCTTTTCCGCGAAATGAACGTGATATCTGCATGTATAGTTCGCTGTCAAGGTGAGTACCCGCCACTCGATACAAAACATAACATCATGCACACATGCACACTCTTTCTCTCTCTCTCTCTCTCTCTCCCTTTCTCTCTTTGTCCATAGCACAACAAACACTAAATACATTGATCCGTTTATCCGTTTTACCTGTTTAACATGTTACTCATTCTTTCTCTCACTATTGGCCAATCTAAGCAATCGGACCCGCTTTTCGTCACGTTAGCACCCATACCATTTTTTTCGTTCATTTTCTTGCTGTCGTTGCCGTTTTTGTTTGTGTGTATGTCGATTCGAATTCATATGTTCGTACTTTATATTTACATGCTGATTAATATCTCCGGGTAAATGCATTGGCCATAATGAAACATAATAACATGAGGTTAAACTCCTTAAGTGACATAATCGTTTTGACTTTTCGATCTTTACTTTCATATTTTTGCATTTTACACTTGTTTATTGTGTTCAACAAACAACAACAAAATAAAATATGACATATTTACCGTACTGGACCGGCCATTTATTGCCGTGAACACACACACACACACACACAAAATGTGTATCAAACTTTTTATGATTTACACTGTTCAACTGAATGAAGTGAATCACACATGCTGATTTACGATTCATGCTAAACTATATATAGTATTGTCATCAATTTAATTTGGTTTTTCGAATTTGTGAAATGGTTGCCTATGCTTGTTTAACTGGCATAGCACGGCATCATTCCATATCCATCTTTTTTTTGTTCATAGCAAGACTTTGCTGTTTATTTCTCTGAATCGATCATAAAACGACATTCCATGAAACCGCCGCTTCAACGCAATAAAACCAAAAAAAAAACCAAAAAACAAAAAAAATATTACCCGAGACCTGAATGTTCTCCGATATTGAATACTTTACAACGTTTATCTGCATACAGCCGGAGCAACGTTGTGTATAATTTACATTATCATTTCGCCCTTAAACAGAATAGCAGTCGTATTTCATTTGGCCAGAAGATCTCGGTCGATATTAATTTTTATACTATAGATTTCGGCAACGCAGTGCCATCAACAAAGTTTTCTCTTCAACTCGTCTCCTTTTTTTTCGTTGTTGCTCGTGTGTTTTTTTCCCCGTAATTGTTTCATTTCATTTTCTTGTTGGTTTTGCTGTTGGCATTTCATTCAGATGCTTGAATTAAATATTCATTAGGCTATTCATTTGCCTTGCGGTTGCATTCACATTTGTTATATAGTGTTTTGGGCGTTTTTTTTTCGCATACACACACACACATGTACCCATATTTCGTTGAATTTAGTGTCTCGCTACGTCGCCATTAATCCCACTAGAAATGTGGTTTGTAGAATAAATCATAGAATAGCCATTTCAACGAACTTGAAAAAAACAAAATGAAAAGTCATTTTGGAACGATTACATTTTTTTGTTCCACACTTTCTGGTGTTGTTTTTTTGTTTCGTTTCCACCTTCTCTGTTTCCAAAGAAATACAAAAGCAAAGGAATGTTTCATTTTGTGGAAATTAAATATGCATACAGAGCATACATTTCATGTTGGAAAATTACACCGCAAATAATGAAAATGTTGATCCTTTTGTTTGAGAAGTTTTTTTTTTGGTTTCCATTTTTTTATGACCTGTTTGGTATTCCACTGCGGACAACATGCACACTAAACCTGTCCGTATGCATCTTTCATTTGAGATTCGACGTGTCACAATTTAACACATTGAAAATATTTTTTGGTTCGCCTGGTTAATGGTGTCGTAACAAGAGACAACCAAAATTGGACACAAAGGCCAGCGTCCAAAATCGAATCAGCATCCATTTGACTAAAGAGTTAATAAAATGCCGGTCAAAATTGGTTGGAATACTAATTATGACGATATTTCAAGAGCTACACACACTCATACTGAAACTCGCAGCATATATACAAAACGAAGAGCAATGAGTCGCTTCGTTATCTCACTCACGTCCATCGTTCGCTCACTCATCATCCGATGCATATATGTGTGTGTGTCTGTCTGTCCCCTTCAGTGTATGTGTGTCAATTTATTGAATTGTGTGGATATCATGGGCTTCGACGATGCGATAGCATTTATTTGTACTCTTTCCCAGAAAATTGATTTTTAGTTTATTTTCTGTTGAAAAATAATGTGTCAGCTCAAAATGTCTGAATGGCATCACCGTGAGTTTAAACAACAGAACGAAGAATAACATATAAAAGCTAATAAAAGTAATAATAAAAAAACACACAACAACAACAACGAAGAATAAAAACTTCAAATGCACAATCACGAGGCAAGAAGAGAAAATGAACAGAGAAAAAAAAACCAACCAAAACAGATTTTTATACAACTTGACATCGACCGACACAAAAAGTATATTTAATTTCCCCACTAAATTGGTCATTCTTCATTTGCACTGGCCTGTAATAAAGACAAATGACAGCTACGCGTTTAGCAGCAGCAACAATAAAAAAAAAACACAAACAAAACAAAATAAAACAAACAAACAACAACACCGAATTCATGAAGTGAATGATGAATCCTCGAGTTTTTCGGGGTCGAGTTTGTGGGTCTTGCAAGCGTACGACAACCAGTCGTACGAGAACACTTTTTCAAATCGATTGCTACATAAAATGTTTTTTAGGAGACAATGAACAAGTGACCAAAAGGAGTGTGATGGGTTGTGAATGAGTGTGTGCATGCGAGCATGTGAAGAAACCAAACGACAACACGCACAAATCATACAACTTTAGAACATTGTCACTTGCATTTCTTGTGTTGTGTGCGACGTTGTATAGATGCTTCACATATAGAATGACATCTCACTGAATCTTTCTTTCTCGTTCTTCCTCCCCCCCTCTCTCTCTCTCGCGCGCGCACTCACTGCGTGTGTGTGTCATTCTGTCCATCAGTAGTAAGTGTGTATTTTTAAACATCATCGGTAGTTGATTGACTACATGCCATGCCATACAGTGGAAGCTAGTATTCGTTTGCTGCAGTACACATTCACCATGTATCTTTCTTATGTGGCCATATATAATACTGGTTGAACATCTGTTTACTCAGTTCACTGATTCAAATGCTCGATACAAAGTAACCAACAGCTACCATACACACAGCCCAACTCATTCATTTACTTACTCACCATATTGACGCATCGCATCACTTTGTAACTGAATTGAAATTGTCATTTCTGTTATTTTTTTTTGTCGTGTGCTCTCCACCTCTCCCCATTGTGTATGTATCCGTTTTTGGTAATTGCGTCTTCTCCTTCGATATGCAGCCAAAGAGAATGAAGTTTAAATAATATCATCGAAAACAATTGTTCGTCTCTAGTTTGAGTTGTAATGAATTCAATTTGGTCATTTGTTGGATTTTTCGAAGTTTCGGATGTGTCGTCCGTGGCATCAGTTTTTGCTTGTAATTATGATGGGCGCTCAATTCAATGGCTTCTCTCCATGGTTTCGTTGGATGACGGCATACACATTTATACCGATTGATGTTATTGCTAATGAAAACAAAAAGCCACCTTATTAAGTTAGTTGCCAACACATAGATTTAACATTGACCAATGCACTCTTGCCACGTTTTGTTCCATCTCTTTATGTGAATTTTGTGTTGTGACAAACCATTGAAACTTGGAAATTGATTTTATCTGTGAGGCTTCTCTACCTGTCATAGTTGTTGCGCCATTTATCTGATTATTTCTCTGTGTGTTTTTTCCCTTTTCGTGTGTTTGAATGTGCTTGGCTCCATCAAGTTTCATTAGTCGATTTGGATGACTCGACTGAGCTCGATTACGCCGCAAAACCCATTACATTTCAGCATTAGTTGAACTTTAAGTCATCAAGACACTTTAAGCTGATGCTGTGTTTGCTCTTTTTTTGTCACTTTGTCTCCGGTTGATACCTTGATTTAAATAATGTTTGGCTTTAGATGAGGTGCAAAATGTATTAAAATTCCAAACATGAAATATCATAATCAAACACACACACACACACGAAAACATTTTTGCCTCACACAGGAAGCATTTGGATTTCGATGAAGAACCAAATTTATAAGAGAGAAAAAACAGCCATAAGATTTGATCAAAGCAATAAACAGTTCAGTGAATGGCCAAGAAATATATATATACAATAAACCATTGAATCCTCCTTTCGTTGACGGCACGTTACTTTTTTTCGGCAACTTTGATGCGGTTCGAGATGCGTTCTCACGATGTATGAGTTTTTATTAAATCGAAATCAAAGTGCCGAAATATGATGAATTATATTCTTGGAAGTCGTTCACATGGTTTCTTCTGAGGTTTTACCTTGATTTAATCGCCAAATCGTTAAGTCTGTCCGTTTGAAATTCGTGTGCTTATGTTTCTCTCTCCCTCTTTCTCTCTCTCTCTCTCTCTCTCTCTCTCTCTCTCTCTCTCTCTCCCTCTCTCCCTCTGTATGTACGTATTTTTGTTTAAATTGGTGCAATATAAAGCAATGGGTTTGTTTCTGTTTCATGTGAATATCAAACATTCCATCGAATTTTCGCCATCCAATTTGTGTATTTTGCGAATGCTTTTATATGCATGCCAGCGAGAAAGCAGGAAATATACGAATGCAATGGTGCACAAGGCGCACAGGCACACACACACACACACAGTATGTGCGCTGAATTGACTCCCTAGCCTGAAGTTGCTTATTAGACGGCGCTCTGTGTGTTCGATGTTAAATTACTAGCTCAAATGCATTCAACATGAGCATAGGTTTTCGTAATTAACCCTTATTAAGATCAAATAAACAACTAGCACACACTAAAAGAACTGTGTGTGAGAAACATCTAGCTGCTGCTTTTCTCTTCACATTCAAATGCTGATGCCTGCAATTAGGATGCGAAATGCAATTACTTCACATCAGTCTCACATTCACATGAGATTGAAGCAAATTTAAATAGATCCTCTACTGAGAGCAGGATGTTTCAAGTCTGTTTTTTTGTGTGTGTGCCTCTATTGGTGTCCATTTAACAAAAAAAAACAACAACAAAAACGACTTGCTATACTTAAGTCTAATCAATTTTATATTTCATGTTTCTACAGAGTCTCGTCAACAAATGCCGGTGAAGCACAAAATTTGAGTTTTTGCAAGGGGCTAAAACTACTGGAATCGAATTGTGTTGAGAATGTTCTACAAGTTGGTAAGTTAAAATCATTGATTTTTTTTCATCTTATACTTCTATAGTAATCGATATAAAACAACTTTCCACATCAACAAAAAAACGTACAAAATATCGCCATGGCAGACTTGCTGCGCTTTAATTAAATTGAAACTCAACGCAACTTGAACAATTTCCTGTACGGATCGAATCGACTTCTGCATAAGCAAATAACAATACATTTTTTTTTCATCCCGAAAAAAAGACGCTGATGATGAAATAAAATAAAAAGAAGAAGTAGGAAAAAAATATTGTATAGAAAATTCAAGCACCATGCAACCATCAATAAAGTACAACAACAACAACAACAGCAACAACAGCGAATCAAACTCATCAGGGGCATTTTTTTCTCTTTCTCACTTCGTGTCACATGCAAGTGAGAGTGCATTTTGAACTGTGTGCAATCACTTTGGTTGTAATTATTTATTTGTGAGCGTACATTGATTTTAGATTATTATAGTACTTTGGTTAATGACGGCCTACGACTGTGTGTTTGTGTTTTCTTGTGTCGAGTTTCGTTTTTTTTTTGTTGTTGCTGTTGTTGTTGTTGTTGTTGTTATTTTTTGGCGAAACCAATGAATAAACCAAATCCGAGAACAAGCGAACGAATGGCGAGAATAAGGCAGAGATGTGGCATTGCAATTCACACACCGGAAAGCATTTTCCCATACGGCATATTGCATTTTTGTTCGTTTCTGTTTTTTTTTTTTGCAACGCATTCAATTTAACAAAACACTCCCAATGTGTGATCTATAGCTCAATATAATTTCGCATATACGATTCATGTGCGTTCAAAGTTCAAACATGAAAAATATACGAAGAGCAAGAGCAAAAACAAAGTCGTTTTCAATTCACTTTCGTCCAATAGAAAGCAATCATAACAATAACCACGGATTTGCTGCCAACGATCTGGCTAAAAGTTATATTGGCCGGAGTGTTGTTGTTGTTTCGCTTTCCTTTTTCTTCTTTGGCGAACAGCAGTTTTGCATTCGATATCGAGTCATTTGAAATAATCTATCCATAAGAATTACTCATAATACATAATCACGTTTTTCACATTTTGAGGCTGTTGTTGCCGTTGTTTACCTTCATTCGTCGCTTGATGTGCGTATTTCATTCTCTCTCTTTCTTTCTCTCTGTTCGTTCTTCGATTCTTTCCACGCCACCTTTCTACTCGCAAATTCTATATTCTGAGTGTACATTTCCATGGGATTTAATGCAGCCTTTTTGCCTTCCACTTGATTTCATAAGTGTATACACGTTAATTTACTCCATTACACTTTTTTGTTGTTGTTGTTAACGTAGTGTTTTCTCTCGATCGCTTGTTGAAAGTGTAAAAATACAAAAACTCACACACACACATAAACTCAGCCACAAATTTCTCAGCCTGTCGAACTTTAAATAAGTAACTTAGCTTGACCGGTCTGATTGGCGAAGCCCATCTTCTTCCCCATTTGTGTGTGTGTTTTCTTCGCTTAACAACAACAACAAACCTACTTCCAAATGCCTTGCATCATTTCAGTCGATTTGATTACCGGATGCCGCTGTGCACCCAGTTCAATTAGTATTATTCACAAATTTATGCGGTTTTTCATCGTTTCGAAGATTTGTTCGCCTGTATTCTTCTTTCGTCGATCGAATTTGGAGTTTGAGTTTCATTTTATTTCTTCAATGAAAACGTTCGTGACGGTTTTTGCGTTCAACGGGTCATCGTTTCCGAAAATCAACCACTCGAAATTTTCGTTCATTCAACCATTTACCACAGAACAATTGGCTGATATGTTTTCTCGTTTTTTTTCGGTTTTGTTTGGGTGGAGAACCAGCCATATTAGTTCCTGCACATATTGGCTCTGGTTGTTTGTTTCGCTGAAAAAAAAACGAAGCTGCTCAAAATGCATAATGAGCCCAAACATTAATGGCAACACGAAACGCAAAAAAACGACTGAAATCTGTAGCCCAAAAAGTTCAAGACAAAAAAACGCATATAATATAAAATTAAAAACAGCTTTTTTTTCAATCTTAAAATCGATTTTCGGATGAGGTTTTTCATCAAAATTTCGAATTAAAAAAAAAGAAGCAATCATACACGCACGCACACGTTTTATTCTGGCTGCTACTAATTTTCATCGTTTTACTTTTTTTTTGTCTAAATTTCATCCCGTGCGTTTGATTTTAAACGTTTTTCGGTGCATAGAAAGATCTCATCTTTAGGTAGTGAATAAACCATTAATATCACGTTTGCTATGGTACAAATGGACTACTCACTTGAAATTTACGAATGAAGAAGAAAAAAAAAAACAAACAAACCTCAACCTTCAGTCTCAAACATATACATGCAAAATTTGGTAACTGAAAAACTTTACACTCACACATTGGACTGCTGAGGCACGCACGTAAATAAATATTTAGATTCGTTAAAGAATGAGAACTGTGAGGCTCAACACATGACCATCAATGATGATGTAAACACAAAAAAAACTATAGACCATGTTGAACAATACATGCGCCGCCTCTGCTATATACAGAAACTCACAATTCCATTTCCATTACATACACGATTCGAGAAGCCCTTATCAGCTTCCAACAATCTTTTCATAGAGCATAATTTTTCTTCTGACAATTAGTGCTTAGTCATAATCATAATCAAAATTACGACAGAGACGAATGAACATCGAGCAGAGCATAGCCAGAGAGAAGAAGGAAACCAACAACAACCATAACAACAAAATATATAATAATCAAAAGTTATATTTTACACTGAATCATTCTCTGTTGGTTGTAATTTTATTTTTCATTTGCTCGAACTCGAAATTTTTAATGTTAATATTTTTTTTTCTTCCTATTTCTCTCTGTCTCACTCTTTCTCGGTGTATAAATGATTACAGTTTCTTTTTTGCTGTGCTTCGTTTCATTCAGCTATATAGAAAATGGTTTCTTTATAAATGCCATTAAACATACAGTGATTAAAATAATTTTTCATTCTGCACATTGGCTCCATATGAAATTTGTTCATTTATATTTTTGCACCGCAAAAAAAGAAGACAGAAACAACAATCAAAAAAGAGACAGATGAAATGTTTTATGTGTTTTCTTCTGAAATTGATTTGATTTTTACTTGGTTTAATGCATTTTATTCAATTTTTGTTTTATTTTTTATTATTGTACCTTCACAATGTGAAGTTCGCATCTCTAATCTTTGCGATTTCTAATAATGGCAATTGGATGGATGACGGTCGCAAACTCAATTGACGAGCATAGGCACCTGGACAGGGGATTTAACACGGGGGGTTCAAATCATATTGAAAATAAAAAGATTGCGAATGTTTCGTAATGATTTCATTTTTTAAGTGTTTCAGATTAAAACATTTCATTTGAAACACAATCTAAACAACATAGCTCACAATTGGAGTTGCGTAACATTCCAATGTGAGCTCCTTTTGTCACAATTCACTGAAAATTAACTGTCCTGTAGTGATCCTTTTTGACCCCGATATAAATATACCAGAATTACTTGATTTCGGCTCCAATTTTCTTGTCGTAAATCGTACCATCTGAACCAAAGTAAAGAAAAAAAACACCCAAAAAATACATATGAAAAGAAAACAGGATAAGATGATACTTGAAAATCCTGTAAAAATAATCATATATTGCCGACCGGCTGCATGAATACAAAACAGATTTTCAATATCAGCCGAGTGGAACAGCGATTTGAGAAGATAATATTAAACTTTTTCGTTTCAATTTCGAAGTGAACTCACATTTTGAGCGAGAGAGAGTGAGAGAGAGAGAGAGTAAAAACGCCTCAATTCTGACAAAAAAAAACTGCTCAATTTCTTCGTTCATATGTCGATCATACTTTGTGCTTTCTGACATTCTGAATTGAATGTTGCTGCAATTACATGTATGATATCGACCACCTGTCAATTGTATTACCGAATCAAACACACACACACACACACACATCTTTCTAATAGCATGTTTGAAATTGTGTTGTATATTTTATGGTTTACAACAAAACCGTCTCTCTATCAATGTTCTATGTCAATTGCGACTGTTTCTTTCAATTTATTCCTTCTAGCCAAGAGGGTTTTTTCAACGAAACTAACCTAAACGATGGAAGTTCTTAAAAAAACATCTTAAAATTATATAACTCAATCATTGAAGAAACTTGATAGCCATTCCATACAAACATGATTTGTGTGAAAATGAAACGAAAGCACGATATATACACATATATAACATTTGTAATAACAAAAACCATAAAAAAAGAACTATTGAACAACAACAGAAATAGCACGTTAATTGAATTTTTTGCGTACAAAATTGCGGCTGAAAATAAATGCGCAAAAGATGATGATAAGAATTTCTGAGCCAAAATTCAATCACAAACCAGAATAAATCTTAATAAAATAATATTGTGACGGTTTTTGCGTAATGTGCATTTTTCGTCATTCTCTTTTCCAAACAAACCCAAACGAATGACAAGCAACAGATCAACAGATTCAGCATCTTTTGATTTTTTTTGGATTATTTTGGAAAATCTTCAATACATTTGCACACGATGCGTGTGTGTCTCATTAAATCGGCTCTTAACGTTAGAGGTTTTTCAAGGATTAAAAAATAAAAAAAAAATTCATGCTCTCAAACTCTAATCAATATGACGAGAAAGAGAGTGGCGATGAGTAGTTTTTACAATGATGTTGATGTATGTGTGTGTGAATGAGTGTGTTTTGGGTTTTTCTGTGTTCCTCGATTGAAATTGATTTCGTCGTACTCCAAACGTTTTTATTTAGCTAACAGCTAAAAGATAATTGCCGCAGCCTCAAACTTCAATTTATTTCGATTTCGCTTTGCTCACTCACTCTTTTTCTTTCTATCGTTATTTTTCTATCAGAATCTCTGTCGTTCGGCTCTTCTCTCTGTGTGTGCTTCTCGTGTTTTTTTTTCGACAAATCTTGAGGTTTTCGATTGAACGTGTGATGTGTGCCGTGTTTGTATACGAGCAGTTGTATACAACGTTCTTTCTTCCTCTTGGATCTTCTTTTTTTTATTATTATTATTGTTAGTAGTAGTATTTCGTCTTCGAACGGTCGACGTCGGATTGTTTTGTTTTCATCTGCCTGTTGGCTAAACACTACATTTTCAATCTACCGCTTCTTTTCCCTTTCATTTTCTTATCTTTTTGCTGTGTTCTTCACTGTATGTGTTTGTTTGTGTGAAATAATTTATGATTGAACTATTCGGCGCTGTACAGGCTTCACATTCACCAGTCATTCAAAATTGTACATTTTCATCTTTGTGTGTGTGTGTGAGAGAGTGAGTGTGCGTTGGACGGGAATATATTGTTTGTAGACACACTCGGATCAGTGGATTTGGCCAAACAGTGAGAGAGCGACTCGTTGTCAGTTGATGAGTTTTTCTTTTTATCATTATTATTTCATATGTCTCGTTGTCTTGAGCTCTAAAATCATCATAAAATTCGTTGCTTGTGGTCTCTATGTCACTCCATGACGTGATAAAACCGTACCGCTCAGCACAACCGATGGTTGATTTTATTTTATTTTTCTCTCCTGTTTCAACTTTGAGACGCTAACTTAATATTTATTTATTTCATTTTGCCGTTGTGTTTTTGTTTCGGGTATAACCGAAATTTATAGAACGATAAAATACCCCGGTGATTTTCATTTCGTTCATTCTTTTTTTCTCATTTGACCAACTGATACTCCCGCAACAAATGCATGCATTGAATGCCACCCTTTTCATTTGGCCGATTCTTCAATGCCGACAACACATTTAATTGAAAATCAATGTTTTTTTGTTTTGTCTTTCAAAGATTAACATTTTATTCACGCATTTTTGTTTACTCAATGTATTTTGAACTTATCTAATCTATGAAGTAAATTGAAGTACGAAGCCAAACATGATTGTTGTTATTCAAAGCCAATGTATTTGAGGCTATGGCATCTTTGTCACAATCAATTCGAAATGAAATACCCGGAAAAATTCCGTCTAATTACAAATATAAATATATTTTACAATTTTCACATTTGATCGGCAGCCATACGTTGGACATTAACCGAATGTGTTGAGTGTTAAATAAAATTGAGAATGTCTTTTATGTGACCGAGTAAAGTCACACCTCGGTACGCATTAAATTGTGATGACCCAGCGGTCACTTTAAATTTTTTGGTTTTTTTTTGGAGATTTTGTTTGCTATCTAAATTAAATAGATGTGTTAGCATATTTTGTTTTTTTGTTTATCCGACAAAACAAAGCTATAGCTCCAATTTTTAAGTTGCTTAAATTTACAATGAGAAAAAAAGAGATCCAAATCAAAGAGTTGCATCAAAAAAATGGCGCAGTGGAACAATTTCTATGGAAATAATTTTTATCTTGGCTGAAATTGTTCATAGGAATAATTTCTGGAAATAATTTTTGGATGAAATAATTCTGAGAATTATTAATAATAATTCCCGGAAATAATTTTTAAAAACTATTAGCCCTAAAATTGGTAAATAATTTTTGGAAATTATTTTTGAATGAAATATTTCCTGCCAAAACTATTAGCCCTAAAATTGTGAATCATGGACTAGAATATTATACGTGCAAACCGAGTGAGTGATAGTTGGTTGTGTGAATGTATCCAGAGTTGAGCAGTGAACGCAACTCTTCGTGACGATTTCCAGGAAACAACTTTTTCCATGGTGTTAAATTTTCAGTGCATACAATTTCACGTGGTAATGTTGCGTAGCGTACACGATATTTTCCGGTATCGACAGTATTTAGAGATGATTTTCCTGTGCCTGGCGAAAATGTTGGTCGAAATGTGTATTCTGGTTGAATGGTGTTGGATTTGTCAATGAAACTGAACGATGCACAAAATAGTCCAGATAAAATGCCACACAATTCTTTCCATTGCTCATCGATGTACTCGTCTGTTCGATTGTTTGCATTAAACCATACCGTTAACTCAGCTCCTGGCGGTGCATCAACTAGAAAGACAATTTAATTTATAATAACAATGTTGATTATGTGATTGTTTAATAAACAATGTTTATACATACCGACAGGATAGCCCCAGCTTTCATATCGCCAACGGACGAGCCACCAAATGTGTGTGATGAACTAAAATTAAATGTCCACATACATGATTCGTTTGAATGTCTTTTAAAATGTTGATTTTTATTGCACAACTACAGCAGACGCTCGGAAATTAGAACCAATTGGTTTTTCAGCTGGTTCTAATTTTCGAAAGGTTCTAATTTCGGAGCGTATTTTGAAAATCGATTTTTCATGTCAAAATGGAGAAAATCAACACATATATTGTCATATCAGTTGAAATATCTTTGGTTTTTATTGATATATGAATGGAATTTTATAATAGAATCAGTAATCAAATGAGTTATTTGTCAGGTGACTCATTTTTCCGTCATGAAATCAGTTATTGAGCTTTGTTTTTTCGTTTTATTCAAATGAGAAACAACTATATCAGAGCGAACAGCCAGTAAATTAGACATATGTTTGGTTGAGAGTAGACATGTTTGTCCGCACCATTTGAGCAAATTGTTAACACTTTCAATCGCTGATGAATATGAAATCCGTGGCTCGTTGATCTCACCATTCATTTCGACGTCATTGTCCGAATCATCGACATCAGTTTCAATACCCGTATCATCAGAATCTTCTTCGAATATGTCATCATTCCATTCATCTATATCACCTGCTGCTATACTGTTGTTTGGAGCAATTTTCGATAAAAGCATTTGAGTTTGTTGGAGAATTTCCATGTAATCGCAATCTTGCTGAACCAATTCAGATAACGGTAAATCGTCCTCCTCATCGAATTGACTTGAATCCCAATTCATTATTTTGTTCCACGATTTTGCAACGACACTTTGAGATAGTTCATCCCAAGCTTGTTTCAGCAATACAATAGCATCCGAAATTTTGTGTTGTTTTAGATATTCATGCACATCAACATCATCTTGTGCAACCAAATGACTCAATAATTTATTCCGATATATTAATTTGGTCATTTTTATTGGATTTTGATCCATTGGTTGGATTGCAGCGGTTACATTTGGTGGCAACAAGAATGCAACGATATTACCATCTTCACTGTGTAGTTCTTCAATCGGTGCATGTGCAGAACAATTGTCAATGACTAAGATAGCTTTCGGTGGCAAATTATTCTCTTTCGAAAAACGACAAACCTATACGAATAAAAAAGAATGAACATTGGTCGAAAAAGTTATTTTACTTTTGAGGATTTAACACTGCTTACTTCTTCGATAAATATTTTGTGAAACCAATTGTGGAATATTCGCGATGTCATCCATGCTGCTTTCGAGTTGTCATAGTGAAGTGGATTATGAAAATCTCGGAAGCACCTTGGGTTCTTTGCCTTGCCGATGACTAACGGTCTCAATTTATGTGTGCCATCACAATTCGTTCCGAGTAAGATTGAAATTCGCTCTTTCTGAATCTTCCGACCGGGTGCGTTTTTCTCACATGCGGCAACATATGTTTTGTCAGGCAAACAACGGAAAAACAATCCACTTTCGTCTGCATTATAAATTTGTGCATTGGTCAGCCCCATTTCGGCAATTTTGGCACGAAATCGATGTATGTATGGTGTAATCAACTCAATGTCACTTGAAAGTATTTCACCACATATCTTCAAGAAACGGATACCGAATCTGCGTTTGAATTTTCCAAACCAGCCATCACTTGCAACGAAATTATTTGATGTTTTTTCTGGGTACATCGATTCAAACAGTTGTTTAGCCTTCGCTTTCATTATTGGACCACTGATTGTACATTTTCTGTCGCGTTGCTTCAAAAACCATTCATATAATTGATTCTCCATCTCCGGATACTCGGACTTGTGCAATGTTTTTTTCTTGGCGAATTGGAATGTATTCGAAACTGCAGCCACAATGTCTTCTCTTTGTGATTTGATGTACGATATAGAAGATTTGGAGACACCATAATCAATAGCTAAACGATTCGCTTTCACACCTTTATCAAGTTTTCCTAAAATATCTGTTTTTTGTTCTAACGTCAACGTTGTTTTTTTACGTTTTTTGTCATTATTTGCCGACATTTTTTGATGATAATATTAAAAATAAACAAAAAAAAAACGAAAAAATCAAAATATAGCGCATTGAAACCAATTCCGTGAAGCACTTGTTCGAATACTAGCGACATTCGATATGACTGAGATTTCAATGGATACTCAGTTTAGTTTCCATTTATGCACAGCAAATAGAATAACAATGCATGAACACTGCTTGTGTTGCAACGGTAAATTCGCCGCTTCACTCTTCATGTCTTTTAAATGTAAACAAATGAACTAGAATACTAAAAAATCGAATGCAAAACGGATTGTGGTGTTCTTTTTCGAGCGAATAAATGAAAGAAAAGAAGAAAAAAAAATCCGCTCGGAAATTCGAACTTTTTGGTTCTAATTTCAGAACGTACAATGTATCGACGAAGCTGGTTCTAATTTCTGGACGGTTCTAATTTGTGAACGTTCTAATTTCCGAGCGTCTGCTGTACTTACAGCTTTCATTGTTTTTCACCAGCCATTCCGTTTTGAATTGAAAATATGAGTAAACATGACCAGAATGTAACGCTTTAATAAACAATTCTTCATTGAATTTATCTAGTGATGCACTTAAACTGTGAAAACTAGCTAAAAAACAAATAAATACTAAAAACTGGCGATACATTGTTTCTGGTGTCAATCAAGAGGTTTTCTTAAACAACTATGATTGTTTTGTTCAATAAAGCGGCTTTTGACAGCTTAGTTTGAACGAAACAGAATAATCTAGTACGTTTTTTTTTCTTCTAACCAATAAAAATACGCTTGATTTATAAAATCCGTTTTATTTTTTAAAAAAATAGCTTCATCGCATCTAAGTGTTTACATATTTTGATAGATTAAAATGTTTGGAAAATTACGCATTCAGCTTGAATCAAGGTGTATAAGACCATCAATTTTTTCCTATCACATTAATGACAAAAGTATGGCCATTAGCCAATAAATCTCAAATATGGTGGCTCAATTAAATACTGAGATCTCTTTGTCTACTACTTCTCTACACACTGGACACTTCGGAACTTCATCTGCGTTATCAATCGAAGCATCTTTAATTACTCCAGATCATTCGTTAGCAGAAAAAACATTTTCCACTATTTTGCAGGGTTTTCCGAATTTGGAAAGACGAATGGTAATGTGCGGCTACGTAAAGCTGTGCAAGAAGCGCAAATTTTCCTTCTTGAAACTCACAACGATATTAAAGACTGTTTTGTTTGTAAGATAATTGAATTCAAACAATTATATAGCAATAGAAATTGTTTAATGCCATCATAATTGACATTTGTATTAATGAAATATTCCATTGACGAAGTTTAATGACGTGGTAATAATAAAACGTAAAAAATGAATTATATTAATACAATCTATAGATAAATATGACATTTTTATTTCAACACCGAAATTCAGGAAAATCGATTTTGTTGACTTGATATTTTTGGTAACACGACCAATTTGCACTTTGTTCAATGGTTCTTTAGCTGTAGTCTTCTTGGCGGTGGATGATTTCTTTTTCGCTGAAAATACGTATTCTTGAGAATCATTAGCTCCACCATATTTCTCAAGCAAACGATCAAAGAAATTATTCGATGATGCTTCACGATCAGATTGACGTTTCATAATTTGCTGTTCAAGACTTTCTTTGCTCTTTGATTTTTTCTCCAGCTCTTTTTTTATTGCTGTCGCTTCGAGTGCTTCTTTTGCATACTTTTTGTGTCGTCGGTTGCGCTTTTGTTTTGGTTCTTCAGTAAATAGCTTGTATTCGGGAACACTACCGTCTGCGATCCATTCTATTTGAGAAAATCATTTTAAATTATTGTAAATTTATATGAATTCAATCCCTTTGACAAACCGAATTTAAGAAAAACGTTGTTTTTGATTGTTCAACTAACCTTTAATTAGCTCCATGATACGTGGCTCATCTTCAACGGTCATAAATGGAACGCTATTCATCATGAAATTGATACATCCTTTACCACCTTCATATGCCTTGCGAATGTCACTTTCTTCTGTTTCGGAACCTTTAAAAGGTTTGTGGATTCAATCAAATGTTCGTAACAATGTGATAAATTTATCATTTAGGCCGTGGGCCGATTATAATTTTGACAACTCACCGATATACTTTTGATGAAAATTCGCAATATCAGTCGTTTGGATTTGTTTGAAAAATTCTCGCCAAAGTTTTAACCAATTGCAATTGGATTTGCCACCATCATCGATAATTCCCTGTTCATCGTACAGCGCTTTTTCATTTGAATCGGTGAGTACGGCATTAATTTTTGTAAACACTTTAAATTTTTCGGTGGCTTCCTCTTTTTCATTCTCAGCAACACGATCCGGATGAATTTGGAGTGACAATCGATAGTAAGCTTTTTTCACTATGAAAACAGAGAAACATTTACATATTTAAAAAACACGATGTGACATCAATTGGAAACAATGAAAATACAAATCATAAGACTAGTTTTTTATGTTTTCTTTTTTTTCACAACCCTTACCATCTTTTTCAAGTGAATCTTTTGTGAGATTCATCAATTTGTAAACATCTCGTGTTCCGAAATATTTTTCGCACAATTCCAATGTGGATGGCATTTTGGTTGTGTGTTTTTTTTGTGTTACTTAGAAAATGAAATTAAATAGCGTCAATTACTTTGACTTTGCACTGTGAAACTATATCGCGAACAACGAAAGTGAATTGGTAGACAAAGACACTTGGCTTGGCATTTATGGTTAAATAGAATGATGAATGACAAAATGACAGATGAATCGATTTCGAGCAATTTTTGACAGAAGTTTTTTTGACAATGTTGTATCTGTCAAAATACAAGGAAAATGGAAATAAAAAAAGTATTCACTGAAAATGTCATAACCGTCAGGATAATATTTGACCATACAATTGTGCAAAATTGATAAATCGAGTTGAAAAAAATCACAAACGATGGCTGGATATCGTGAATATGCCGAATTGAAGTAAGTAGACAAGTTAATTCGGTGAATCTATGGGCAACAACGAATCACATTGATTTCATTGTGACCAATTCATGGTGAAACATTGAACTCAATGTGATGTAATTTTGTTTTGGTACAAACAATGGCGCATTGTAATTGTTTTGTTGTTTTTGACATTTTCTACGCGTTTACAAAAGTAAACACATGAACGATGGATTGGATGATGATTTGGATAACATCGATCACGTTGATTACATATCACGCTATCAACTTGAACATTTTGGTGTTGGACGAGTATTGGAATGTGATGGCGATGAGCCAGAAATAATGTACGTTTACATGGACATTCAAACAAAAATTGAGACATTAAAAGTGCTGTTACAGCAGAAAACCAAAAAAAATCTCTCAAACTATGAAGTTTGGCTACAAAATGTGCAAATGCTTGAACCATTCAAAACACTGGTTGATCAGTGTGTCAAAGGTGAAGGTCTGGTTCAAGTGAATGCACAAATTTTGGACGGACCAAAACGAATCAATATTGCCGATGTGGTTAAACCAATTGAACCTACTGAAGAAGTGGAAATTGCAATGGAAAGTGTCAATGTTGGTCTCGACACCGACATTGTTATGAATGAAAATGATAACGGGAATAGCAACGAATCGCCTGATTGTGAGTATTGCTATTGATAGTGATTTTTGTAAGATTGGGCGTTACTGTAATTCACACATTTTGCGTAGTTATAACAGTATTTGCAAATGCAAACGCAAAATAATGAAAATTTTCAATTGTATGAACAGCAATCACTGTGGCATCCATTGGTGAGGACGAAGAAACAAATCAAAAATTTGTCAATTGGGTGGTCGATAAGAAATTTTTGTCTGTGAAAAAACAATACAATATTCCCGATGATCCGAAGAATTGGACCGAAGCTCATATACAAATTTGGTTAAAATGGGCCATAAATCAATTTAATTTGCGACTCCAAGAAAGTGATTGGCGTATGAATGGCAAGCAGCTGTGCGAATTGACATTGCCCGATTTTCAAAAGATAATCCCACGTGATCCAGGCAATAAATTTTGGACACATTTGGAACTATTGCGAAAATGTCAATTTATCGCAATTCCAGGCGATCTAAATTCAGCCACCGAAGATGATAAAGAGGTGATCACCAATGAACATTTTCGTGACAAACCAATTAAACAAACAAAAGTGATTGGTGCTTTGGATGCTTCTGGCATTGAAATGCTGTCATTATCCAATCGGAGTAATCGCACCGGAAACAATGGTCAAATTCAATTGTGGTGAGCACCTTTTTTTTAAATATATTGCACCACGTAATTGCGGGACACCCTGTATTTTGATTGATTCAAAACACTTATCGTTTATTTGTTCGTCCCAGGCAATTCCTGTTAGAGTTATTGACGGATAAAGAACATCGAAGTATCATTGAATGGCATGGGAATTTTGGGGAATTCAAGCTAGTTGAATCGGATCGTGTGGCAGAATTGTGGGGCAATCGAAAAAAAAAACCAACAATGAACTACGAAAAAATGTCACGTGGCTTAAGGTATTACTATAACGGAGATATGATTTCAAAGGTAAAAGGGAAGCGATTCGTCTATAAATTCGTCTGTGATTTGAAGCAGCTTTTGGGCTATAGCGCACAGCAGCTATCAGATCGGGTTAAAGGAGTTCCAAGACAACCACGAGCCAGACGATTCCCTAAAAGTGCATCTGTTGCATCAAAACACACACATTGAGATTTACCGATTAAAAAAAATCGCTTGCAAATAAATTGAATTACGTTTGTAATCCGTACTTTTCTCCACCGTGTTTGTTTCCATTTATCTTACCGCTAATAGTTTTTAAAAATTATTGTTGGAAATAATTATTAATAATTCTCAGAATTATTTCATTCAAAAATTATTTCCGTAATTTAAAAATTGGTCAATGTAAAAAGTATTTCCAAAAATAGTTTTTAAAAATTATCTCCGGAAATTATTCCTATGAACAATTTGAGCCCTGATAAAAATTATTTCCATAGAAATTGTTCCACTGCGCCAAAAAAATTACAAAATTTCTTCACGAACAAAAAATTAAATGAATCTATTAAAAAAGAGGAGATAGAACGACAATTATTTAACCAGAAAAAAAAACAACAAACAACAAACACCGAAGGAACATTTATAAAAATGTTGGTAATGTATGGACCATAATAAAGCGACCGACAGATATGCAGAACAAAGAAAAAGAAATATTAGTAAAATGGGCATGTAGATACAACAGAAAAAGAATATGGAACAACAACAAAAATAAATAACATAAAATTAGAGAAACGATGTGGAATTTGAACTGGAGGGAGGAAAAGAGAAGTCAAATATCTATACACCAACATACCGAATGAAAAACACACACACACACACACACACACCGAAACAAGACAAAGAAGTGTAATTCATAAGAATCTACCTCTTTCGGTGTGTATTCAGGTTCATGTTCCATACATTTTGGATTTATGGCAAACATATAAAAGGTAATAATGTATGGAATATAGCACTAGTTCACACAAAGCTGGAATGGCAACGCATAAATGTCTAAGTCGTTATGCATACAAGGCTCTCGTACCGAGCAACAACAAATATACACACAGTTTGATGTTCATGTGTAGCGTGTATGCTTGCGCTGTGTATAGAAATATCAATTTTAATTTATGCCCAAAATGCCGAAAAATACAACGATTTTTCGGGTAGAGAAAAAAAATAAATTCGTTGAAGTAGGCAGAGAGGCACACAGAGAGAGATAGAGAGAGAGAGAGAGAGAGAGAGAGAGAGAGAGAGAGAGAGAGAGAGAGAGAGAGAGAGAGAGAGAGAGAGGGAGAGAGAGAGAGAGAGAGAGAGAAAGAGATAAAAAGAGAGAAATGTGCCGAAAATTCGATGGTGTATGTTGTGTGCTCTTACATGATCACTGGCCTGTGAGAATATAGCGAGGCCCATTCTTAAGCTCTTTCCGTGTGTACGCGCTCATCAGCGCGTTGATAACATTCACGATGTATATGCACTTGTGTGATTCGGAGTCAGATATTTCTTTCTTTCAAACCATTCATATGAGGCCCACATGCGCACATTTACTTTTATCAATTCACTAAAAATTCATATACGGTCGACGGTGTGTTCGCATTGGCACCGTCAGCACACACTCCACACTCACTCACTCTCTCTTTCTCTCGGTTCACGCTCTCGCACTTCTATGCTCTGGCTGTTTGGCAACTCATGACAGCAACAGCAACAGCAACAGCATTAGCAGGCAGCACATGCATGGCGAATGGCGAATGCCCCGACGACATATATTACATACGCGCGAGATACATTCTCGTCTGTATACAATGTTAACAGTTATCCCATGCCATGCCACGTATGATAAATACAGACCATTTACACAGCGGCTTACAACGGTTTCCCCGAACATTCGGCGTATTTTCTGTAGTGTATGTGAGTTTTTTTGTGTTGTTGTTGTTGTTGTTAAAATTTCGTTTTGTTTCATGTTGTTGTTGTTTTCGACAACATTTTTGTGAACAGCAAACCGAACCGAAATCAAATAAAACGATGCCAAATTGATGTAAAATGTGTTCGCCTCACAATTATTATCAAATTTTGGATTGTTTGTGATTTTTCTTGTCTTTTCATTATAATGAGGGTTTCTTTCGTTCATAAATCGCAACCATGACTGGCTGATGAATGCTTCAGTGTGCATACAATATGCATATTTTATAATCAATTTGATCTATTTGTCCAAGTGCTTTTATATGCACAATTTTTTTTCTCGATCCTCCTTAATCTCGCTATCGTCCTTTCTCTCTCTCTCTCTCCCGCTTGCTCACTCTTCCTGAATAAATCCTGAATAGATGAGAGAAAATCAAAAAAAGAAGGCAGCAAAGTGGAATCAGTAGAAATGTAGAACGAAGCACACATGAGCAATATGTTGCCGCATCATGTCGCGTACATTTTTCAAATAGATGCATTTTGCTTATCTCTTCCAAATCATTCTATCTCCTCTTATCTGCCTCTATTTTATGAAATCAAATTAAACGAATACATGCAACGATTCGGGGAAAAAAATATGCCCGGAATATGATGAAAAAAAAAACAACGGTGCATACACATTCGAGAGCGAGCGAGAAAGAATACAAAGTCAAATGTCTGTCTGCCTGTCTAAAACCGTCCTCAGCATGCTTTTAATTGAATGAGGCTAACATGGTTTCAGCCTTTGGATGTGTGTGTGTGTGTGCGCCTTTTTTTTATTTATATTTTTATATTTTTATCTCTGGCAACCTTATTTTCCTGATCAATACCACCTTTTTTTTCTCTATGTGTGTGCAACACACGTAATTCAGAATAAATGGCAGCCACACCGAGATGAAGAATATACATGTATATTTGAAAATGGCGAATTGCAAATGGCTGGCATAACGTAAATGGTTTTTGGTCGGTGTATTTGACGTAGAGAGCATCCTTTCACAAAATACCTAAACAAATAATTGAGTTTTGCATCAAACGATGCATGTATGAAAGCGCTTGTACATATTGATTGCCATAAAATAAACATCAATTGAATCAACCAATCAACTGAAAGTCTTCGGTGGTTCTTTTTGTTGTTGTTGCTGTTGTTGTTGATTACACAACGGTACAAAAAAAATGCATTTACATTTCACAACTGGAAACTGTTATGCTGACTTATTATAAGTCCAAATTTTTCTCCCACAATCCCATTTTCAGCGCTCGTATCTCATTAATTTTGTTTTTTTTATCGAAGAAATATTCCAAAAACTTAGGATTCTATTTAAAATATCCGACCTCTTAAAAGTGGTTCATAAAAAAAAATAAATATGGTGTGGATTTTACATTCGGGTAAACCAACGCAGCTGGAAGAGTCAACGCAATGCTCATAAAAAGTGCATTGAACTGCTCTCTCTCTCTCTCTCTCTCTCTCTCTCTCTCTCTCTCTCTCTCTCTCTCTCTCTCTCTCTCTCTCTCTCTCTCTCTCTCTCTCTCTCTTTCTCTCTCTCTCACAGGCCCTCACATACACACTCACATACAGCCATTCGTTAGCTACGCTATGCATCCCCCATAAAGTGTTGCACAACACCGACAGCGAGACCGGTTGTGAGAAAATTTTCGGTGGAATGATTTCAAGTGAACTCGAGTGCGAGTGTCAACCTCCATTGGCGTAAAGTGTATTGTGTTAATCGACAAAAGTCACTCAAATCAATTATCGAAAAGATGACTCGACATGAATATCATATCAATACCCACGCATCGAACAGAACAGAATGAACGAAATTGCATGGGAGGTTTGTAGAGGGGGTTTGGCTATGTTTGAAGAAACAGTGTCAATGCTGGTGGCGGCTCCATCACCATTTTTGACCGTGTGATGGTACATGAAAACCCTGAATCAAACAAAAACACCACTCATCGCATCGAAAACCAGAAATAGCAAAGAAAAAGAGTGAATGGCACGGCAATGGCATGCAACAACAATGCTCGATCTCAATCCGATATCATATGGCACCGTTGATTGAGAACAAAATGGATATTGCCAAAGGGGAAGCATTGTACCTTTTTTTTTATTTTCGCTACTCTCAATGTTCAATAGCCAGTGTGCGTTCACCACAATCATTTCAGTCTCGCTATACTTTAGCCTGCTTTTGCATGTATCGTGTGTTTAAATAATTTAGCGTTCAACGAAAAAAAAAGTAACAGCAGCGGCAGCGGCAGAGCGGAGAAGAGAAGCCAAGAAAACGAAAAAGAAGATGAAGTCGAAACGTACTGAAACTAAATTGAACACATTGACGTACACTTAATTTTTACCACTGCGTGATCCCTGCATTTGTGGTCGTTGCACTGTACAATGTACATTCTAAATGACATCCCATTCGATGTTTTCATACACTCTCTTGCACACTCATTGCTGATGGGTGATGCGTTTGTATGGGTTGGGGTTTGTGTGTGTGTATGTCACTTTGTCTATGTGTTGTATTAAGTTCGCGCGCCTGTGTGTGTGTGTGTGTGTGAATGTGTGCACACGTATTTACTGAGCATTTGATTCGCGTTGTTCGATGTTTGGTGTGCGGAGTTTTTCGGTGGTGTTTTATTACTATTGCTACATTCAATAGCTGAGTTTTTCGCCTCATCTTCATCGTTTTAGTGCGATGAGTTTGCGTTTGTACTTTATTTGTGTTTTTTCTTCCTCTCGTTCTCATTCTCACTCGCTTTTTCCCTCTTTCTCTCTCTTCGCTACATTGATATTTGGATTATATGCAGCAAGTTGATCCCATGTGCGAATGTTTGTGAGAACGTTCGTTCATTCTAAATGCTCTTTCTCTAGCTCTCTTACTCCGTTTTTTTATGGGTCTCTGTAGCCGAAGTAAATGTTTATTTTACGCTTTACGTTTGTAAATCACGTATGCACGTTTCATGTGCACACACACACATACCCCAAAAAAAACATCAAATGAAGCACACACACACATCACATTTCGAAGGGAAAAAGTAGAGAGTTGAGACGAAAAAATAACATGTCTTACGGTGGTTGTTAAACTTTACGTTTGGCTCCTTTGCCAGTGTGTACAAGTGTAGTACATTTTCCCATAAAAATGTGCTCATTCCACGGGATTTCACAAAATGAACCAATTTGGATGGAAAAAGTTTGAGCATAGCAGCAAGAAAACTAGTGGCTGTAAGCCAAATGATCACAAAATGCATTCATTCTTCTGTATGTAGTCCTCTGTTTTTTTTGTGTGTGTGTGTGTTTTGTTTAAATGCTCAATACTGTTCTTGTTTTTGGTGTGTAATTGTCTCTCTCTCTCTCTCTCTCTCTCTCTCTCTCTCTCTCTCTCTCTCTCTCTCTCTCTCTCTCTCTCTCTCTCTCTCTCTCTTCTCTCATCTCTCTCTCTCTCTCTCTCATCTCTCCTCTCTCCTCTCTCTCTCTCTCTCTCTCTCCTCTCTCTCTCCTCTCTCTCTCCTCTCTCTCTCTCCTCTCTCTCTCTCCTCTCTCTCTCTCTCTCTCTCTCTCTCTCTCTCTCTCTCTCTCTCTCTCTCTCCTCTCTCTCTCTCTCTCTACTCTCTCTCTCTCTCCTCTCTCTCTCTCTCTCTCTCTCTCTCTCTCTCTCTCTCTCTCTCTCTCTCTCTCTCTCTCTCTCTCTCTCTCTCTCTCACTCTCTCTCTCTCTCTCTCTCTCTCTCTCTCTCTCTCTCTCTCTCTCTCTCTCTCTCTCTCTCTCTCTCTCTCTCTCTCTCTCTGTGTGTGTGTGTGTGTGGATATACATTTCGTTTTGGTCCGACAGAAAAGAATGATTGCGATAAAATTGATACAGAGAAACAAGGGAAATGAAAATGATTTGAGGCGGTGTTTTTTTTTCATACCGCAGCAACAACAGTGTGCGGTCGCTTCCATACAAAATCGAAATTTTTCTTTGTTACAATTTTTTTTCCATAATCTCAATGCAAGTGCATTTTGCCGGTTTTCATTTGGTCGTAGTCCATCAACTGTTCGCCCATTTTCAATGGCACTTTTCGTTCACACAAGTGTGTACTCTTCGCTGTCTCTATTCACTTCATTTACGTACCAATACCAAAACCAAACCCAAAATGAATGCAATGTGCTAAAACTAATTAGCAACAGAAGAAGAAAAAGAAAAAGAAAAAAAATTTATATAGTTTTGAAACTGGCTTTTGCTGACTAAATCATTGGCTGGTTTGTGTGGACTTTTAATGCAACCATCTCTCATTGTGCATCTCGGTAATATTTCTGTGTTGCTAGTCTGAGTGTGTTTTTGTGTGTGTCGCCGTCTATCTATGCCACCGAAGAAATAAATCGCCATAATTTATTGGTTTGTTTCAAATTGCCAAGTTACACGGAACGGATGAGAGAGAGAGAGAGATAGAGTTGAGAAATGAAAAAGTAAAATTGAATTCGTAACAAAAGTGAACTTTTTGCGCGGCCAGCTTCTGTGTCTCTTCTGGGCCGATGCCACTTACTTTACTTGGGTAATTTATAATATTTTTATCTTTCGTTATGCTTTCGTCATTTTTGCTCGTTTGTTTGCTGCTGCTGCTACTGCAACGATGTCATTTGTTTGAACAGACTGTTTTCAATGTATATTTTACGCCGATCGGGCGAACGAAATGGAGTACCGAGAGAGAAAAAGATGGAGTAGAAGAAAAAAAAACAGTGCTCGTTTTCTGTTAATCCCAACGATAAAAATGGAAATGGGATGAAACAACGTTGGAGCGAAGAAAAAGCACCATGAAGAATCAAAATCCAAAGAAAATTATTTGCTGAGGAAATGCAGAAGAAACTATAACTGAAATGTTCAACTATACCCATGGATTTCATTAGCATGACAGAGAGAACGAACGAGAAAACGATGCTCAAAAACTCCAAGGGATGTAATTAATTTTTTCGTTTCGAACTTCCAATGCCACGTTCATGAGTTCATTTTTCAGCTCGTCTGTTCATGTCATTGATGTGATGTGAGCTGAGTTTTTTTTGTTTGAGTCGGTTTGCGTTGGTGCCGTTGTTGGTGTTTGGTTCTTTATTTATTCATTCATTCAGCCCGAAACGTATGTTTATGCGGTCTCGAATTTCGATAATTTGAGCATTAACGAAATATCTTCGCGTCATATTTGTATGTTGAGCTCTCGTATTCTTTTTGTTGTTGTTGTTGTTGTCGTTGGTGTCTTCTTTTCTCTGCTTGATGCATTTGAAAATGTGTGCGCAAGCACTTTCATTACATATGAAATGTGTAATTTTCCGTAGAAAAATTACGTGTACATTTTCAAAGGCGAATATGATGAAACGTGCTACGATTACCGCAATCGAAAAATACAGTGACCTGTATGAAAGCACACACACACACACTCACACACACACAGGCGCGCACACTATACATTGTAACTCTATCTATCTGTGTCTCTTTTTCTCTAACCATGTGATCACAGAGAAGGTTCGAGTGAAATGATGTAACCAAGTGTTTCGGCTACTATTTCTCATCTCTCATTAGTTTCGACCAACACACACACACTCGCACACACAGAGAAAAATGTGCACATCTTTTGCGGCAGTTGATGGATTTTATTGCCGGTTTTTCGTCTCTCGTCTGTCTCATTTTGTGTCTATACCACAACATCTGACACCACTTCCATCGCAACATTCTAAACTAGATAATGCTATAGATTTTGAAACTTGTATCCTGTATCATCAAGTACTTTGTAACCGTCCTGACGACGGAGCCAATCGTTGTTTTTTTTCCTCTATTCTGTCTTTCATTGCTGTGCCGAATTCGTCGAATGTGTACCGAATTGAAATTAGCAATTGAAGGATCCTAGACAGATACTGAGTGCCAATGAACATGATGAAACTGAGATAGACCGTCATTTTCTGTGTGTGTGTGTGTGTGTTGAATGAAATTCAACCATACAAACGAAATGCGATCGCTAACTGAAATTTTAACCATTTTTTTAGGGGGCACCCATTTATTTTGATCATATCTATTCACAAGACACTTGGAACTAGTTTCATCATAAATTATTCGCATTCAAAAAACACATTATTTCGCCTAAACATTTGGTGTGCCGGTTTATTGTCGCTCGAGGATCTGTTCCAAACACAGCAGAAAAAAACATACACGGGCAAAAAAAATTGCCTAAAGTCCGTTGATCTTTGTATTTTCACCGCATTAATGTGTGTATGAATGTCTGTCATGTTTGCAAGCGTACATTTTTTTCCAGCCTTTTTGAATCAATTTAGACGAATTATATAAACAATAAAACAAAATATGAAGGAAAATAAACGAAATGGAAATACAAACGGAGTAAAACTTATTAAATAAAAAACAACGAACAATAAGGGAATAAAGGAGTCACTGAATAGCACATCTAATTCAAACATTTTTGGCTTTGAATCGGCTGGATATGCCAAACGGCCAGTACACATAATACTGTTGATTTTCATTCATTTGAACGAGAAACGGGGTTTTTTTTTAGTTTCTCTCAACCGAACAAATTCAATGTTAAGAAAACTCAACAACCAAGTGATGGAATGATGGCAATGAAATGCCGTACTGTGAACGGCACAAATCAAGCAAACCCGAATAGAAAATGAAAGAGAGAATGGCCAAGAAAGATGCCGAATGCATGTCAGGCCCAGGTAAATAACAAAACAGATAAGAATAAAAAAAAACACAGCAATCACTCCGAAAATTTTATTCTGACATAATAATTATACTGCATTATGTTATGTTGTTATTTTGGCATTTTTTATTAATTCGACTGCTGTTCTTGATTCTTTGTCTCTCTCTTTCTCTCTCTTTTGGTGTGTGTGTATGTGTTTCGAGTAAATTATATCTAAAACACTATCAGCCATGCCAATGTTGTTATTTAGTCATATATGGAGAAAAATGCGAGATTCAAGAAAAAGAAAAAACGAGACAAAAAACCAAAATGAGCGCACACAGAGAAGCCGAAAATGCCAGAGCTCGTTTCCATTCATTATTCATAATTAATGCATTAAATTGAATATTTTGAATGGCTTAATATAAATCGAATTTTGTAAACGAATCGAGGTTGCGTACAACTTTGGACAGAACATCGAAACGATTCTCGTAACGATAAATTTGAAATCATTGCAGTACATCTTGACGCATGAATTTATATAAAATCGTAATAAATGTGCGTGTGTATGTGTGTGTGTTTGTGTGCTCAAGACACAACAATCTTATTCTCAATTCATTTTAAACAATTTGAACAATCAACAGCTGCAAATTCGTTTGCTGTTCACAAGTTTGAAGCCCGATTCGAAAGACGCATTGTTTGATGTTATTTTGATCGCATGGTCGATGTTTTATTTATCCTTTCGCACAAACACATGAAATAAATTGAAAATTTGACACAAAAAAAGAAGCAAAAGCGATGCACATTGCACATTCTTCGATTAATGGATGTGATTTTAAAATTTTCACAGTTCAAGGATTAAAATGGCGACAATATAGTTTGTAATGCTTTTGGAAAGTCGATTCGTTTGCCAGGGGTTTAGTAATTGCTTTGTGTTACATGCGCCGATCAAAGCAATTCACTAAAAGCAAAATCAATGAAAATTGGGTTAACGATAATAAATCAACGTGCGCAATTCGTAATGGTATCACTCTGATCCATTTTGATAACCGAAAAATGATATTGCATGTTGGTCATTCATCAAATCGATATTTAATAACCCATTTCTAAAACTCCACGGCCATCACTTTTTTGTTGTTGGTTGAAAAACGCTTTTAATTTGAACAAATATTTATGAAAATTTATGGATCAATCGCATTGCAATCATAATTAAACTATTTCCAAATAATTTGTATATTTAACAACGGCTGGACAACCCATAGTACTAATATTTGCTGCAAATACGCATTTCATGCAGGATAAAACGCAGAAAAATCTCTGTATGGGATAAGCTCTCACTGAATTGGTTTTTCTAAAAATGATTGTAATTTGTTCCAATTACGACCATTTTTTCTCATGCAGGAAATTACAAATTTGCAAAATTAACGAAAACAACGACAACAACCACGTCGTATAATGGTGATGATAATGATGAAGAAAAAAAACGCTCACCAAATTATGTAAAGTGATGTGAGAACTGTGTTTTTGTGTGTGAACATGCAAATATTGGCCATTATTTGAACACTTGATGGACATGCACACAACAACAACAACAACAAAAAAACGTTTCGCCTTTTTCTGCTGTTGATAAGAAATTTCTCGGCGAACTAACCGCAAAAATGTAAAATCTATAGTCGATATTTGGTTGCGCTTGACTTGGGCCAGGATTATTGGAAAAGTTTCGGTGGAAAGTTTTTTAAAACACACATACGCACACAAAATGGTTTCCACATGAAATGTGCGGTTGGTTTCATTTGAAGCATTCAATAAACAGATGCTGAATTGAATGTAAAATCAGAAGCCTGAATCCAAAAATACACAAAAAAATGGACGAATCTTTTATATTGAGTATTTTAATTCGATATTTGCATCGCAAGAATGTAATCAAACCTTTAAAAATAACATAACAACATCGAAGTTGTTCATAATGTGTGTATGTGTGTGTGTTGAATCTCTGTGCAGTGAAGCAAGGGCCGTTGATTTGACAAGAGCGTGAATGTTTTAAACACACACGTTTTCATCATTTAAAGGACCATCGACCTTTTCGGTTGTCGATTTTTTGTTGTTGTTGTTGTTGTTGTTGCTTGTTTCGTGCTCTCCCGTAATCGCTGCTCTATCGCTCAACTCGATTTCTGCTAAAATATCGCCTTTTATAGTTGCATATGCAACGCTATTGTTCACCATCTCACCACATGAACGAATATCGTTCTCGTCGAGCATGTGTTTGTATGTGTTTAATCTCAATGCGAAAGCGGTGCTATGTTCGCATTACGCACACAACCAAACCATCTTCAAAACGCCACTAATGCACATACAATGTATAACACACAGCATACAAACGCAAATCGGCAAACACACCGAGCGCAGTGAAATCGGGTGTCGTCAAAGCCGTATTCCGTTCGCAATGTCTTCGGTGAACCGTTTTTATTGCATTTGAATGAATACGAACAAAAAGCATACGGCCTATGGCTCTAAGCCGATCTGTTAAGGGTTTTTTTTGCTTCTATTCCCCCCCTTTGGATTGCTTGCCAAGTCATCGCTTGCCGTTTGTTGTTGTTTGCATTAAATTATTAATATCATTTTGATTCCGGCCATTATAATCTCATTGTCGTTCGTTACACAGCAACAAAACATACGGGACGCACTGCGACTGAAATCAATGAAAAACACTGGAATCTAATGTATGAACGAATACTTTCATCTAATCGCCAGTCTAGATGCATAAAAATATGACAGTGGCACTGGCTGAATTCGTCGATCGATGAAAGTGGTTCTCATCATGCACACTCACTCATTCACTGTCTCTTTCTCTCTCTCTTGTCATGTGCACACACATGCACATCCAATTCGAAAAAATGAAAACGCGAACGGTGTAATTTCACAATTTCAGCAGATGTTACCATAATTTGCATACGATTAAATGATTATGCTTGAGTCTACAGTTGCATCTATTCTTTAATTCGTCTCTTACATTTTTTTCGTTTTCATTTGGTTGTTTTTGTTGTTGAAATAGAAATGCAGTAATGAGCCAGATGCGATTTTTGTTTTCTATATCTCTCGCCAAATCCAATTGCCAAAGAATACTAGCTTAAGCAATTAAATACGTTGAAAATACAAATTGAATTGGTTTTTTTGCTAAATCATTGAACTGTCTTGACAATCTAAATTGTGAGCACTTTGAAATTGAGTGTTCTTTTTCATTTCATTCTCCGCTGCGTTTGTTGTTGTTGTTGTGTTTGGATGCATCGTGCCATGACAAAAATATGTGCTGCTGTTCAATACAGCTTCATTTGAGACTCGAAAAATTGTTCGTGCACGACACAATGCAGATGATGAAGCCATTTGCACATTCATTCAACGCGCATTCATCAGCACACATACACGAGAGAGTAAGAGAGAAAGAGTGGAAAAGGAAAAAAGAAAACCGAATAAAAATGAGCGAAAGAAGCGATCAGCTAGAAATGAAGAAAAATTCTACACAATCACAATAGATAGATGACGGTCTTTTGTCATTGCTACACATGTTCATAATGACAATATGATATGCAAATTTATGAACTTTACTTTTGCACAAACGAAGCGCCTGGCACATGTAAAGAACACGGGCTTACGACACTAGAGGCGATGGTGCACACAAATACACACGGGGCCCAATACACACGCACGCACACTCGCAATCAATCCTGCATACATAAACGCACACCCGTGAAATATACCGTGTGGTACAAACAGCCAAACACATTGGTGCTCAAGCACTTTAGCCACCGTTCAATTTCGGCATTTGGGGGTAAATGCATATACACCATATTCCATGGCATCGCTCGTATCAGGCATCGAAGCGGCTAAACGAAAACGGCAATACTCACAACACACACACACACACACACACACCGCACACACACCGCTCACACAAATGATTCCACTAATGAGAAACTAAAAAGTTACACTCCGGACCCGAATCCAAAGCGAGGAAATGATTCATACAAGTCCATATATTCTGCGTTTTCAAAATATTTTTTTTTTGTTCGTTGTTGTTGTTGCCATTTTTTCCATCCTCTTCAGGCGTCCACCGTTCATTCGCTATCGTTCTCCGTTGTTACTGTTGGATTTTCTGTATAAATATATATATATATATATATAAATGCTGAGCTGTGTGTGATGCGTTTGAACTGGCGCTTGCCACTGAATGTTAGGGTAAACGAATATTAATGGCAGAGTGGATGCTAAGCTCTGGATCGGAACAATCTGACAGTTAGTTGATATTGCGATAGCATGTTGTAACGCATTTGCCGAAACGAAATAAATGGATGTAAATTAAATGTGAAATTTAATGTGTGTGGAGAGCCGATTTTCATATAATATATATATACATATATATCCGCACACGTCGCCAACATCATTCATGTTTGAAGCGAAACGAACAAGGGGGGGGGGGGGGGTGATGTAAAATATATGATGCATCTATCTTTTAAACAGCAAAAACCAACTCTACACCATTCGGTCGATTCTTCGTATTCTCGGTGTGGCGTTTCGTTGCGATTTTACCCATTTGCCAATCCAACGCTGAAACACTGATTCATTTATAAACGACGAAAATACGACGAACACTGACATTTTCCGATCAATTTGTCTTTTTACCGTTAGTCAAATGGTTGAAAAATTAGTGTTGAAAATCAATACTGAAATGCTCACACCATGCATTTTAGTTTCAAATGCATCGGTCACTGTTGGTGTTGATTCATTGCGAAATCTCGGCACTGCACTCTCTGTTCGTATATTCAATAAATGATGCTTCACGGGCTCAATAAAATAATTCGTTGGAATTTTTTTTAATTTTTGTAGAGAAAAAAAATTCTGACAAATGCAAAATTGTATCCACCCAAACCATGTTTTGATGTGTATTGATTTTGTTGTTCGCCATCGGTGTTACACCAATATTTTTGTTACTTGTATGATCTCTTTTTTTTATTCCGTTTCATCTCTGTTCCGCTATCACGTGCGCAACTTGAGAGTGCGAATGGTTAAAAAATTGCACGAACGAAGTGTTTGTGTGTGTGTATGAGTGTGAGTTAGATATCAACCGAAAGTTTTTTTTGCTGTCGTTGTGTTATTGATTTTTCACTTGTTTGGTGATAAAATAACAAAAGCTCCTGTGGCACCAAAATCGCTAGCGCGCTTGCCATTTCAAATGCGGCCTGCTTGGATTTCGGGAAAGTCAACTTTTCACACAGAAGGAAGAAAATCTGAAATGTAGTCGGCAATATGCTGCTACTGGTGTTGCTTTTTTTTCTCTGTGTGTTTGTTTGGTACTTACGAGTTGGACGCGCGAACGGCGTGCGACAACAAATGCTTGTTATGATGATGACGGTGGATATTTTTCTTTTCTGTTTTACTTTGCCTTCTTTTTTTTCTCCCATTATTGTTGTTGTTTACTTGGATTTGAGCTGCCATTGTGTGGATCTGCAGATGCTAAAATATAATCGAATTGAACACAAAGCAGTTTAAATCGGAACTTGAATTCAATTCGTTTCTACCCCATAGCGCTATTTCGTGGTGTGTGCTTTATTCTTTCTGTAGCTCTCTCTCTCTCTCTCTAACGATGCTTCTGCATAGAGCAAGTCAAATAAATAGAGCGAGTGTGTGTGTATGTTATTTAGAATCGCGCATACACAAACGAAATATCTCGAGTGAAAACTTTTATTCATGCCATTTTACAGTGACAACGGTGACAAACAGTCAGCCTAGGAATGAAAACACTCTCCGAAAAAAAAGTTTAACGAACAACAACAACAACAAAATCAAAAGAACAAACGAATAGAATAAATCACCTCGAATATTTGCGAATTTTGAATTACTTACGATGAGAGGGAGCGAGAAAGATAGAGAGAGAGAGAGAGAGAGCATGGCCAGTGAACCAACAGCAAAGACAAACAGAAAAATTAAACAATGTGCACTGATAAAAATCCAACAACAACGACACCAACCAACAATAAAAAGCGCCCATTCGGCCAAATACCGTCATTTGGCTGAATATTTTATACTTCTTTGGTATTTTGCCCGTTTTCCATCTCTCTCTTGCCATTTTTCCGTGTTGTCTTTTCCATTCCACTCATACACACATAAACATAAAACCGAGCGAGTGTCGTGCAGTCAAAATGGGGCTCAAAGCGATAAAGTTTCTGCAAAACACAAACGAAACGTAATTTAAATGCATTGCGTTGCCCGCACAAAATACTGACATTGGATGTTTGCTTCATTTTTATTCTCTCCCTCTCACTTTCTCTCCCTCTCTCTCTCTCTCTTTCACTCTGTGTGTGTGTGTTTGTGTGTATGTCTCTCTTGCTCTTTCTCATTTATTTTTGAATTCATCTTCAAAACGGCCCTACTAATCACACCACAAACGGTTTTTTGGTTATAGCTTCTAGTGGCATGTTGATGTTCTTTTTTTCCACCCTGCACATCATGATATCTATTCGATACGGTATTTTTCATTACACATGTTTTTCGGCTTTTATTCTGAGTGCGTACTGGACTTGTTCACATTTAGATCCGTAAGTTTGTCCATGGGTAACATTCATTTTAGGCAGGCATTTTGTTCTCGGTTGGTCTATTTGAACTGGCAATAGACGAACACAAGACACCACGAATTAAATCCTTGGCTACTTTTTTTAGCAGTATCATGCAATATGAACATAGTGTGTATGTGTGTTGGTTGGCCATATCATAGTTTTTTATTCACCATTTTCAACAAAACAATTCGAACGAGGAATCAAATACAAAAAAAAGACACAATTTTGGTTGAAATACCAAACATTGGGGCTTCGTTCGACGCCATTGTTGAATTTTTCATTTTGGATGATTGAATGTGGTTAGTCGCAACATTTACTGCAAAATAAATTTAGGCGATACGCACCCAAACACCCAAAAACTATAGCAAGTAAGCAAATAGAATTTCGTTTAATTAAAAAGAAAAAAAAAACCAAAAACAAAACGAAAAGAGAACGAACGGAACACTCATAAGAAACACCATTTCAGTGGCGGTTTTTTTGTTCATTTTATCTTTCGTGGAAAAATGCGATTGCTGAAAATGTCGGAAATTGTTTTCACCAAACGGAACTAATTGAGAATTCGTAAATAAATAAATGTGTATTCTTGGCAATTCTATGCCAATGTAAATACGTTGAATGTGCAAACCGACGCGCAAAACGTTGTAAGAGCATTCGTAAATGTGGTGGGTGATGGAAAGAGCAAAGTCAATGGTGGTTAATGTAGCAATGTGGCCCCATTTTCTGTGCATCGCACGCTCAAAATGGAGTCGCAATAACAGTCATCGAACTTAATCGATTTTTGTGTTTGTCTTGCTTTCTCGATTCGAATGAAGCGCAATTTTGCGACAAATCGATTTCGTCACAGAGAGAGAGAGAAGGAAAAAAAAGCATACATCATTATAGATCGAGATGTGTTCGCTAATTTTTTTTTTCTCCTGTCATTGTGTCAAGCTTATTTACGTGATTTCAAATGAGTATATGAGGACAATAAAACAGCAGTTTTTGCACATAAATATGACCGTTGCAACAATGACGACATATTGTATTCGACGCAGAAAACGAAGGGAACAAATGAAAGCAACAAGGAATACAAATAGAAATGTTATTTCAATGTCTGTCAACATTAGCGGACCCTTTCATCGGACATTTATGTCGACTTTAACAGCAAATTAGTGAAATGTTGAAATGACATTTAAGCTGCAATTTTGGTTGTTCTTGTTATTTACTTTTCCCCAGTGTCCGATACTCGGGTCCGTCCAATAAACGGCATTCAACATTTCTCGTGGTCTAACATTCAGAACACTAACAATAACAATAATAATAAGAACAATAATCCCGACGGTGTCTATATTTTCATTTGATGCAACAACAACAGCAACAACGTGCGAATACATACAACAACAACAAAAAAACACCAGCAACAACAGCCAGCAAAGCCAGCTATATACAGCTCACTTCGTTCACTCGACACCACGAGAGCACGAAATATGAATCGGCGAGCCTCACTCTCTGTGTATTACTGTGCATTATGTAACCCGAAAATGGTGTAGAGAGAAAAGAAAGCGAAATCTATTATATACATTGCCAGTCACATTGCACACTGTATATACAGAAACAACAATCTGTCCGTCTGGTAAATAACATCACGAAATGATGTTGGCCTTGTTATTGTTGTTGGTGGTGTTGTTGTTGTTGTTGTCAACATTCTATACATAGAATTTTATTTATACATTCCTATGTGCAAAAGCACATATATTTTATTTATATTCATTTTCTCTCGCTCTCTCTCCCTCTCTTCCGTTCTATCTCTTTTTATTTTCATTTCATTTCGTTCATCGCAATCGTTTCACATTTTGCCCTCCTCAGTAAATAGGTCAATCTAATGCTTTTGAATACATAGAAGAATTGACTACAGTATTGGATCTTATAGACGATTAGCTTCGATTGCTTACTATGCTTATTTACATTGCGACACGATGGCTATGATATGGCCAAATATATCGAAGTCCCCCCCAAAAACCGAAAATATGAGTCATTGATTGTGTTCATTGGCATTACATTTACTACGATACGTATTGGTTACTACTTCTGTTACTACGTCTGTACCAGGAAATAAGACTTTACACCGAAAAACGCAATCAATGCGATGTTGTGTTTTTCTCTGTTGCCGGTGTGGTGGCCAATGTTTCGATGTTTTCTGGTGACCTAAGTGCCACATTATAAACGCAAGAGCACAATTTCAGATCTATCGTCTATTTATTATCACTTCAATTTGTTTTTTTTATCGAATTTGGATAAAGTCTCATTAACCAAATTCGACTGAAATTCCATGAAGCTAACATTTGAGAAAAAACATTTCCATTCAGTTGTGGGATTTATCTCACTTGAATGCGATCAAATAGAAGCAAAAAACAACGAATTGTTTGTATACTAATGTACACAGCGAATATCAAATGTAACGTTATATTCCCGATTCTCTTTTTATCGATTCAGTATTAATTTGTTTCTCAAATCTGTTTTGTGTGAGTGCATGTAAAATTATTCCAACGTGGTGAACCGACGAGACTACGCTCCCTAACTACGCTGTACAAATCACATGACGTAGCATACTACGTGCCTAAACGCGTTGTAAAGTGTTCGAATTTTTCACAGGTATTTACAAACGTGAAGCAGGAATGAGTGTTTTCCACATACGTTAATCGGAACGAATTTTTGCAAATTCGTGCGAATTCAAGCGATTGCTACGAAAATATGTATAAATAGTATGCATTGGTGGGCGATAAATCCCCCTAGCACATTCATCAATGAATTGTCTGTTTCTCATTCATTGAACACAGAAAGTTATCATTATCGTTAAGCTATAAGTTAATACCCTATCAAACCGTTCGATTCGAACGTTGTTCGGTGTGTTGCAATGATACGGTTATCAGAATCTGTTGTTATGATTAACTCGTTTTCGGTGTGTATCATTTTCGTTGTCATTGCATCTTCCTCTCTCTCTCTCTGTCACTCCATCGTGCAGCGACTCGAGAATTCGAATGAGTGCGCTTCATATTGCATTCTATGTACAAAATGTTTGTGTGACGACTCAGAAACATCATCAATGTGCATTGTGCCTGCCATGAATTTTCACGGTAATCTTTTGTCTATGGTACACTCACACACACACACTATACACCGGAATCAGGAATGTTACATAAACAATTACGCACATGTATCTATACAGAATGTACACATAGCGCATAAATATACACAGCGAGTCGTGTAAGAGCATAGCATCAGCTCAAGCCGAGTCATGAACATAGCGAACGAACGAGAGCGGGTGGGCGGGCTCGTTTATATGCCGATAATGCCATTGGCATTTCTCACTGCAAACCCCGAGTAATTGCACAAAAGTATACAAAACAGATCGTTCACTCTATTTATAAGTGTGATGTCTTTATATAAAATTTGACGAAAGAAAGCAACAGAAGAGAGCAACAGAAAAAAAGGTGAACGGTAGCGACGAGACGGTGAAGTCACGATGTTCTCATGCTCTTTACCGTATGAATAAAATTCCGTTGGTTTGTTTTGTATACAACATGAATTTTATACGATTGACAAAGTAATTTTTTCCTCCCCCCGCTCGCTATCAGCATGAGCATAGCAAAAATGACAAGCAAATAGTCGAGCATGAATATGGCATTCAAAATAGCAAATTCAATTATGTTGAAGAATATGGAATTTCTAATAGAAAAATCGTATGTAAACGATTAGAAAAGAATCTAAGCAATTTTTCGCTTGGTTCTTTACAAATATTTGAAATTCAAGAGTGGCAATGATTTGATGAATTTTATCGCAATTATTGTATAATAATGATTGTGCCGATGATAAAACTGACCATTGTTCGATTTATTGATAGATGGTGAGTGTTTTGTTCGCATCTTTTTCTCGCTTTTCTCTCACTCATTTCTATTTTGTGTATAAGAATCCGAATCATTCTTATGTACACCGATGTTGTTCTTCATTCATACAATTTTATGTATATCTTATATACTATGAAAGTATAAGAGACAGAGAGATTGAGAGGAAGCGAGAGGAAGCGAGAGAGAAACAGAGATGGAACGAGATTCAGATGTTTATATACACGACGAGAGGAAGACAACGCGCTTATGTGTTATATAGAGAAATTGTGCTCTGTATTGTGGTTTATTTCCTGTGTGATACATAACACATAACACATTACACATTTTATATTTGGTTTCATTTCGATTTCTGTTTAAGGTCATTCATTTAATATATAAGCGAGACAGTCACCCATAAAAAACATTGAAATGCAACAACTCTCACAACAAAAAAGATACAGAGAGAAAAATGAATGCAAAAAAAGTATATGAAACAAACAGAACAACAACAATAACAACAACAACACCAGCAAAAATGCACCGAGAATTGCAAACACACGCAAGCTAACGCGCGGTTACTAAAAGCCCCGACAAAGAAACCGATGCATGAGATATGAACATGAACACGTGCGAATATCGAAATACAACGAAACGATGTGATGCGGTTGTTGTTTTTTTTACTTATTTTCTGTACTTGTTATTTTCTTACGTGTGTTTTTTTTTCATTGTGCGAACGGTGGAATTAAACCAAATAGCCGCGTTTCATTGGCTGCCGTTGGTTTTTTGTTGTTGTTGTTGTTTGGTTCTATTGGGTGAAAGGCGCAAGGAAATCATACACATTGAGTTCGTGAAATGCCATAAAATCACTTGATTACTGACGTGAAAAAAAGTGGCAAAAAGAGTAAACAACAACAACAAAAGACACCAACATTGCCTCGATAATAGTTAAATACCAACCACATTTTCTGATCAAATTGAAGTTCAACCATTCCGGTTTCGGATGGTGAATGCATTCATCAAAAATGCGCATATGTACCTTGACTCTTGGTGGTATTGCGCATGCGTGTAATGCAATTCAACGTGTTCACTTTATCAAATCTGATCAAGTTCAATTTTCCAAAAAAACAAAAAACAGAAAAAAATCATAAGCCGTTCATATTGAAGCATAGTCATGTGCCATTATCTTGTACACTTTTCGTGCATTTTCGAAAGCATATTCATTACTTTGGTTGCAATCTTATCTTTTATCGATCAATCGGCATGCTTTTTTTGTCGTCACATCTTCAATATGTGAGTGTTTGTTTTTTCTTTTCGTTTTGTTTCATTAAAAAGCACTTTATCGATCTACAATGCTAACGGTAATTCGATGCACTTGCACGATCATCCGTTTAAATAACCGTTTTGAATTCGATTCTTTTGCCAAGCGCGCGCACAAAAAAATAAACAGAAACAGTAACCTTTTTCTCTTTGGCTTTGGAATCGTTTAAATCGTTTAATTTCTAATAAATATGGTTTGTGCTTGGACATGGCCATAGTTAGCGTCAATAAATTGTCAAACCATTTATGGAACGCGCGCGCGCTTTTACTGCGATCGCATCGTTTATTTATTTTTCTTGATCGAATAGTTAGAGGGAGCATTAATTACATACCGATTTCAATAATAAATACGTATTTTTCATTTAAACAAGACAAACAAAAATGACTATAAGAATGTGAACGTTCGCGCACACGTCCATGAGCTTGCAAAAGAAGCTGATGCTTCCACCATTACTCAATGCGAACTTGAATTGTATCGCGCAACATCGTCCATATCAAAAGAAAATAATTTAGGCTTAGTACGCTGTTCGCACTTGTGCGATTTGTTTGGTGTTTTTTTTTTCTTTTCTTTTTAATGTCCCGCCGTGTGTATTACGGTAAAAACCGGGTATTTGTTATTTTTCATATTCCGTATTTGGTTGGTCGTTTCACATAATCACAAAATAGCATATTGACATAAAAATATTCATTTGCAATTAATTGCTTTGTTGCGTTGAAGTTGGCACGAGCAACTTTCTGGTGATAAATATTTGAAACTAACGTTTGATGATTGGATCGTGAAAAACGAAAATATGATCTTTCATGCAATCATAAAAGCGCATGAAATCTCGTTATTCCTCTTCGAAAATCAGGTTTGACGATAGCGATTGTTTGTTTTGCGGGATTTTTGTTTTTCGTTGATTTTGGAAAAAAATTTAAAAAAAAAATCCAATAAAATTCAATTGATATACTGTATTAAATATTTACTGATTTTTGAATGTGTTTATTTTGTTTTTCTCTACAGGATTCCATCTTAGTGGCATTGTTTATGAAACAAAAGGTGAGTATTCAATTGCATATAATTTGAATTAATTTGTTGAAAACCGAAGAAAAAGACAAGATATCTATCGAACGGTTGGTTTGTCGGTGTTGCAAAGAACACCGACATCGATTCATATAGAATGTGCGATGCATTGCAATGTTGCAAAATCATGCGCCCTTATGAATATTCAATTGTTCATTTGTGTGTGTGTGTGTGTTATTTTCCTCATTTATTTATTTATATATTTGTTTGTTTCTGTGCGGTTGATGTTGTTGTTACAGCAATTCACAATCGAATCGGTGGTGATGGAATTGGTATAGCAGCCGGCGGTGCAAATGTGGGGCAACCAGCACCAGCACAAATTCAACCACAACAACCAGCCCAACCTCAAGCGCCTCATCAACAACCATTACGATTACCATCCGTTGATCGAGACACTAATAATGCCGGTACCAATTATCCGGCTGAAGAAAACAAATGCTACAAAGTGTCTGTCAGTTTTGATCGGTGAGTTGAGACTTGTTTGCCAATGTTCAAAAGAATCATAACTGGCCATATATAATTAGCATTTTAAAATTTATTCTATGTGTTTATTTCACCTGTTTCCGAATGTAAATTGATGTTATTACACATGGATGAAAGCTGTGCATCTTCTAGTTTATTGGCTTCTGTTTGTTGTTGTTGTTTGCTCTAGCCCGCAATCTTATTGAACAGAACATACACGAAATAAAAAACGGTTATTCAAAGTATTGTTCGTATCACTTTCCGTCTTAAATCAATGCAAAGCGCCTTCTTTTTCAAAATGAAATTGTTTTCTTACTCTCCGTGCTAAATCAAAATTGCTAATTTCTATGCTGCCATTAGTGGCGGCAACAAATATTAAAGTGTATAATTATTCAGATGTGTGTAGATTTTATTGTTTTTTTTCTTCTTCTTCTTTCTTATACAAAAATCGGCATAAATATACTTTACTGAAGTAGTTTTTATTAAAGTGTCTGATGTTGGGGGTGGTAGCTTATGGGGGTCGCTCGCCCTCCCTCTAGGAGATAAGGGGACATTTTCAAAAAAATGTATCCTTCTTTTAGATAGAAAAATGCTATGTGAAGCAAATTTTTAGCAGGCGTTAAGTCCTACCCAACAGTGTATAGAATTTTGATTTCTATCAAGGGGTTTAAATACATTTTCGTGGGAAAAGTTCGTTTTTTCCATTTTTCGGTGGAAAGGTGAGAGATAAAGAAAAGATTTAATAAGAAAACTTGTAGAACTTGACAAAACCAACAAAATCGAAGGACATTGTTGTAACAGACGTTGTAACAGACGTGCGCGCGCGGCATTTTTCGAATGGAAAATGACCCTTGGAATAAATGTACATTTGCGATAATCGATGTATATTGAACACAATTCTTATACATTGAAATGGAATAATTGTTTCTTCGGTTCTATTAATTAAGTTTCGTGTTCCCCTGATATTTACATGTAATTAATTAATAAGTCAAATCAAAATGAGTGTTGACTTTGTGTACGACTGGTGTGTATGTGTTTTAAGTTGCGAGAAGTGGTGCTGTTTTTTTATATTTATTTTCTACTTCTTCTTCGTACAGTTTTAACACAACAAATCATTAATGAGACGTGCTCGAAATCGAAGACACATTTTAGTGAATGTCCGAGAACATCAACGGTCATTTATTTGAAATGTGATTTTTCGACAGCACACACAATTGCTGTAATGCTTCTTTCAAAATATGAATCTTGAACGGAGAATGTTTGAATTGAATTGTATTATGAAATCAAGCATAACGACAATAATTGTTACATATAGGCTATGGATAGATAACATTCATACCTAAATCATTGACATGTGCATGTGACATAGAACTGCTTAAGTGCGACCGGGAGCAAAAAAGAGAAAGACAAGAACAAAAGACAAAAATTGAAAAAAAAAACAGACAGAGAGGCACACGCGTAGCGTTTTTAAAAAAAAACGAATAAATACACACATTTAAAATATTCATTTGTACATACAACAATTATTTGGATCAAACGAAAGCAAAAATTATATTTAATTACTTGTATTTTCGAACTAATTACAACTCATAGAGTTTGTAATTGCGCTCGGCATTTTTTTTCGAGGGGACGTCTTTTTCCTTAATTCTTGTATTGTTGCGTTTTTTTTATTTTTTTTTTTCATTAGTAAATAATCATTACGACTGTTTCGTTTCAAACTATCAACATGCACATGTCTATATTTCTGTATAATTTAGCTGAAATTTGTGTCTGTGTGTGAATGTTCTTTTATGTGTAAGGCTACGGCTGTAGTCTTTTTTCAATTTCCGAGTCTCTATTAATTTCATGTGATTGCATGATAAATGCAGATAAATTAAATTATTCATTCATTTGAAGCAAAAAAAAAACTGAAACAAATTATTTTCTTTCTCGCTTGTAATATAAATTCAAACTACAAATGAAAACCTCAACATTCAGTTAATCGTTTTCATCATTGGATTTGTCTTGATAATAATTGGCTATGTTTCATTTTAGCAAAGCATTGAAAATGCCCAAATTTAGCAAACATTTTCTCCAAAAAAGAGAGAGCAAAACATTAGAAGATTTTGCATAGGCTTAATTATAATGGCTTTCTGTTTGAATGAATCATTTAATAAACGCCTTTCATGGTTTGTTTTTCGTTTTTAATTCAGATGCAAAATCACATCGGTTACGTGCAGTTGCGACACACGTGATATTTTTTGGTGCCATCATGTCGTCGCATTATCGCTTTATCGAATACGCAATGCCGAAACGGTTAAACTACGAGTTCCTATATCTGGTAATAAAAAAGAAACAACAACAAATAAACATAACAAACAATTTCAAACACATCGAATGAAAACAATTGAAATTAATTGAAAACTGTGAATTTCAGAAACCCTCCTTCAAATGAATAGACAACAACTGCAAAAATTCGTACAATACCTTATATCAGCCCATCATACTGAAGTATTACCAACAGCCCAAAATTTAGCCGATGAAATTTTACAACAAAAATCGGGTAAATATTCTTGAACTTAATCTTTTATTTGCTTTGCCATTGGCCTCATTTGTAACTGACGTTTCTCTTCTCTCTCTCTCTCTCTCCCTCTCCTTCTCGGTCTCTTTATCTGTGTTTTTTTTCTTGTTGTTGTTGTTCTCTTGAACGGTTTCGTTTATGAATTTCCATAGAAATTAATGCGATTTGCGGTGCACCAGATCCGACGGCTGGAGCCGCAACAGATGATGAACACTCATGGCATTTGGATGAATCACAAGTGTGCGAAGCGGTTCGAAGTTACTTAGGTCAAGGCAATAATTATTACAACGGAAATAAGCAATTGAATTCATTGTTTGCCAAAGTGCGTGAAATGTTGCGTGCACAAGATTCAAATGGTGCCCGAATGCTAACACTTATCACCGAGCAATTTTTGAATGATCCACGTTTGGTGCTGTGGAAAAGCAACGGCACACCAATGAATGAAAAATGCCGACAATTGTGGGATCAATTGGGCATGCTATGGGTGTGCATTGTGCTAAATCCACGGGCTACCAACGCTGAGAGAATGCATTGGAAGGCGTTACTTGAAAAATGGTCGAAGAATGAAGTATGCCCACAGGAAGATCCTGACTTTCGGCCACCTGGCCGACCCGAAAATGTATGTATGCACGCAATTTACCCAATATTTATTCTCTGTTCACATTTGTTTCACCACATATAATTTACCACTGTTTACATCATTTTGGAAATATGTTCGACAATTATTTATAAATAAAATTTAAAAAAATAAAAAAAAACATTACATTTTACAGTACCGCGAACGCTCACATCGGATACGTGAACGCGATCGAAATCGATTTTTCCGCGAGAATAATATGCGAAATTTAATGTATCAACGGAATCAACAGCAACAGCAACAACCGAATCGTGACAATTACAATAATAATAATGACGACAACTATGACAGTTCCGAATCCGACTCGGATTCCGATGCTGACATGGATGATAATCAAGTGGATGGCGAAAATGAAGATATGCCAGCCAATAATAATCCAGTAAATAATGAGGAAGATGAACAGCAACCTCACAATGATATGCTCGAACGGATCGATTACCAGTTGGATAACCGTGAAAATGCGGCCAACATTGCTGATGATGCCCGACCAGACGCATTCGATGAAAATAGCCGCGGTAATTATGAGCTACCAATTTTAGGTGAAAGTTCTGGTTGTAATTTAAATTTAGAAATTGCACCACCAACGGTGAACGATGAAAGCTCACGCGAATCAATGGATATGGATTATGAAAGTGATAAACCAACGCTCGGTAATATCGTAGTCGAACGAAATCCACGCATGGAACAGGCAAAAGAACGCAACGATTCCGATGAGGAGGGCAATTTTTATGAAAATGATGAATTCTGTAGTTACCTACGAAATGGTGAAGGCGACGAATTAAAAGGATGCAAATGTCGAAAATGTGCTAAAAATAGTCCACATGTTGAATGTAATAATTGCACAAGCGGCGATTGCTGCGAAGATATTGGTGTGTGTTTTAAGAGTTTAGATCAATCACGGCCACAGCATAGCAAGAGCGGTTCATCATCACCATGTCGAAAATTGTGCACAGAAAATGATGACAATGACAACGACGAAGAGTTTAATAATCGAAAAAATTTAGGCGGCCATAATTACGGACTGAATAAAAATATTGATGATAAAATTGCCGACTACAGTGATGACAATGACATGGACATTGAAGAACGAGAACCGGTTGAAAAGCCACCCGTCAAGTGTACATGTTTCGAGCAAAAATTGGACCATGTCAATGGACATTCGTCGAAAATGTGCTTGGAATTGCCAAAAGGACCGTGCGAAAAGTGTGCAGCTAAAAATGAACCATCAACATCATCCGCATCATCAGGGCTGGTTAAAAATCCCGAACCCGAACAAGAAAAGGTGACGGAAAATTCCAATCCGGAAAATAAATCGTTGAATGTAAATGCTGATGTGGAAAATGCGGAGGTGATCAATCAAGAGCAAGAAGTATTAAATAATCGTGCTCATGCCGTCGTTCGACATCGTGATAATAATGCTGATCTCGACAATGTTCGGCCAAACAAACGGGCAAAATTGAATAATGGTTCAGCATCGAGCCGAATCAAAACGCCACGCACAATTTTCCACAAGGCATTGGATGCCGTCAGTATGTCATGGGATAATCAACATTTGAAAAATATTTTAGCTAGCAACACATATTCCATCAATAGTTCGAATGCGGTTCAAACGGCCGGCTCAAGTAAACCGTCACAGACCAGCCTAACGACAATGAAAGCCAATTTCAATGGAGCCGGTCAACCGTTGTGGCATGAACCGTTGGCCATGTGCGCCGCTCGTGTCGATTCGCTTCGTTCGCATGGTCACACAGATGCCGCACTTCGGTTGTCGGTGAGTGTGGTTCGAACGATGAAACAAGTGCAAAAAGATGCTCAAATGATTTGGAAACGTTATCAAGCGATCGCAAATATTCCATGCAACGATGATATCCCGAAGAAATCGAACAATTGCTGTTGTGATTGTAATAAATCGACGGGAAAAAATCCAAACGGAAGTACAATGGAAGCATCGACGAGCCGTGGTTCAAGTGGCAACCATCCAAATAATAGTAATAATAATAGTAGCAGCAATAGCCGCAAACGCTCTTATGATAGTACACGCAGTAATTTGGGTGGATACTCATCGTCTGCATCGTCAATGTCATCATCAAATCGCGCCGGATATAAAATGTACCGTTTTGACTATCATTCATCTTATCGCTATGGCATGAACAATGATGGATGTAAACGATGCTTGGAGGCTCGTGAACGTGTCGGTTACCAAAATTCATTCAACAATGGCTACAATGCGAATCGCTTCAATATGAATGGCAATGGAATGCATCCGCCATACTTCCGCAACAATTTCGCACCAATGCACGGAAATATGTTTGATCAACGATTCAATTCCAATCATTTTGGTTCGAATAGTTTTCGATATGGCAACAACTATCCATCGCATATGCCAAACGGTAATCATGGCGGTCAGTGTCATTCGGATAACTGTAATGTGATGCATCGTGCCCAGCAAAATCATCATATGGCCGCTAACGATGCTCCATATGGTAATGGAATGTTTAACAATTCACGGCCACACTGTAGCCGGGATTCAATGGAACCGAATGCCAATGGCATGAATAATATGCATGGTAACTTTAGTAATGGCAGCTCAGCAAATCGCTGCTCACACGATCTCAAATTGCGTGAAATGATTAACGCTCCAATGCAGCCCCGACCAATGCGTCATGAATCGGGTAGTGGTAGTGGATCGGGTGGTAGTGGAAGTGGAAGTGGAAGTGGTAGCAGTAGCAGCCAAAGCAGTAGTTGCCGTAGTTGCGATAATAAAAAGGCGGATGAACCATCGACCAGTGGTATGGCCGGGGCCAGTACATCGTCCGCATCGAGCTCTGGCGCAAGCGGATCGAACTCGGTGCCGATGAACAATGAAAATCAAGTAAAGAATTTGCCAATGAATAATGGTGAAATGCAACCACAACCTCATCCTCATCCGCATACCTGTTCACAACACACGAAAAATCAATGCTGTGTCAAAAGCTATTGCTGTAATGTGTCCAATGAGAAGCCAAAATGTTGCCGTAGTGAAATGCATCACATGAGGTAAGTTCTCATTTGGATTATTTATGGATCTCAGCAAAAATGCGAAGAATCTAAAAAAAAAAATCAATTTTGTTATGTTCTGTTTCAATTTCAGCCATCATCCGTGTCACTGTTCTTCGGGCTCACATTCACAAAATCATTCGAATGCTGGACCTTCATATTCGCATCCACATTTAAATCGATCATCAAACAATATCTACTTCGGTCGGAATATTACCTTTGAAAATTTACATCCAATGAATCGTTGTCTTCAGAAGCAACATCGTGAGGAATATTCATGTAACTGTTGCCGATCGGCACAGCCATCAACATCTCAGCATGCCCAGAGTGGTGCCGGTTCGTCGAGTCATAATCCACAGCCCGGACCATCAACATCTGGTGTAAATGTTGGAGCGTCCACATCAAAATCTAGCTCAAACACCATAATGCAGTTACCTAGCGAATTTACATGCAACAAAAAACCAAGCTGCACATCGAATTGTATCGATTGTACCGTTGGATGTGACATTGAATTTCCACTCGATGCAGTCGCATGCATTTTTGATTGCTTAACCGAAGCCTGTATCATACCGGATGCAATGAATGGCCCCGACATGGGCCGTTTATCATTCGATAGTGTAACATCAGCGGCCGAAGATGGAAGTCTAATACCACCACGGTATCAACATGTGGCTGTGCCACACAGTAGCGATCCAAATGAAACATACTTAACACTTGGTTTTGAATCAGCCGCCTTGGCACTTGGCAAACAACGTAATATGCCACATGGACTCTATTCACAGCATGTCATTTGCAAGCAACAAGATCAATTGATACAGCGTTTACGCCATGTCGAATTAGATAGACTGTTAATTGAAGTGTTGAAACAATTAACCAGTCAATTATTGGATGGCGGTCCAACGAGCGGTTTAGGTGTTTCCATTCATCCCGAATCAATTCCAATGCACACATTGGCACGATTCCTGTTTGCATCGTTGCTAACACACTACGATGATTTGGCATTTTTTGTGGGTTTGCGTGCGATGCGCTTACCAATTCTCGAAGAATGTCCAAATGATATGCAAATGGAGAATAATATTGAAATGGCCGGCCCACACAATAATCAACGCGATGGATTCATCTTATCGAGATATCCAAGGTATGTGCTTATACAATAATAAATGAGTGGTTTTTTTGTTCAAGTGATTTCTTGAGAATAATTTTGAATTAATAATCGCGTTTTCTTTTAATCAATTGTAGCCGATGGTGGATTTTGGGTCATCTTGAAACTCAACAATGCTCACTCAGTAGTACGATGTTGAGTGCAGCTAAAGGTGATCCGGCACGGTTATCTCAAGTGTTGGAAAGTGCTCGCCGAAATATTCACAGTTCATCACACCTCTTCAAATTGGCACAAGATGCATTCCGTTTTGCAACACCCGAAAGTGATCATCGTAATCGTACATTACTTGGTGTTGCATTTGAATTGGGATTGCAAGTGATGCGAATGACTCTGACTTGCTTGAATTGGCGTCGCCGTGAAATGGTTCGATGGTTGGTGACATGTGCAACGCAGTTAGGATTAGATGCATTAATGGCAATCATGCAAAATTGGTATCAATTGTTCACACCGACTGAGGCCACTGGGCCGGTTGCAACAACGATTATGTCACATTCGGCCCGTCTGAATTTGAATGTTATGGTGAGGATACGATATAAATAAAAAAAAAACATTTCAATTCCAATTCCACATAATACAAATCACAAAACAAACATCCAATTAACTCATATTAATCATTTGCCAATTCTTTTGTTTTTTTTATTGGAAACAGCATCAAGATGAGTTAGCTGCATGTGCACGCAACTTGGCATTGCAATGCGCTTCAAAAGATCCACCAAATTGCGCATTGAATGCATTAACATTATGCGAAAATGATGCGTTCGCCTTCGAAACGGCATATCAAATTGTTATCGATGCAGCATCGCACATAATGACCTCAAGTCAGCTGTTTACCATTGCACGCTACATGGAACATCGCGGTTATGCCGAACGTGCTTACAAATTATCAATGTTAGCTATGAAAAATGTTCATTTGGCATACAATCAAGACACACATCCAGCTATAAATGACATTCATTGGGCTTGTGCACTGTCACATTCGATGGGCAAAGCCGAATTGGCCAATATGATTCCGTTGGTCATTAAAAATGTTCAGTGTGCAACAGTTTTATCTGATATATTACGGCGATGTTGTGCACCGTCGATTGGAATTTCACATTATAATACGCATCATCGAGGTAATGATTGTCCCATGAATCTTATGGTTTTTTTTGGCAAAGAATTTGGTCATTCATTTTCTGTTATTTTGTATTTATTCGTAGGCAATATGCGAACATGTCAAAAACTGAGTTACGATCGGGCTCCATTGCGACAATTACTTGAAGCTGCTGTTACGGCATACGTTAATACAACACATTCCAGGTACATGATTGGTTCTTCTCACCCTGTTTTTGCCAATATTTTGCTATGCAAACGAAGACGAGCAACACTGTAAATGAATTGTCTGTTTTTTTTTTAACATTTTCAGACTATCACACATTTCACCACGACACTACGGCGATTTTATCGACTTTTTGAGTAAGGCACGCGATACATTTATCCTAGCTCGTGATGGACCGGCACATTTTTCACGATTAATTGAAAATATCACGGTTGCATACAAAGGAAAAAAGAAATTGGTTCGGCAAGTGCGTCAACGATTTCAATTCGTTTAATTGATGGCGCAGCCTTCAACTAGGCTCTACTCAGTGGAATAGAAAACATGAAGAAAAAGAAATACAAAAATACGTTTGAATTTTTAATGAATGAAAACCAAATTATCGATAGTTAGCGTCTCACTGCTCAGAGAAATTATTATCAGGTGGCAAATAAAATGAATGAGGAAAAAATTTTGCATTTAGAAAAAAAAAACAAACAAACAATTAATGGATAAAAATGAGAATAAAAAAAATGAACTGCTTTTATCGCTCTTTAGCGGCCAAACAAAAAAATGATATGAATTTTCGAAAAAGCAATTTTTTTGTTTGTTCATTAAATTTAGCTAAATTACATTTCGTGTGCGTGTGCAATTAAGTAATGATGAATTTCTCATACTTTATTGTTTTATTTTTATTAAATCCATATTCTTGAATTGAAATTCAAGCATTTGAAATTAATTGGGATTTCGAAAATTCTGCGTTAATGTTATAAAAACATCAATATTATTATTATTATTATTATTTTTTAAATAATTGTTTTTTTTTATTTGTATGATAATTTTATTGCTTTTGATTTGTTTTTGTTTCATTTTCATTTGGCTTAACAAATACCGTCTATTTAAAACTCAAAAACTATTGACTGATGAAAAACAAAATGATAAACTTGAAAATGAAACATACACAAAAAACACACACAAAAGTATAACCAAAACTTTAGCCATAATCAATAATTTAATCATCAAATACCTAGAAAATTAAACAACAAAACAATGCTGAACATCCCAACAAAACTAATACGAGAGAAAAGAAAGTGAGAGAGAGAGAGAGAGAGAGAGTTCCTGCAATTAATTAATGAATTAGTTTAGATTGAAAATCGTAAATTGGTGATTCAATGTCAAGTGAGACGAATTATAGGGAAGAAACAGTTGTGTTAATCAACTACTCAAATAAAAATACTTGCCTCGTATAATTTATAAAACAATTTACATTTTGTTTTGAAATCATATGTCCAGTGCTGCGGCAAAATCACGCATCCGCGTCGATACACAATCGAGATTATGACAGTTTAATTTATCAATTTCGAATAAAATTTCGTTCTAAATATGTTTTGTTGATTATGAATATTCAATTGTTTCGACATTTTTTCGGTTAGACACTTTATTTCGTATGGTTTTAGTTATTGGAATGGAATTAAAAAAAAATGACATTGGTAAATTGAAACCATCAAATGTTTTGAGTAAGGAAAGGGAAAAAAGAAAAAAAATTGAATCAAATGTGAATAAGACTACATTTCATGAATATAATCAAAAATGAATGAACAAAAAAAAAATCACTAAAATGCGGTGGCATTTAAAACAAACCAATCATTTGTCTGGAATAGTGAATTCGACCTTTTGATGAGCTCATCACATTGAACAAAAATATCTAGCTATCAAATGATAGCCTTTAAACTGGCAGTTGATTCTTTAGTTTCATTTTTTTGTTTGTTTTAATTTTTATGTAAAGAATTTGATTACGTTCAGATTCAGATCCGTGTATCGCCGGAGCAATTGACTGATCTCGTATGAAAAGAAAATTTCCACGACAAATTTTCTTTGAATAGTTTTTAATTTTTTTTTCTAATATTTCAATTTTCAATTTATCTTCTGTTTCAATGCAAATCAGAATGAAAGAATGATTTATATTTAGCGTTATGACTGCAACAAAATATGACAGTGACAAACAATAAAAACAAACAAATTACTGCCAAATAACCGATAAATGCTTAAATACGAGTACTGAAAACAAATTATGATGTAAAGTTTAAGGAAATAACATAACAGTGGCAAGAGGATATTTTACTGAAATGAAGAAATGGAATAGATGAAAAAATTGATACTGGTTTTGACTAGGGGTAAAGTACTAGAAATCTCAATCCCATCTAGTACTTAAAAAATCCCAAAAAAATCCTCTCTAATGAATGCTTAGATGTACTATGTTTGCATGTGGATTATAGCGGACTGCATAGTATTAGAGCGGATTTTTGGGGATTTTTTAATTACTAGATGACATTGAAAATTCTAGTACTTTACCCCTAGGTTTTGATGTTGATGATTATCAAGATTTTCATCGGGGATTTTTTTGGATTTAGGATTGTTTTTTTCGTTTTTTTTTTTTTTTAATTTATCAAACGCAGTCAAATGCAGCGAATAATCTTACCGTAAGCCAGTGCCTGAACATTTGCTATATGTCAAATAAAACATAAACACACACACACATACACAACAGTAACAATAAACCAAAACTTTTTCATTTTCCAATTCCAAATAGATCATATAGACCGTACCGCACGGAATATGTGTTGACAATCAAATAATCTGAAATGTTTTTCTCAACAATTCATTTTTGTTTGTTCGTGTTTTTCCTTAAATTATTGGTTAAAATCTTGATAATTTCATCAGTTTAATTGATTCTTTTATCTATGATTTCATTTAACCATATCTTAGTTCTGAGCTTCAGGCACTGTAACCGTCAGCTTAAGCGTAAAAATAAACAAAATGCAACAAGCAACAATTGTGCCAGTATTTTTTTAATATAGTAGGTTAAAGATGCTCTTGATCCTGATCGGAAATAGTGAATTTTATAAATTTTTTATTCAAATTTCAATTGTTTTTACTTTTCTTTCATTAGCTAAAGCAAATCTAATTGCAAATGTGAAATTTTAATTTTAGCAGAAATTTATTGATAAATTCGACTTTGATTTGCTTGATTTTTTTATATGTATATTCGGAAATTCACTATTGCTCTGCACTGCAATAAAAACAAAAACTCAACAATTGGTCGAAATGAAATGTTTAAGAAACAACAACAACAAAAATTAATTAAAATGCTTAGACTGCACTCAACTAGGGTTTAAGTGACAAATTATTCCTAAGTTTAAACAAAAAAATCATAAAGTTAAAAAAAAAAAGAAACAACATGAAATAAAATGTAATGCAAAATACTTTTGGTTGAAATTTTGTATATGAAGAATAAAATAGAAATTGATGAAGTCATCGTCGATCGAGGCGTCGCCAGCTACATTTGAATTAATGATTTTCTGAAATCGAAATGAATGAATGAATGAGATAAACAGAAAAAAAAATAGTAATGATTAAATTCTAAGATACTACGTCATCTCAGGATGTAAATATAACTAAACGAAACACACACATATATACAACAACAACAAGCAAAATTCTACCGGTAAATTATTGACTATTGATTTAAATTTTAATGAGTAATTTAATAACAAAAACAAAAGCAAAAACAATAATTATGAAAAACAATTACTGAATACATACAGAATGAAAAATTACAATGAAATTGGTTTTATTTATCAACTTCTCTTATTCATTAGGAATATTTACTAAGTACTTGTTTTCAGCATGTGGATTCTTGAAATTTGTACGCGTCATTCAGAAATGTATTTATTTCATTCAACAGATATAGATGATGCAACGTGGGTGACCAATACCCTAGGGGCTTCTGAGTTGCGCGATTCCCAAGAAAACTCGCAAAAAATCGTGGGAATCGTGCGAAATAGCTAAGGAATCGCTAAAGAATCGCGAGAATCGTACAAATTCGCTGAGGAATCGCAGGACTCGCAAATTTCAGTATATTTTATATGAAATTCCACGCGAGTCCCTACGTTCAAATACTATGCAAAAAGTCACAAATATTGCGATTCCGTGCGAGTCCAAGCGAGACTTTTTGCCAACCAATTCATCATTTCACTAATACACGTTCGTTTGAAATTGTATACGATGCAAAACTACAAATGTATTTATACATTTTCGATTATTAAATAAGTCAAATAATAATATATAACAAAACAAAGAGAAAAAGTTTTAACGCAAATATTATTAAATAAAAAATCTCTTCATTTGTTTTCAACCATTTGATTATCGATTATCGTTGCCATTATAAAAAAGTGTGACATTTCACTTGCAAAACAATGAACTATTAACAATTCTTGGAATTTCAATGCCCAAATTAGAATTCAATATTGAAAAAATATTCTCTTTCGCCTGAAAATTTCTCTGTATTTTCCTTTTTTTTAAAATGAAATGTTTTAACAAGTGGTACAATACACAAAACAAACAGTTGAAATGATGAACTATTTATGACTGAATTGAAAATACTGCAAAATCTGTTTTTGTCATTTTAAAATCTAATAAATGTCACTTGGACTCGTATGGACTCGTACAACATAGTATTAATATGCGTAAGACTCGCAGGGACTCGCAGGACTTGCAGGTCCCATTGTATAACATCATAGGAACTCGCAGGTCTCGCTTTAATACTAAGGGAATTGCAAAAGAATCGTGGGACTCGCTTGACACATAAGCCCCTAGCCAATACCAATATGTTTGCTTAAATTTTAGCAAAGCCTGAAAATCCTTGAAAACCAACCTGTGATTCTTTATAGTAACAAATTCTCTTGAACATTGGAAAATATGAATTGAAAAATTGGTTCGAGCTTCATTCAATGGCTCACATAATGATAGATCAAATTGGAATGTTGAATCGGAAAACAAAATCATTTCGAAAAAAATTGAAAAACAGAAAAAACGAGTAATCTAAAAATTGCGATAAGGCAAACATGATTATAAACATTTTTTGTCTGTAATTTATTGAGCCTAAATTCCAATATCGATTAAAAAATTGATTATTGACAAAATAACATCACACACCCATTACCCACAAAAACTGTAGCCACAATGATAAAGCCGTATTCATTCCGGCACATTGATTTGGCGGCATTAGTCTGAAAATGAAGTATTTTTTGGCCATTATTTCATTCACCACGGTTTTGGGTAATTCGAACGATAAGCGAAATTCGAAACATCAACGGTAAATAATAGAGTTATTTGTTTTAGCCAATCTTAATTTTCCCGCCAATTCACAAAATGGGCCAGGCAAGTATACGCCAAGAATAGTGGGCGGTAAAGCAACAACGATTGAACGATTTCCATGGCAATTAAGCGTACGATATAATGGTGCCCATCGATGTGGTGCATCGATTATTTCGGAGAATCGCGCATTAAGTGCTGCCCACTGCTATCGAACGGCAACCGATACCCTCGACAAATATACCGTAATGGCTGGTTCCACACAACGCTTAGGTGATGCTGGAAGCTATATTATTGGATTGGATAAATACATTCAACATCCCAATTTTGATAACGGAACGTTAATTAATGGTATTTACTTTGTCACTACATTCATTTAGTGATGAAACTCGACACAACTTCTTATATTTACAGATATTGCGGTTTTGTGGCTGCAACGTGATTTAGTGTACAGTTCATTGATTCGCCCCGTGGCAGTAAGTTGTAAAATTGTTTTTTTTTTTTTTTTTAACTGAATATTTGTTGAAGAAATGGCAATTTCTTAAATCGTAGCTGCCAAAACAAGACACACTCCTTATATTTGGTTCAACTGGTTTGGTTTCTGGTTGGGGCTTTCAACGGGAAAGCAAACCTTCGACAGTGGCTGAAACATTAAGATTTACAACTTTAACCATTTTCCCCAATGTAAAATGCTCATCAGCCTATCAAGAATGGTTCAAGGAGGGCATGTTCTGTGCTGGTGTTTTAAGTGGTGGCAGAGATTCTTGTACGTAAATCAGTCGAATCGATGTTGTTTATTTCCAATAAGTTGATATGAGGTTTAACTAAATAAATTACGCATTTTGACGAATAGGTCAAGGTGATTCTGGCGGTCCGCTTACAACAAATGGCATTCAAGTTGGCATCATATCGTGGGGTGTTCGCTGTGCTGACAGATCATTTCCAGGCATTTACACAAATGTTGCACTGTTTCGCAAATGGATTGATAGTGTATTATAAGGTGTATTATCTTCTTTTTTTTATTTAAACAAACAAACAAATTAAATGAAATCCCAATAAAATGAGTCACTTCAAATTGAAACGTTTCGTTTAAGCATATAAAATAATTTCGTATCTAATCTTTTATTCAATTGAATTCAATCAATTGATAAATTCGTCTGAGATCATCATATTTTCAATTTTTGGGCGAAGTTTCTCGATAACATTTATTTATTGATTGTGTTTAACGGTTTACGTTTAAACAATCATTGGTAGTTTGACCCCTCAATCAGTGCGATCGATCCCTAGTAGCGATTGTCACAGTATGTCCAATTTGATATGTATTTTGGCACTAACGTCAATTCGCACCAAAGTCTGGTCATTTTATATTGTTTAACACTTTAGCGTTGGTCATAGATTCTGACGCAAAAACGTGAATTTTTCCAAAATTATAAATTTTATTCAAATTTCCAGCAAATCATGGTGTTGCGGATATGTCTCAATTTCCCTTGAAGAGTTGTTGCAGTGTACCCCTTTATGGGGGCAATTTTGACTTCGGAGGTACCCAAAATGGGGAAAATAAAAAAAAAAATGCCTTCCCAACGTTTTAACTCACAAACTGAATCGCATATTCAAAAAGTTTTTGTACCGTTGGATTCTGTGATGAATTACATTTTGTTTAACCAGAGGTCCCTGGGGGAAATTTTAGCCGTTCAACACTTTTTCATTAGGTTGAGTTAAAACGTTGGGAAGGCAAATGTTTGAACTTTCCCCATTTTGGGTACCCCGGGGTCAAAATCGCCAGGGACACACCGAAACAACTCTTCAAGGGAAATTGAGACATACCCCCAACTCCGTGATTCACACAAAATTTGAATATAAATTATAATTTGGAAAAAATGCCTATTTTTGCGCCAGAATCTATGGCGTTGGTGACATGAAATTTGATATAGCATCTGATTCTTGGCAGTTAAATGAGTATCTTATCAATGAGTAAATCGTGACCTTACCTCCAAAATCTATATATTGTTTTTTGTTCAGTTATATTAGATTATTATCCATTCATTGTTTATACTTATCTGATTGGATTCAAGAAAAACACAGCTTTTGAATAAGCTCATGTGGGACAAGTATGAGGACTGTGCTCAATTGTTGCTCAATTTTAAGAGAATATGAACACTTTCACTAGATGGCGTGCCGCACTTTAATTTACGTAAATTCAGTAACTATTCTATCGGTTACCTGTACAGACATACTGTCCGCAGATTTAAATGTTATTGAAAGGATCAATGTAGCAGTATATTTGTGATTATTAAATGACTAACAAGTATTTACCCAGTTCATTTAGTAAATCTACAATTTTTTTAGATGTTATATAACGACCTGCAGAGTTACTATTAGTTCTTCTGGTTTTTCGTTCATTGATCGAAATTTTCCGGACGGCTGGGGAAAAGAGCAAAAAAGGGAGTTGGTCTAAATCTGTGGATAAATTGGTTCACGTTTTAAGATTATTTTAACAAGTAAATCGGTAATCTGGTGTTATAAGAGTATCAACATCTTTTCGAATTTTTCGATGTTGGCCGCTTTTTCTGAAATGAGCTCTATGTCTACTTTTTATGTTTCCAAACAGGTCTTAAACTTTGAATACATATCTTAGCAATACAGAAACAATTCAATATCAGTTGAATGTCCTTTTTGGCGCTAATTTCAGATCATTTCCGAAAATCCTTTGAATAAATGGGCAAACGTATTTTTGGTTATTAGTTAAATATATTTATTTATGCCTTATAACAACTCGTTCATTTGCATGAGTTCAATTGCGTCATTTATGTTTGTTTCATCGTCGTCAACAAAATCCGTTCACGCTTCTTGGTTTTTCCATTTGTTGTGGTGCATTTGTCATGTCTGAAGCGTTATGTTCAGTGTCAATACATTTTACCTATCAACGCCCGCCAACTCATTTCTATTAATCAAAATCAAAGGGAAAGAGGGGCGAATAATCATGAGAATGAATGCATTGAAATGTGTAGCTGAATCTCAATTTTCCGGCGAATAAATGAAATCATTGAGATGGTATGAATAATATATGCATCGTTGCGAGATGATCATGCACCAGGCTCCATGGACTGTGGACTCGCCGTGCGAGTATCAGGTGATAAAAGTGGCGTCAAGTATTCAAAAGCATCAAGCCACAATCGTGTGATTAGCCATTTCACGGATGTGATAAATGAAGCGAAGCATTTTCGTATTATGTGGAGGTGCGAACGGAATTGTAGACAGAGAGTCCAGCTCTTGTGTGTGTGACAAAAGTGAATCGAACCGATGCATTGGTGTGAATTTTGTTTTTGTCATTGTTTTTGCTTTTACTTGTGTACAACTCACTTGACGGAGAGTCAGAGACAGAGACAGAGAGAAAGAATCTGCATTCACAAAAGGAACAGATGAAAAGTGTAATTTATGCAAAATATCAAGATAAATTGCAGAACAAAGTCGCAAATGTGCACGAAGTGGATGACAAAGAGCGAATGAGTTAGAACGAGAGATGATATTGCCTCGATGCTGAAACACCAAACTAAAACGAAAAAAAAAAAAAAAAATCAACAACAAATGGAAATTTCGCCATAGAAACAAGATGAAATTCTGTTTAGTCACTTAAACGCACAACATATCGCATAACAATAAATGCGTACACTTGTATCAAACGACGGCATTCGGATACATCGACGAAATCGAGATGTGTTTGCATATATTGCAATTGTTGGCTTGTGGCGACCGAACCGTTTCGCACGGAGGACAGAGACGATGCGAAATGATTTGAGCCGTGGGTCGTGGGTGCGCATCTTTTGCATGTATTTTTGGTACAACAGACGACACAAATTATGATGATGCACTGCATCCACGAAAAAAAAACATCAACATGTATGCGTCTGTTGCACTTTGCTACGAAGATGCTTGACGAAAAATGATATTAAAATATGGTTTGTGATTTTGTTCGATGCACACGATGCCATCATCTCTTAGCGCACTCACATATGGCGATTGCCGGTTTCGTTGCTTTTTCATTCGTTCGATTCGTTTTGTTCTGTCTCTAGATCGCTCCTTGCCCGTCGTCATTCATTTTTCGTTTCTTTTCTTTACTTTTCTTTCTCTTGTGTATCGTCCCGGTTCGAGAGCGAAATGCATCAGAGAGGGATAGAGGGAGATTAGTGTATTTCGATTGCACTTGCATTGCTTGTAATGTTCCTAATTTTTTTTTCTCTTGTTTCGCGTGGTTCAGACGATGCGACAAGTTACTATTATTTCTTATTTTTTGCGCGCGCTTTTTTTCTGTTATTCCTTTTCTCTTGTGTCTTTTCTTCATTCTTCCTTGTTTTGTTTTATGCTATTTGGCTGGTTGAAATTTCGTTGCCTTTTTTTCGCTTCAGACTTTGTGTGTTTCACAGTCTTTTATTTTTGTTCACGAGTTTGTCGTTGTCGCCTCCGTCGACGTTGTTGTTTGCATTGCATCTCTTTTTGTGGTTGTTGTTGTTGTTGTTGTTGTTGTTGTTGTTGTTGTTGTTGTTGTTGTTGTTGTTGTTGTTGTTGTTGTTGTTGTTGTTGTTGTTGTTGTCCCTGGGTTTTCTTAATGTTTGTTTGCTTAAATCAACTCTCGAGTTCTTGCTGCGTTCCTCGTGTGGCAAAGTCAGTTTATTGAATTTTGATTTAGATTTTATGCACTGAACCGAATGCGAGGGTGTTGATGAGCATCGCACACAGTCTGAGGCGCGAACCGTCTACACTTTACATTTCGTTACCTTGTCACTGTTTGCTGCTGCAAAACAGACATATATCTTTGGTTTTGCATAATGTAAACTAGCGGATTTTGTCACCGTCAAGCATCGATGATGTGTTTCAAATTGTGCTCAAATATCGCGACAATAGACTTTGTTGACTTAAACATTGTTGAGCGCATCGTAAATCATTTTCACTCGCTCTCTCTCTCTCTCTCTCTCTCTCTCTCTCTCTCTTTCTATCTCTGTCTGGTTCTCTCTTTTTTGAAACGACTTACATTCTGACTGGAGCACAGTGATGATGTCTAATGTGAATAAGATTTTCTGCATGAATCAAATATATAGATTACGAGCGCCTCGTCTATATCACATATGTGCATCACATTGGAATATGGTAGAAATTGCGATTAAATAAACAAACGTATGATGTTGTCGGTGTAAATACACAAAATAAAATCGAAAAATTGTTCTAACTTGGCGAAATGTTCATGGTGTTACTTTTTTTTCTTTCGTTCTTTCTCTTTCTCCCGACGTCCTACAAACACTCAGCTTAAATTCTATGAATGCATTGCGTTCGATTTGAAACAAACCGAATAAAAATGAACTAGGAAACAAAAAACGTACGAAGGAAGAGCGAGATAGAGTTACATTTGAGTCAAGTTCAGACTTGGTGTCACTTGTGGGCGATTAAAATAAACACAAAGGAGTATTTGCTAATTAGAAATGATTGGCGCTCCTCTTGATCAATTTCATGTCGTTCATTCGATTTAAATATACAATTTTCTCAAGGTTCATAATTTCCGTAACGTGAATCATGTTACATGGATTTAGCCCAAATTAAAAAAAAACGATATTTTCATCGATCCATTTTAAAATCAATGCCCAAATATAGCTAGTGCTCTGAATCGCCTGTGTTCCATCCTAATCCTAAACATTTTCTACCAAGTGCTTGATGTTTATTTGGTCGTACTCGTAATTCGGTGAAAATTCCATTAATTCTCACATAAATTCTATTTATATTGTGCAAAAATGCTCGGATACAGCATTCAATTTAATCTGATTTTTGTTCGATTGCGTTTTATTTTCAGCGCCCATTCCATTTCAATCAACGAAAAAAAAACATCTATTTCGGTCGTAAATTGTAAAAAAGAACGAAAAAAAGCCCAGACCGAATGAGCAGCGACGATAAGAAAGATGTTGTCAAAGGCAATAATAGGCACATGTGGCTAACACCTCTTTTTAAATTGTACTTAAAATGCCGGGCGAACGAACCGCCAACATTGAGCCGCATGCACTTCGAGCTGAAACAAGAAAATGTGATACGGGACGAAGTAGTGATGTTGTCGCCTTATATTCATTCGCATGTTGGTGCACTTGAACTTTATCGATCTATTTTCATTTTATGTGTGCGTTTTGGTTGTTGCTTATTTTCTCTGTTGTGTGCCGATTTCCGAAGATATTTTTTCTTTGCCCTCTGTCTCTCACGCACGCATTCACAAGCATCACACATTTTATCCATATTTTTTTTTGTTGATACTTTTTTTAATTTGTTTTAAACATGTTTAGTTTGTTAATCGAAACTAAAAGTGACGCATAAAAAAAACACAAAATCCGAATTAAAAGTGACAAAAGAGGAAAAAAATAAACAACAACATCGTAATGAGAAAAAAAGGCACACGCACATCGGCAAAATAAATTCGAAACTGATGAACGATAATTGAAAGCGATTACGAGTGGTTAACAATCACCAACGAATCAAATGAATGTCAAGTCTCCCGAAAAGAAAAAAAGAACCCAAACTAAGCTAAACAGTTTTCGTGCGTTTTTTTTTGTCAGTGCTGAGCAAAAAAATAAAAAGCCGCTTAATTTAGTTGTCTTTTGAAATGTGCGCTCACGCCGACACTAGGCTTGATTTTGTCTAGAAAATAATTGAAATTATGATCCACTTTTCGTGCAATCAAAAACATGCAGCTTTATTAAGCGGCTCAGCGCAACACATACATAAATACGAAACCGAATTGAGCGCTCGTTCACCATGTCGATTGGAATCTCACATCTCGGTTTAATATAAGATAGGGTTTTTGTTGTAACCAATTGTCATGAGATTTATATCAAGACTGTAATTTGATGGCGTGAACTATTTATGATCGCCCCGGCAAACGATGGCACACACTGTGTTTTGTTTAAAAGAATTCAAATCAATCTCAATCGCTTTATACTCGTATTTTTTTTTTTTTTTTTGTTAATTTCGTCTCTCTTCTCATTTTAACAAGAATATTATCTCGGCGTTGTTTTCGTTTCGTTTACTTGTGACGTTGGAATATTTTCTAATGCTATTTTATTGCTTTGTTCGCCAAACGGCTTCTAATTGGCGTCGATCAAATGAAAAGAATGTTCAATGAGACATTCAATACAAAGGAGCACACTTACGGAGCCTAGGCTTCAATGCTATTAACACGAATGCCATTGAGCACACAGAAAATGATATACAGAATCCACAATAGCCATTATATGATACCGCATCTCGCTCACACTCGCCCGCATATCGGGGTAAATTGAAATTTATTCGGTGACTGTGAACTGATTCAATTAAATTATTGGCCGATAACTGAAAATTGATATTTTCTTGTTGTTGTTATTCGCTTCTCTTTTCATTAGTGTTTGCTTTCTGTTTCTCACTCTGATTGTGCAGCAAATGCAAACGCACCAAATTGAAATGACTTCATTTTAACGTTGACGTCTTTGCGGTGATTGGTGATTGGGTGTCGTTTATATCAGTGATAGTCATTACAAATTACTCAATCGCACTCAATTTTTAACGGAGTGTTTTGTGTGCTTTTTTTCGGTTTTTGTTTCATATCAATTGTAATAATGGAATCTACGTTTATAAACTACCAATACAGCCAATTACAATGCACCAAATAACAACCGAAGATGTTTTCAAAGCGACACCGAAACGGAAATCATTTTGAAATTAGCAATTTGCGTTTAAAAAGGCAACGCATTGTTACTTCATTCAGTTTTTTTTTCAATTTTATTTTTTTTTGTCGGCATTGCCAAAATGAGATTCGACAGCAATTTAGAACACTAGAATTGAACACTTTCAGCGGGGAAAAAAAGAAAATACCAAATCGTCAAGCATTTAATTTTTATTTTGCTAAGTTCAATGGACAGAGTCGTAGCAGCAAAGTGAACATTCTTGAAATTTTGTATTTTTCAGAGGAACAAAGAATAAACAACGGAACATTTTTGCAACAAGAGCACACAATTTGATACACACACATACGAAGTGAACAGTTTCATGCATTTTTGGTTCATTTTTCTCTTCTTTTTTTTGGTTTGTTGGTGTTGTTATTTGTCTTTTTCTGGTATTGTGTAATTTTTCCGTTGCGCATTTTGAACCTATCGTTAAATTTAATTGCGCTTATCCGTTGGTTTTTGGTCGCCAACAACACAAAATAATTGCGACGAATTTGTAGCATGGTTTGTTCACTCGGCAGAAAGCAACAACAACAAAAAAAAACACACATAGAAATAGTATTTTGGTCCGAAGTAGCACAAAATCATTTCGTAATTATGATAAGAATGTTTGTAAAACAAAGCAAATCCATAAAAATTCGAGCTCAATGCAAACGACGAATCCATCCTCAATCGCCCACTATTGCAATGTTCAGACCCAACGCGAAATCCGATGATGCAGATAAGCCAGAATAGATACGCTGAAATGCACATGCATTTTGCATCGAAGCCACACCGCAGCTGTTTAAATCTTTTCAATCATTTGTGGCTCACGTTAGTCAAGCGAACGCATTCCTATTGTCACATTGCATTTAATGTAAATTTTGTCACCAATTTTTCATAATTACTTGGTGCCACACGTTCTCGCTCACTCATTCAGCCAGCATGAAACTGACAAGGCTTTGCTTGCTCATTCGCACGAAAGAATAGATGCGATTCATTTGTACTGTTTGCGGAGTATTTCCGCACAATATGCACGTCCATTTATCTCTAAAATGTTGTTCATCGTTGATACGTATGGTTTTTGGGCGTTGTTGTTGTTGGTATTGCCGTTGCTTTTTTATATTCTGCATGTCTTGTGTTTTTATTCGCGTTCGTTTAACACTTGGTGTTCGTCCGAATCAAATGATCTATTATTTCGATTTCGTTGACACTTTTAGCGATTCAGTGTGTTTTAATATATATCTGATTGAAATTAGTCGCTGTTACATAATTAACCCATTCACTATTCTTGTGATTCATAAATTTTACTTGATGGTTCTCGTGTGTGTGTGCGTATGCCGAAAATGTGCACGATATATATCCGTACAATTTTGAATAGAAAATAAATGAAACAAAAAAAGAATGAGAAAGAATCGGTTGTCGGCTTCCTTTTGTGTCTACGTAACAAACAGCAAGAGAAATAAATAAAAAAAAATCAACCCGAGAGATTGGCTCATATTTTTCCTTTGTTTCTCCTCAAATTCTCGTCATGCACATTTTTGGTTTTTTTGTTTTTATGCTGCACAAATTAAAATGCGACGAAAACATGTACTTTGGTCGCCATATATTCAGCCACAATTGAAAAAGCTAATGGTGATGATTCGGTTGCTACTGCCATTTCTGCAGCTGATTACTGGTTAGTCTAACAATATTTGCATCATGTAAAATATAATAAATTTTCCGACTAGCTGCTTTCAGCTGAGATTCTTATTAAGCTTAACTCATTTTCAATGGATCGTTTTCATTTTGAGTTGCTTACGACAAAGAAAACAAAACAAAACAACAATATAATTACTGCATTTCTATCGCAGGCTCAACAAATGAAGAAGAAGAATAACAACAGCAACAGCAACAACAACACCGTCTCGTAATGAGCAACAATTGCTTGATGAGCATAGATATTACAACCACGCCGCCTAACTGAAAATCAAATTAAAATTGCAAAAACACACTGTGAAAATGATGAAAATTGAGTGTCGACTTCGAACAGGAATGAACGGAAAGGAATGACACGAAAACAATGATTTACACACAATGAAACCAACAATTCGATAGAGTGTCACAAATTTCTATTATTAATCCTATATTTGCTGGCCAATGCATTGCACTGATTTCGAAAAGGCGCACACAAAATAATGCACAATTACATATTTGATAGAAATTGTGCGCGTATTTTCTCGTTCTCTCTCTCTTTCTCTCTCTCTCTCTCTCTCTCTCTCTGTGTGTGTGTGTGTGTGTGTCTCCCACTTTCTCTGTCTCACTGTCGTTCGCTTGTTTTTTTCACTCTTTTGATTGTTGAGTGTTTGACGAGATTCGGTGGATATTCAGTAAGATTTCATTGTTGCGAGAACATGATCACACAATTCTCTCCTTGTTCACGCATTTTTCACGCTCAATCGTTGCACTTGCATTGCTTAAACAGCATCAAGTACAAGAACTGCTCTTTTTTTGTGCGGCCGCTTCCTTTGGGTTTGTTATTCTTTCGACAATTATTATAATTAAATTTAATTAAACGAATGTGCGTGCCGCATTCATTGTGTTTTGCTCACTTTATTTCTTGAATATGTGAGGTGCCACATGATTCTGTGTGCCGTTGTTGTTGTTGTTGTTGTTGTTGTTGTTGTGTGCTATGTTTTCATTCGCCCCAAAATGCGTGCGCTCAGAATATGAAAGTATAACCGAAAAATGTAGCCGATTTGCCGATGCAATGGGCACAAAATTTCAGCAAATCATGTATTACTTGCTTTGATGACCCATAAGATACATACAGTTTTATCTATAATAAATATATTTGGTAGTTTTGTATCGCGATATTTTGTTTGACGCCCATGTTGTAGCTTCTTCTTTAATTTTTTGCTCACGTCACATTGTTTTTTCAAGATTTGTTGGCGTTCGTTGTTTCGAGAGATGTCAAGCATCTCACTTTCTGAATGCATCTACAAATTAGAACAATACATCGACCAAATTATGTGTGGTGTGTCGCATGTGGTTAGTTCTGAAACAAGATGTGCTTTACAATTAGAAATTCCATCTTTTTCGTTGTTGTTATTGTTTTGCTACAAATGAATTTCGTTTATTTTTTTTTGTGTGCCGTCAAAATGACAAAATAAAGAACAACAACAACAACAACAACAACAAAAAACAGCCGAAATGCGGTGGCCGCAGATTTGTAAGAGCGAGACAGTGTCACAGCACAATATACAATTTGTCGTATCATAATAAATCTAAATGCGAAATATTATTAGGTTAATGACAATTATTTCGAAAAGTTATGTGGTGTGGTGACAAGAAAATTACATGTGCTGCAAGCCATTTTATTTTCTATTACTTATGCAACGGCATCAGCCGACTGCTTCTTCTTTCTTTCTATTTAACTCATTCGATTCGCTCATAAATTTATATATATATGTTTGCATGACAATTATGTAGTTGATGTCGTCAGTTCGATCTTTCTGCTTTCATGTCATTCTGATCGATTGCCGATTGCAAATATGGTGTGTCTGTTTGTGTGGCAAATGGCGATAGGGGATTTTCACAAATTAATAGCAAATTTATCATTATCATCTCTATCTGCAGCCGGAGACTCAAGAGTTTCCGTCATTTTGTTGGAATTGCGGTGTTCGGTTGTTGAACTTTGAACAAGCAAAAGCTCACCGGGGGAAAAGACGCACACACACACACACACACACACACACACACACACGAAACAAACGATGCACCTCACGAGAGCGGTGCATTCATTCATTTGGCCTGTTCTTGCTACTCATTGATGACCATCGCTCCTGCAATTTCGCCCACAATCATTTTGATGCAACAGGCAATCGAACGAACGAACACACACAACAACAAAAATTGGTAACAAAGCGTTTGCCGTTTCCTTTTCATATTCATCGTATCGAGAACGTTTGCTGTATAATTTCTCGCTCATACCGTTCGAAGCACTGATTTTGGGCTATCGTTTTCCTTGTTTCAGTTTTCAAGTGCGCGATCTGTGTGCGCTGTTCATTTTTTTTTTTTTGTATTATTGCACTCATTGGTGATAAATTGCAGACGAATCACCGAAGGCTATAAAATTGTTGCAAGAGAATCGAGCAGGAGTATTAAAAAAAACAGTTTAAAGAAAGAATACAACAACAACAAAAATAAAGAGGCGAACAGTCGAAACAAGAATGCTGACGAATGAACACAACAAACACTGAATGAATGTGTGCTTCACTCTCCGCAATGCACAAGTAATTGTAAACATCCGGTGCGTCGGTTCGATCATTGCAAGTAATTTTCGTTCTTTTTTTAGATTTGTCGATGCGCGCAAATTTTCTTCATTTCTTCTCACAGGAGTTTTGGCTGCTTGGCATTTGTGCCCTGTCTGTTCAATGTGCAATGTATCTTTTTGTGCATTCACACACTCACTCTCACACACTCACTCTCACACACTCACTCACACACACACACACACACACACGCACCCATTGCACACCTTTCTTAAGCGAGAATGATATGGGCGCGAGCGTCAGCTTAAGCGCAACCGCGCTCGCGCTCACGCGCACGCTCTCTCTCTCTCCCTCATCATCTGTGCATCTCGAAGTGTTGGGCTTCATCTGTGCAGCAGATTGGCTCGCATCTCTCAATAGCCACAGTCTCGTAACTGCAATACGCTGTGCACTGCCATTTACCATCATCGCAAGCAAGTGAGATGTGTAATATCCACCTTACACGCTCGGCTCTGTGTTCTTTTTTTCTCTGTTTAATATTCTTTCTTCACATCACTTTTTCCATCTCCTTGCACACACTTGTGGTTTTTCATAACAGCTTTACTGGTTTGTGCATTCCTGCTCTTTTTTCCATCGTCATTGCCGTCGGTTTTTTGTTTCTTTCGCACTGTTCAGATGAGTATTTTTTTTATTGTTGCAAATTTCACTTGAGTTTTTTCGCTTTGATCCATATTTGAGAATACGCTTGAATCTCCACATCGTTTTTCTATTGCAATTCAACGCATTCAGAATTCTGTTTTTTCAGTTTTTTCTGTTTTTTTTTCCTCTCAAAGCCGTTTGTCCGTCCGTCAAATGCGTGTGAATGTGTGCGTGTGTGTGTGTGAATGCGCGCGAGCGCGGGCACTTGTGTCGGAGTCAAGCTGCTGGTTTTCTTTGTCTTTTGGTTCTGGCTCTTACTTGGTACATCTTTCGATCGTTTGCAATCATTTTCGTGCATATTGCAATTATATGTGTCGGTTGTTGCTGTTATTCTGTTGTTGTTTTTTTCTTTTTCATTTAATTTCAGTTTATTACCTTGTATCATTTGGCCGTGCACAATTTCAACGCATCGATATGGTGTTGTTTTTTTTTGTTTGTTTCATTTCTTCGTGCCTTTTGTTTTCTTTGGTTTACCAATTTTTATTTGCCAATTTTTTATTTCTTTTGTTTTCTCTCCATCTCTTTCTCTCTCTCTCACTCTGCTGGCTCTAATCATCGTATTTCAGTTTTCCATATTCGATTGTATGGAAGGAGTGCGTATCAAAAATGAAAAACTCATACTTCAATTGCAGATGACCAATCTTTATGCACACGTAAATGATATTTAAGCGAACCAAAAAAAAAAAAATAAACAGAAAAAAAGTACAACAACACATCTGAAATAATAACAAACCCGAAGAAAATCAACTCGAGAATTGATGATAAATATATGCCTGCAGACGATGCTCCGGCAGCAACATCAGCAGCAACTTCATGCATATACACAGTAGGCATGCATTTAGCTCGGAAGGAATGCCAACAATACTTCCAGCAAATACTTCATTCCGATCATTCCTCCGTACATCCATCGGGGCTGTGACCAACACACAATATAACAGCTAAATTAATGACAATCAAAATGGACACAACGCAAACTCTTTTCGAGCATCTCATATATGCATTATCGTTGACTGCAACGCGATCTTTGCAGTCCGAATCAACTGGTTTTCATGGTCATATTCTGTTGTGTGTGTGTTTTTTTTTTTTTTTATTTATTTATTCGATACAATGGAGCAAAAGGAATAAAAAGCGAAAACGGCTGAAACGAAAATGTGTAATGACGAGACACTTGCCGGTCGATGGATTGATTGATTTAAATATACATAACAACCAAAATAGACGACTACGACCAACTCATTTTAATTACGTTTTCATTTTCAGCTTAAAAAAAAAAAAAAATTAAAAGCCCAAAGAGTCTCACAGTCTCTTCTCTTGTTGTTTCTCATATTAAATACACACAAAGTCACAAAATGCTTATTAATTACGCTTCATGCTCTGGCCAATGCATATTGTTTGAAAAATGTTGACTTGTTTTGCATGAACTGTTGTACCTCGTGCTGTAGCTGTGTAATGTTTTGGTACACACACCGGTGTATACGCTGTACGTGTACATTTCCACATATTTTTCCGCTCAATTCTTCATCGCTTTTCGACATGATGCAGACGTTTGCGCGACACAATTATAACATCATTTCCACGTCGTTCAATTCAAAATTCAGCACAAACACACACACACACACATTCTCCGAACATTTTGCAAATAAAACAGACACACCAGTGCAGCAGCCGCGAAAAAGTCCGGGTGTGTTTTACGGCACGTTGCGACCGATGATCATACCATTAATTTAATGTACCGCAACTATTCATTGACTGACGTCGGCTCATATTAAATTCAACGCCACATTGCATTTTAATTGTACACTAGGGTATTTCCAAACCTAGGAAGAAAAAAAATGTCTAGTGTTAATTTAAAGTCCATAAAATTCTGGCATTAAAAATGGCACTCACTACGTTTAGCGATTGATTTTCAGACTTCCCGAAGCTAAAAACGGTTTCAATGTCCGAAAAATCCATCACTCTGAAGTGTTATTGCCAATAAAACATTAAAATACATACGGAAAAGAACCCAGTTAGGTACTCCACTCTTAAAGAGTTACTAAACCACAACTTCAGGAATAGCGGAAGCAACAAATTGTTGCAAATTAATTTTTGAATTAAATGTGAATGATTTGATGCCTAGGGCTGATTGGGCTGATTGGGCTGACGGCCGGTTGGTCTCTGCAATGTTATCGGAATCGGTAGATCAAACAGCGTACATAAGCCTAAGAAACACAAATCAATCGAATAAATCAATCATTATTTCATATGTGATTCAATCATTCAATACCTTTTATGAGTATGCACTTGGCGGCGACAACGTCGCGATGCCACACGGTCTTATGTGGATGTTGAACATCAGCATCAGCATCGAAATCGAACAGATGTTCGGCAGCAGCATTCACGATTTCACCAGTTGCACGGTTAATTTGCCATAATTTCTTATATGTCTTGACCTAGGGGGAAATCGCTATTCGCCATTCGCATTTAGACGACGCATTTGCGAATATTTGCATCGTATTCGCAAGCGTATTTACACGGTATCATTCGTAGTTCTGCGCGCATACTAACAAACAATTCAAACAAGTTGTCAGTGTGTGTGTGCGCAGCGAATAGTGCGAATGATGCGAATGGTGCTATGTAAATGCTTGCAAATATACCTCCAACATTTGTTCTATTCGCAATATTTGCAAGATTTTTGCATTATTTGTTTAGCGATTTCCCCCTCGGTCTTGACCTTGGTCAAGAGTAGTCCAACTGGTACATCTTCTGCTTTCACATCGAGTTCTTCTGCAATCTGCTCTCGTTCCATTTTCCGGAATGCTTGAAGTTGTCTTTTCCCTAACTGCGTCACAATTCTGGATGGCAACATCGCATTTCGCTGTGGTGTGCACATTTGGCACACTTTGAATTTGTCTTTTTTCGTCCGAACATCAAAGCGCCTGAAACATTTCGCACAAGTCTGTGATGAGTTGTATTCATCGACAGGTAGCACAGGGCAGTCACGTTTTTTGAAGCCATTGACCACCTTGCGTGAACCAGGGCATCTCACATTCTTTTTTATTCTGATGGGACAATTCGGTGGTGTTTGCCCATTTCCCAAAAATACGAGTGCCCGCTGGTAGTTAGTCAATTTGCCGGTTATTTGGTCAATGGTACGGTATGATTCTATATGCTTATCGAAGCGAAGCCGCGTGTATTTTGCGGTTGAATACGCGTTGATACCATCTTTAAGCATTCTCAGACGATGTTGAATATAGAACCACCAATTTCTTCCACGCGGAGATGGCATTACTGGGTACAGGCCGCGATTATTTCGGTCATTTTGTTCTTGAGCTACAAAATCTTTCGTAAACCGTTTCGCCTTACTGTTGCGCTTGTTTTGCCCTGCCAACCAATGGTAATCTTTGCTGCTTATCTTGAAGTTGACCTAATAAATGAAATACAGAATAATAAATCAAATCATTGTATTTGTATGGTTGAGATTGAAACAAAAAAAAACAACAAATGAAATCATTGTATTTGAATGTGGTTGAGAACAATAGATAAAAACTTACCTCTTTCCCAGTTTCGACATCATGTTGAACAGTTGAATTCCATTTGTTCAGGCCTGGATCAATGCCTAGCACTTTTTTGAATTTCTTTTGTTCGAAATCGTCTCTGATTTTATCCAAATCGAGCAGTGTGGACTCCGATTTTGACGATATGAATTGCAGCGAAACTGATATACCATCGGAAAGAATGCGAAAATCGAATTCTTTTTTACGTCGCACAAACCATTTTATTCTCCGCATGTAAAAGAACTGATTCCATAAATTGTCCTTATTTTCCATGAATGGCTTGAACTTAATTTGCGCTCCACCTTTTCTGGGAAGCAATCCGAGTTGTCTCAATAAGCAAAACAACGTATAATTATCCATGGTGTAGTGTGTGCGTTTGAAATCGCATTGCGGTATTACGACAAAATTACGAATTTCTGGTGGATCTATTGCGTTGTCAAGCATTTGTTTTTCACGGCGCCATTGGCGACGTTTTTTCTTTGGTGCGCCTGCACCTTGTGGCTGTTGTGACTGTGGATGATTGATGTTGTATTCGTCAATTTCACGCTGCATTTCAATCCATATCGGAATCGACTTGAACCAATTCAATTTATTGCATTTGAGTATACTATGATCATCAGCACCCCACCGATAATGTATGCGTCGTAAAATTTGAAGCAAACCGTCGCGTCGCATACGTTTGAAATCGTTGTTGTTCCCAATTTCAATGTCCTTTCCAAAGATGATGAGGTCGATTACGTTTGAAATATCTTCTGGAAAATATTTGAAAATCACGTTCGGCTGCGTATTGTTCTCGAACACTTTCAATTTGAGGTAATTCACCAGCCGTTGTTTGCGATGCGTTTTCAAATTTGTGATGACACTTTTGACGTATGGTTTCATTAAATCTTTCAAACCATTTCCGAAACTTACGTTATTGGGCCACTCAAATACATATCGTTCATCCATATTTTCCACAAATTGACGGAATTCTGGAGCCATTTTGTCGGTGTTTTTGTTGACATTATGCTCGAGAACACCTTCAAAACACTCTTTGATCACGAGCTCTCCGTTCTGCCAAAAAAAAACCACATTTCCGTCGTCATACGCTTTTTCCACTTTGTACAAAAATAACATCGATGCCAATGCACATATTTTTGTTGACATCAAACTTTTTTCAGTGATACTTTGGGTAATGATTTCTTTATATTCAGGCCGAAGAACTTTTTTGAGTGTACATTTCACTGTTGTATACTTGATGGCATCCTCCTCATCATCACTATCATTCTGCCCATCGTTCGTTTTCTTTGATTCAGTTTTTCGCTTAAATGATTTCCACATCTCTTGAAAACACGCAAAAACCACTGTTTCAATTCCAAAAAACGAGTCTAGTGAAAAATAAGTTGAATAATTGAAATGATGATGAAATTCATTAGTTATTAGTAAACAATGCAATCCATTGATCTCACTTTGGGTAAGACGAAAAAACACAATTTGACTTACTTCTTTGAAACTCTAGCTGCATCTGATGCGTTCGTGGCGAAATTTGCATGCCATAAAATAATCCGCTATCCAAAATATTCTCTTTTGAGCAGGAAATCACCAATACCAATGAAAAACACAACATGATGAAGTCAATGTATTGTATCCAAATCAAATTCCAAATGGCACAAAATTTGATGATAACAATGCTTATTAATTGATACTGCATATTTTTCTGTCTCCTTCAAAATCGTTCACTTGTGAATGTAAACAATATTTGGATGTGTAGCATTTTTCTGTGACATCTGATGTCACCTGATATTGAACTTATCGATCGAATGCAATGAAGTTGTTCACAAATTATAAAAGTGGGAAATTCAATTTTGAGAATTAGTGTTAGTAGTGTAACCGATTCGGCGATAATCTGCGAGGAATTCAATTGTATATTGAGATTATGATTTATTTTTCATGTTTTGCTTCGGGAAGTATGGATCGAACTCATATTGTTTTATGAATGCTGTCAATTTACACAGAATTTAGTACACTTTAAATTAAGACTGGACATTTTTTATTTTAGAACTATGAGAAACGCTCTAGAGTACACTCAACTTTTTTTTTTAATTCGGTATATGGTATGGCTATGGCGCGGCTGACCGAGCTTCGACCGACAAAAAAAAAAAATTGTTTATACATCGGAGCAAAACTGAAAACGAAATGCATTTGCCATTTTCAGTCGAAAGAAACCCGATGGTTTTCCGTACCAATCATCACATTTATATATTTTCAATGAATAGCGAAAAGTAGCTGTAGCACAGCAGCAGCACCGATGTCAGAGCCCAAATAAAGTTGAAGGTGAACCACCTTCCTGCAGCCAGATGCAATCGACAGTGTCGATTCGACACATACGTCTTCCCATCAATTTTAATTTCGTTTTTTTTTTGCGAAATAAAAACGTTGACGGGTGCTTTGGCATTCCAAAAAAAATCGATTGCATTGTTTATATGCACTTATTGTTATCCTCAACCTGTCATTATACATCACATTGGATGTTTAATTCGCCAAGGCGACGACACAAATACATTACAATACAGCAACAAATAGCATTTTATCCAATATCTTACCTTATCTTACCTTTATTTCCCGATTCATGTGTTCTCGTTGATAGTATTTGATACAACATCAACAATTCAAGAAGAAGAAACAAAAAACAGATCAATCAGACTACATATCAATAATTTAAACACCAATTCGAAACTCTGTTGACGATACTGGATTTATTATTGAATTTACTCTCTTCGTTTACATTTGAAATTGTTTTAGGTATATTTTGTTTGCATTTTTTTATGTTTTTTTTTTCTTTTTTGTTTAATTTGTTCGATTTACATTTTTGGTTCAAGAAAAAAGAGATTTCATATCATATTTGAATATTTATTTGAAACAAACTTAACCGTTTCTTTTTGATTGGATTACCGGGAGAAAAAAAAACAACGTTGAACATTTTAAAATGGGAAGAAGATCAGATTTGCATATTGTGTTGTGATTACTGATTTGTGATTAGACCCATAGGCTATTCAAAATTGAATCAACCGTCAATTAATGACGTCTAAGGAAGAAAATTGAAATAGTAAAGAATATGCGGTTGATGTTGTTTTGTTGTTTTTTTTATTGGCTGGATTAAATTTGTTTTTATATACGCTTTTATTTTTTGTTTCATTTTGTATTCATTCATAAGTTTTTTTTTTTTTGAAGTCTGAAATAGAGAGAGCAATGTATTTGGTTTGATGTTTTATTGAAGATCAAATATAAACGTTATGCTATAGTTGTTGTCAAATCACGTTTTCTTTTTGTTTTTCTTTATCGTTTATCGGTAAATAGTTTGATAATTTGTTGTTGTTGTTTTCATATGAATTTTTTTCGTTAAAAATAGAAAAAAAGTGGTAAAAATATTTGCTATTTTTATGGAAAAATGTTGGTTTTTTTGTGTGTGGATAGAATGATGTCAAGCTTCTTTTGCGCGCAGATGCTCAATTACATAAAATGTCAATATTACAGCAATTATGTTTGTCCTTGTCTTGTCACCATGTTTTTTTCATTACAATTTGTCATTTTGAGACTAAAATATTGTATACGAAATGGTTATGGAAAAGGGAGAGCTCAAAAAGAAAGAAAAAACACAAGAACAAAATGGTTGAGTGTCGGCAAGTCCTTTTGCAACAAAATTAGCTTTCAATCATCATTTTCAGTATGCCATTTATTTGTTGTTGTTGTTGTTGTTGTTAAGCAGAGAGACAATGTCATTTTGGTGAAATAGAAAAATATCGATGTTTTATTTGAATAGTCATATCATAGGAAATGGTTCGATCGCTTATTGCATTGTAGTAAATAGTTTTATTAGTTTTTTGTTGTTGTTGTTGGTTTTGGTTGTGTATTATCGGAATATTTAATAAAGGGAATGAAAAAGAATGGATTAAAATGTTAGTTTTAATGTGTATGTGATGGATTTAATGCACTTGATATGTCTGTTCAGTGTTCGTAGCTTCAAAGGTTCAAAAATTCTATGTTTTTCCCATTTAAATTGGCTATTATTGCTCAAAATTACTTTGATGATTCACAATGAAACACACTTTCGGTTTCGTATCTACTATCGAAATATTTACACTTAGCAATTATAATGTTTTATTTTTTAGATTTTAGTTTTTGGTCAATTAAGTTAGTAAAATTGTTGTGGAAATATTGCACCCATGGTTTGCCGATGTTTTTAATTGTGTAAAAACATCTCTCTGTCGTGTCTTTGTTTAAGAATAACCAGTAAAATGGACGAAAAACCAAAATGTTCCGACGATTTCTATTTTCAAAGCTCGCAAACTATAAGACTTTTAACATCTAAAAAAGCAAATTGAAAATTCATCATGACTAATTTGGTGTCACACACACTCTAAATATCATAAGATTGCATCAGTTACATTTGGAATTCATTTTAGAGCTAACTAAACAAATTGATTTCTGGTTCAACAAATTAATCGGCTAACATTTGTCATCTAATTGGAATTTTCAGTCATCATCAATTTTCCTAAGCAAATTATCGACTAAAATAAGAAAAATCTGACTTTATCTCAAATTGATTTTTGTTGTTGTCATATTTCATTTTATTTTTTTGTTTTTTTTTGTGTAAGGCACGTCATTTTGACGGAATAATTTTGCTATACGGGTTATTTTTCTCTTCATCGTTTTCATTCTTTGAAATTGGCAATCGCTACCAATGACGACCATTCAACTTCTAAGCCATTTTCATTCGTCTATAAATGATTTAATTTTGTCCTATTTTAAGAGGACACCTTAATGAGAGAAATCACAATTGTTAAATCATCAAAAACAGAATATTCATTCAACAGCAACTTAATATCGAAATGCAATTTGTTGCATTCGGGGCCGTTTATCACAGTAAATTAAATTATAGCTTATCGAATTTGTTTACGGTTCATTTGGTTTTCACTAAATCTATGTACAATTTGTTGTATTTTCATTGTTTTTAATTTGCATTCATATTATTAACATACTTTACTTCAGAAAACCATTAAACACATCGAATTGATGCAGTTATATTTTGGCAATAAGCATTTTCCTTATTTCTTTCGTTGCAGCATACACTTTTGCAGATAGAAAACCAAATCACAAACCTGTGAAAAAAGCGTCCATTAAAAAAAGAATTGTTTTGCTTGAAACATTTCAAATGGAAACCAAAGATTCTGAATGACAACTGAAAAGGGCTAAATTAAAAACAAGCTGTAAAAATAAATAATTACAAATTAGAGAAAAAGAAAAAAAAGCATCCAATTTCGCAATAAAACAGTTTTTTTTTGTCTTTATTTTCCATTAACAGAATTACAAAATCAAAATGCCAATCTAATAAGTGTTGGTAGTTGCGTTTCAGTGATACACCGAACTACGCTTGCTAAATGATAAAAAAACCTACGAAAACAATTTGATACGAATTAATGCGTAATCCATAAAAATAAAAATCAGAGAGAAAAAATAGAGGGGAAAAAATGCTTAAAAAAACTAACGAGAAAATAAATTAAATTTTATGTATTCACATTCATTTCGAACCATTAAGCCTTCATGTTTGCCTATGTCTATGCGTGTGTATGTGCGTGCTATCAATAAAAAAAAACACCGAAGAAGAAGAAATGAAATCGGTCCACTCATCAAAACTCTACATTGTTTTCAGTATACGTTCATTTTCATGTGACTCAAACATCACAATAAAAAAAACGGATCTTATTTCTGATGTGCCATTGCTTAGCAATTTCAACAAAAAATTTGGTGTGTGAATTTTATTTGATTTTTTTCGCTGGTTTTCTTGTATTTTTTTTTTTTTATAAATATTTGGTATACTATTGATGAATGGGATCGAACATATTCGTCGAGCATATCAATGAAATGCGAGAAAAATATAACGATGCGGTCAAACATGTTAGCTGATCGGAACAGCAGTATAGAACATTGGATGTTATATCGTGCGCGGCGGCATGGTGTGCCATACCAAACGAAATGATGAATAACAATATGCTGCATTAACACGACCGAATTTTCTTTCTTCTTATCGATATTTTTAGAGCAAAAAAAAAGTTGTCTTGATTTTAACAATAAATACCTTAAAATTAACAAGTTTATAGATAATTGCTAATATCAAGAGAGAAAAAAAATATCATTTTTAGTCATTCCGATTAATGATCAAATGAATGACTTGATATTGTGTTGCGTTTTGCGTTCATTCCCTAGCCATTTTTTTGTCACTATTTTGGGATCTGAAACGTGAACAACGACAACACATTTTAACGTAGCGCACACATTTGCCATACCACAAAATGAATATTTCTAAACAAAATGTTTTTTTGTTGTTGTTGTTGTTTAAATCGTTTAACGTACAAAAACACAGAACCTTAAATAAATTAACATAAATAAAAGTATTGAAAAACTCACAAAAATCTGTTAAAATTAATAATTTATCAGTTCGATAATTTAACTTAAAATAGAAAAAAAAATGATATTTTTTGTTGTTCGTAAGTAATGATTACAAAATAAGTCGCTAAACATTTAAAGATAAAAAAAACACCGTGTATTTTTTTGTTGTCATTTTTTTCGTTTTTCCGATTGAAAAGGTTCAATTTTTGTTTCCATATCAAAGAACAAATCGAAAATTATTTTTTTTAAAGAACTTGAAAAAAAAAACAAAACAATTGTCAAGAATTTAATTGAAATCGAACATTTTCCTGATGATTTCGAAGTTTAAATAAAAAAAAAATGTTGCGCAAAATATCTTACATCATCTAATGAGTAAGGAAGCGTACACAGCACTCGTAACAATGGGTCTATTCCATAAAAAAACAAATTTTGTTTCAATTCAATTTATTTTTGGGGCGTATCGAACTTGATTTGTGAGGTTTTTGTAACCAAAATAAAAAAAAAAATACATCTCACTTCGAATATCCATGCATTTCGAATGCACATATAAATTTTATTGAACAATCGGTTCGGGGATTCGTGATTTGTACAACAAATGTTGTTGTTTGTCCATTTTCATGTAACAAGTCGATTTGTTTCGCATCCATTGGAATTAATGTTTTGTTGTTGTTGTTCAAAAACTGATTTTGCTTACAAACTAAACGCATGTTGCTTTTTGTAAATTTGTTTTTGTTTCAAATATTCTCTTTTTTTCTTCCTTTTTGTAGTTCTTTTAACTCTTATCGAAAACTGCTAAATAAGAAAATGGCTCTGAGCCATCTTTTATAAAGTAAAAAAAACACCAAAAACAAACAACGTCCAACGAATTTAAATCAATCGAATTGTTCAACGAACTAATGCTATGCTAAGTGTCTACGTCTGTTTCTTTTTTGTTTGCAATGCATCTTTTTTTGGATAATTTTTGTGTTTCTTTTCGTTTTCACATCTTAGAAAAAAATAACGTCTTATGCATTTCAATCTTTTGTTCGTTGCATTCCTGTCTCTTGTATTTGTTTCACTTTCTTTTTAGAAAAATAAATCTCATGGTTTGTGTTGTTTTTATTTTTTTTTTTTTATTTTGGCACTTCTTGTTTTTAGCTATGGAAATTCACATCGCTCGTGTGTTCCGGTTCCGTTGTTATCCGTTATCCGTTCGTTTAACGACAGACACACATATATCTCTCCCGATATGAAGAGAATGAAAAGCTTTTTCCATTTTCATTACGATTAATAAAAGTGGTTGTGACATTTGTTTAATGCATGTCGGTTTGAATTAGATGTGGTGTGGATTTTCGGCATCCTTTTTTATGTTCTCACTCACTTCGAAGAACTCTTTGAGAGTTGTTCGTTTTTTTTTTTTTTTTCAAGCGAATATATATGAATTTCGTGCTATTGAATGTTGTCTTTTTTCACTTTTTCAATGCAATTTTAGTGTATATATTGTTTTCTATTTACGTTTGCGGTCTTGGCATGGATATGATTGAATGTCGCCCGCTAACTGACATTAGATTCGAATCCTTTAAGGCGGACAAAAAATGACGAATTTTGCCAAATGATGAGCAAACATCTAAATGTGATTTTATTCTCAGCGATCATTCCATTCATCGGTTTCATTTATGTTTTGTCTGAATTGTGGTTGTTGTTGTTTAAATCGAATATGAATGTGGGAAGATTCAGTGAGAAACAGAGAAACAAGATAAAATATGAGTCAAGAGAAAAGCGACGATGAAAAAAAACACACACAAAATAAATTCACCAAATGAATGTGGTCTGCATGAGCTTGTGTATAATTTCCAAATTAATTATAACTTTATAATTTACATATGGAATTCTTGAAATGTCGACAAAATGAACAAAAAAAAGAAACAACAAATCACACACAGACCAAACGTTTTGTGTTGAAAGTAATGAAGCCAGCAATCTTGATTTTTTTTACAACGTTATTTGCGTCGTTATTTTTGTTTTTTACTCCGCGGTACGGTTTTTTTTATTAATTCAAACCTTTTTTTTAATTACAGGCCTTTTGTATGTTGATCTGTTTTTTTTTTTCGCTGAGGTGGGAGCCCTGAACAGATTTCTACGGAATCATATAACCACTGAATCGGTAGTAAAGAATTTGAATACAAGATCAAAAACATTCGATAGTCTGTCGGCAACAAAACAAGTACAGGATAAACGAACAGTGGGTATGATTCAATGCGAAAATGGCATCAATAGATGAGGTGGAAAGAGCTCAATAGCGCTAAATCATTTGCGAACAAATTGATAGCAAGAATCTGTCAACATGTGAAACCTGCAAACTGTTAATGTGCATTGTTTCTTGTACCATTTCGGTTGCCAAAGTCCTTGAAAGGCTTTTATATTTGATACTTTACAATTTTATATACATTTGAAGTTAATGAATTAAGTAAATATAATGCAATCGCATAAAGAAATGATTTTATACACAAAAAACATCTTTGCATGATTGGTTTAAACATAAAATCAGAAAAACAATGAAAAAAAAGTCATCAGAAAAATGAAATAATTGTATAAAAATCGGAATTCGCGTGCGATGAAACGCAACAGGCACATCAGTTTTCAAGTTGACATATTGACCAAAATTCATGAAACTATTTTATTTTTTGTCTCTCGATCGAATGTATGATATTGATACACACAAGTGTAGTAACTGCTTTACCTGCGGCATTTTAATGGACTGATGTTCATTCGAATGCTCAATAAATTTGTGTTTTACTTTTATGTAATCGGATCACAATGGCTTGTGCGCGCTCTCATTCACAATTGGTCACATCGCGGAATTGCAGCGAATGAAAACCGCTTTTCTTGAAATGATGTGTGCACGCCGAGGTTGATGACTATTTTGTTTTTGTTTCTTCTTTTTTTTCGCCTTTTTTCTGTTTTTGGCATAACGGCGCACACCGAACAAACCAACGAGAGAGAATGAGTATGAATGAGCACGCTGTTGTCATACATGGCAAAGAAACAGCAATACTGGTGCTGTTGTTACTGTTACTGTTTTGTTGCCATTGCTTCTGTCTCTATGTGTGTCTTATTGAGTGTTGGACGCAAAACTGTTTACATAAATTTAAATGTCAAAAAAAGCCAAACACATAAAACTACATGACTTCATAATTAGGACCAATTTCATGCTTTACTTGCTCACAATTTGTTTCGTCGCTTTTATTGTGACATTCAAGAGAATTTTAAGTATGAAATTATGAAAATTGCATGATTTAATGTGCTGATGTTAACGCCGAATTTTTCTGTCTTGTAGTTTTTGTTTTTTTTTTTGGATTTGTTTGCCCGGTGTTGTTGTTTTAAATCCGCGTAGCTTTTATAGCGCCGTGTGTCTGTTTGGTCAGAAAACCGTTTGTGGTGAGAAATTGGAAGAAGTAGAAGAACGAAAACAGCAACAGTAGAAAAAAAGTGCATGTGTCAAAAAGTCATCGAGCGCAAAAATAAACAGCCCGAGTGTGTGAAAAGCTTTCCACAATGCACAATTTCATTGGCCAGGAGGTGCGGGAGGAGGGGGGACAGTAAAACAAAAAGAAAACAGATGAATAAAAGAAACAAAAAACAAATAAATGCCATGAAGAAACGCGAATGAAACACCATTTGCTGTTGTATGCCTGCATAAGAAAACCATATAAACAATAAGACACGTATCAGTGTTTCCTGGCTCATTGCTGTCTGGCTACTGTAGTGAGCATATACAATGCACGGAAATGCGTCTCTGCTTCGGTTTTGCGTGAGCGTGAGCTTGAGCGTGAGCGCGTGTGTGTGTGTGAACATCGCGAAATAGTATCAACAAAGCAACACTAAGGCAGCCGAGGGTGGGCAATCGCAACACTGTAAAATAGAATACGGCAATGGAAATGTATACGCCACCCTCAAGCTCAAACCATTAGCTTTTATTGCTTGTGATCTATGCGCTTTTCATACTTGGCGGCTATTTGCAGTTCCGTTCTTGTTACACTAACATCGTTTTGTGCCAATGGCTCGATGCTACTTCCCGGCTACCATTACTCCTTCTCTGGCTTGTTATTTTGTTGTTGTTGTTGTTTTTGTTGTTGTTGTTCATCGTCTTTCTCACATCTCGAATTTTTACCCATTATGGGCCAGCGATTCGCAATGGATTCAGCATGATTGCTGAACAAAATGAAATTCATTGAAACTGTTTACAATTGCAATCACTATATGTCATTTGGTTCGGTACTTTCGAAAGTCGCATGTGAGTCGCTCTCTCTCGCGAGTGCGCGCACACACATACAATAACATTGCACACACGACTAATATACAATGGGAAAAGTTCTATACCGTTAGCTCACAAGTGGTGCAAACAAGTAAATGAGCATAGTTCATTGGGTGAGCAAAGAAACAATAAAGAGAGGACAATGAACAAAATTTCAAAAAAAATAAAATGAAATGAAGAAGAAGAAGAAGAAGGAATAACAACAGTAACAATAACGGCGGCAGCAACAACAACAATAAACAACAATCATACACACGCCAAAACATTCTCCGAACAATGCTATGCAGTTTGGATTATAGTACTGCATCAGCAGCAAACATAACAAGCTGACACACCGAATGCTATCGAAGTGCTGCTAGGCACAAAACATACGATGATAAGATATGGCCTGGCAAAATCGTAGCCAACTCTCATGGCACTGGTCTGTGTGCCAAACGTATGAGCGGCGGGTGGTTGGGATTTTTGCAAACGTGCACAACAATGCACCCATTGGTGTATACGCGGCTCAAATTTGGTGCCATTCATATTATGTGAGTGTGGCCTGCATAATCACCCAGAATGTGTGCCTTCTTAGTAGCGTAAAATATGTGTGCAGGAACAACAACAACAACAAATTGTGCCGATATTGAGAAAACAGTGCACCACCAAAATCTATTGGCGTTCGGGTGGCTTGTTTTTATTTTCGTTTGGATATTTCTTGAATATTTTTTTTTGTTCAGTTGTTTGGTTTTTGTGTGTGTAACTTTTTGACATTTCGGCTCTTTTCTCTCGCTCGTTTGCCGGAAATTTCTGGCTTCTATTCATTGCATGATTTTCATAGCTTCTCTTCTTTTTGGAGTGAAAACAGAAAAAATATAAAAACACACGATCAACCAACCAAAATTAGACGAGACGTAATAAAAAAAAGAAGTAACGAGAAAAATGCTATGTATCACAGTAGCGAGTGAAGCGAATGGGCTGCGTTTCTGGCATATGATGATGTACGGGTAAATTTGACTTAGAGAGATGCAAAGAGAGATGGGAGCGAGAAAAAGACAGAGAGACAGAGAAAACGCATTCACTTGTTCCGATGTCCAACATTTTTTTTTTTTGCAAAATTAATGCAAACAGCACATATTGCTCGCCAGTGACGCCTTTTCTCTTCTCTGTCTCTTGGCGAAAATGTTGAGCTCACATGCAACTTTACATCGGTATTACATTTTTTGGCCGACAATTTTGTGAGAAAGCAAAATTAATAGGGCTGCTGCTGTTCGTGTTTTGTGTGTGTGTGAGTGTGAATGTATATTTATTTCAAGCTTTTCTGCTGAAGGTGGTTGCTGTGATGGTGGGCTCAAAACTACACGCTCTGCTGATAGTTGAGTATAAATTTGTTCTTTCTTTCTTTTTTGGGAAAATCTCAAAACTGTTCGCATGAGTACACAGAAATTTTATGGCTAAATACGAAATGCAAACACATATTTAATAAAGCGTCAACGAGGGTTTTCATCGTTATGCCTAGTTTTCCATTGCTCTTTCTCTCTGTCTCTCTCTCTCTCTGTGCTTTTTTTGCGCTGTCTAACTCGTTCAGCTCGCAATTTTATTCTAGGCATTTTTCTCTGCTATTTGTTTTTAGTGAAGTGTGCTACTGTTATATTTTTCGCCAACAACTTCTAGTCTATATGGTTCTCCGAGCCGCCGAGATACGTTTTTTTTTGCGTGCGACTTTGTGTGTGTGTGTGTGTGTGTGTGTGTGTGTGTGTGTGTGTGTGTGTGGTGCAAACTGTGCATGCACATCCATATGAAAGTGCACATTTATACACATTCATATCATCATATCCATACCAGCATATATATTGGGCTAGGTTTTGATGGTGCATTTGTGAGTCGACTGCACGATGGCTCACAACTGATTCAATTGTGTATTTTAGCTGGTGAAATGTTTGCTCGACTATCGGTAATGCATGTAACATTAATTCTGTCGTTATTATACGGTTCTTCTGACGTTCTTTGTTATTGTTTTGGTCCGAAAATCGGGTATTCAAGTTTTGGTGTGTGCTTGGTGGCGCTTTTCAAAACTCTATGGCTCAACTAGCTATTCATTCGCTCACTCATTCACTCTCTCGTCTTCGTTTCGTAAAGTTGCATTTGCACTCACTCGTATGGTGTGTACTACAGAGCTAGTGAGTGAGTGTTGTATGTTACTGGTGCCTGCTGATGGTGCTGGCGTGTGTTATCGTTTTTGCTAGCCTGGGTTTTGCTCGGTTGCTTTGTGTTTATGAAAATATATGTGCTGAACGCAATGCGGATTGCGGCTATTGTTTAACTCGTCGTACGGTAAAATGATTGTGAGCTATAGAGCAGGATGGATGGAAGGGCCTCGAACCAAAGAAAATGCATCGAGAGATCTATAAAAAGATATACGTTTAATGCATAAATGCCATAATGCACACGTATACAGTTCAGTGTGCGTATGATTTTAAATTCATGTATCCGTATCAGTTTTGGTGGATCCTGGATCCTGGTGCTTATTTTTGCTCTCGCTCTGTTCACACTGAGAGAGGGAGCGGGAGCGGGAGAGGGAGGGGGAGAGAGTATGTTTATGTGTCTCATGTTCATGTGTCGACCATTTTTCGGCTTATGGCTGGTTATTGTTTGCCTCTGAAAATGGTTTTGAACGTTTGACCCAATTCAACACAATATATAAATGGGTAAGTGGTGTTTGGTTCTTTTTTTTTGTCATGTACGCAATCGAGACAACATTATCCCCAAGATGCAATGACAAGCGGCAGGAAAGCGGACCCATATTCTCCATATTGTTAAATAACAACAACAAACACCATTTTTTTCTGTTATTCAACAAATGGAAAATTCGCATGGTGTATTTTCTACAGTGTCGTTTCGAATTTAATTGGAATATTGAAGTTTCAATTTCAATTTAAGCAAACCGAATATCTTAGAAACGGTATCGATCGATTTGAATTGGTGTGAGCATGTGAAAGGTCAGGATTTCCTGTACAAATGAGAGTCAATTGCAGGAAATCAGGTGAAATGCATGAGATTTTATTGAGCGAAAACCACATCGTTTGCTCCTTCAATTCGACGCGATTTAATTTAGTGCACCTACTGCAGTACGATTAACGAACCAACACAAACCAACCGAGTAAAAAAAACACACACACACAACACACAAAATAAAGAAAAAGAGCAAGAAAAAAAAGGCGCTAGCGATGAGGGAAAAATGCTCAAAACTCATACATTTCAACGCGACGAAAATTACCAGCGATTGTACACTGCACATACACTGGCTTTGCCTATTTTTTTTTGTTTTACATCTTTCCCATTTACTTTTGGAGCTTACTCGTTCCATTCGCCTCTTTTTTTTGCAACTCTCTGACACTTTCTTCGTTTGCCTTTTGCCTTTATGCGATTTAATATTTATTATAATTGTTGGTTGGTTGTTGCGTACCGCGGCTGTTGCCTCAATGCACTCACTCACACTCGCACACAGCATATAACCGTGGCCCATACAATTTATCAAATGTACAAATGCATATTGTTTACACTAAGCACAGAAACTCTCCCGGCTAAAGTGGCGAAGCGCTTTTCTTTCCTTCTTTCTTTTCACTCAATCGTCGCATTCATGCTTCTTCTTTCTTTTTTCCCTTGTCATTTCTCTCTTGCTTTGTACACGAGTTTTTTTTTCTAGCTCTTCTCTCTTTCTCTCTCCCTCTCTCTCATTCACTCACACACTCTCCGTTTCCCTGGGTGCGATTTTGGTTTTTCCTTTGTTGCGTCACTCCTGGCGTTTTGCTACTTCAATTCACACGTCGATTGCATTATTAATTTTACGGTTAAATATTCAAATAAGACTCTCAACAACACACAATACAACAAACATATACATTTGATGAATCTGCATAATATTGCATGCAATTTTTAAATACCCGTCGTTTCATTGCACCACACACCATTCGCACGTAGACGCTTTTAAGTATTGGTCCAGTTTTTTTTTCTTTCTTTCTTTGCTGCCTTTTTGCTTTTCTTTTGCGTTTTTTTTTCTCTCTCCATATTTAACTTGCTCGCCCCGTTCGTTCTCATTCATTCGTTCAATTGCCGTTAATTTTCAAGCACACACACCAAACATGATATGTTTGCATAGCGTGTGAAATGTATGTGAAATCATGTTGCGTCTCATTCCTGGACATAGTGTGTGTGTGTGTATAATTTTTCGGCCGTACTCTCTACTTCCTGCCGAGCATCGATTTAATAATGTATTTTGTTGAAAAAAAAAATACAACAACAAACACAACCATTTCAAGGATGCATTACACACGGAGACTTTTATAGGATTTTTACACGTCTCCTTTTCTCTTTTCATCCATTCAACTTCCAAATAGCAGAAATGAAAATAAAACACCGAATAAATCCAGGAATAAATAAATACGAATCGTTTTTGGAATTTCATGAGGATGCATAAATCCAGTAGATGCATATAAAATTGCATAAAATAGTGCCAAATATTCAAACTCATTTCGTATGAATTTTCACATATAAAAATGCCCGAAATCGCATGTGTGTACCACATTCATACCGCAGCCTAGGTTATAAATTCTCAAACCGTCGATTTTATTCACAACCATTTTTATTAATGTGAGAAAAAAATTGTTTTTGTTTGCAATCTTATTTTTGCTTGTTGGCATCAAATGTTTCAATTAAATTGTAATGTGTAAGACACACAGTTTTATTTTATTATTTTTTTTTTTCAAATATTCCACTTAAATTTATGTTGATTTCAATCGTAAGAATTTTTAAACAAATGTGAATTGATCAGCTATTTATTTTTCGATGTCTACATTCGAAATGTTACAGAAAAAACTGGATTTTTGTTTTTTTTTTATAAATTTTTCATTTAAACTCATTTGCATAGGAGCGTTTCAGTTTTGATAAGATTTTGAAGTGTTTGCACACCAATTTATGAGCGCTGTGAATTGTGATTGATTTTTTTTATATAATCTAAAACAAAAAGACGACCTGGCGCATTGATACGTTTTGAAACGCGTTAAATATTTGTTTGTTGTTGTTTTTTTTGTTTTCTTTGCACGGATTTTAAAAATAATATCTAATAGTTATTTATGTTGAACAAAATGAGTGTTACTCTACGAGTAGCAGCTCTATGAATGTTATATTTTAGGCAGATTTCAAAGTGACAAAAACGTACATTCGATACAATGCTATTCAATTGAATTTCCATATTTTTTTTTGTTTCGTTCCATTTCATTCAATTATTTTCATAGTTTTGCGTATTTATTTATTATTACTTTGTAATTTTCTTTTTCAGTAGCTATGCTTTTTAAGTGTTTATGTGTGTTTTTGTGTTTTTGTGTAAGTTTGTGTGTGTGTATGAGAAACGAAGGTCTTTTTTTGTCAGTCTTTCAAAATATACACCAAGTAAGAAGATCTAATTCGATGTAACTTGATTATAATATTAATTCTTAAAAAAAAAGGATGAATTGATAAAACTGAGTAAAAATTACTTAAATATTTTAAATGTACCATTGTTGAAATCGATCGTTATCGTTGATTTGTGTGTTTGTTCATGAACAAATGTTTTCGGTTTTAATGATTGTACTAGCTGCATACGCTGGCGACAGTGTTTTCGGTGAAACACTTTGATTGCTGTCTTCAATTTTAATTTTCACTTTGGATAAATTGGTGTTGGGCATTGCTGTTGATGAGATAAACGAGATGGATGATGGTGGGTTAGTGTTAGCCTTTAAAAAGGTTGGGGGGATTGTCTTATAGATAATAGCAGGAATAATGTTGTATGTTGGGGTTTTATGGGAGGCATTAATTCACTTACCGATCAGGTTCCGTTGAAAATTGGCCGGTGAATTGGCTGCATCGATGGGGCTGCCATTATTGGATGCGGCTACAGCTGCAGCGGCCGCGGCCCGTTGAGCTTCATATCGGGCATGGGTTCGCATGTGGCGGGTAATCATATCACGGCGGCAGGCTGCATACGGGCACTGTGGACATTTGTACGGCTTTTCACCGGTGTGCGTACGCTGATGTGTTGATAGATGATCGGATCGTGAGAATACCTGATTGCATACTTTGCATGTGTACGGTTTGATACCAGTATGCAAACGCATGTGACGTGTTAGCATATCAGATCGGGCAAATGAACGATCGCACACTTCGCACACGTACGATTTTGTAATTTCGGATGAGCCAGTCTTGCTTTTGTGACGTGATGCCATGTGCTTGGCCAAACGATCGTGCAGCGAAAACATTTGACCACAGATCGGGCACACGTACGCCACATCCGTGCCGGGTGGCATCTCTTCAACGACCGGCGACACATTAATATTGTATCGAAATGCAACAGATTCTTTGGTTGTTGGCGATGCAACATCACCTTTAATGATCGGCACCTGACCCAATGAATTGCTCGCTGTGCTTGTTATCGGCGATTGACTATGATGTGTGGCTGTGAATGCAGGATGATTGTTGAGATGTGCGGCCGGATTGACCAATAAATTGGCCAAATTCGGTATCGATGTGGTTAAATCGTGCGCTTGGCCAGCCCATTGATTTGCAATCGTTGACACGGACGACGATGATGATGATGACGGTGAACGTGATGTGTGCTTGTGTGTGGCTGTGGCTTTTGTAATATTTTCCAAAATTGTTTTCATCGATAGATCAAGCGGTGCTTCTTGGGGCGGTGGCTTTTCCGTAAATTGTTGATATTGTTGTTGTTTTGGTTGACGTTGCCGTTTGCGTGGCGGTTGCTGAATTTTGGTATCTTCTTGTTTGATTGGTTTGTGTTGCAAATCAAGTGCGGCCAGTTGGCCTTGTGGCGAATACTGTTGTTGGTCGGGTGTTAGTTTAAGCTTTTGCTCAGCATTTGGAACATGCATGCTATTTCGCATACGAAGAATATCTGGTAAATATTTGGTTTGTAAATAGTATTCGAAAAGTTGCGGTGGCATCTGTGGAAAATACCGTTCCATTGGGCTGACATTTTGTTCGGTGCGATGATTGTACTCATAATCACTGGTACGATTCTCTTGCTTAATATCACCATTAAATGCATTCTCATCATTCACAGCAAAACTTAATGGGCTGCTAAATGGTTCACGTTTCACAAACGGACTTTCTATACTCGATCGCAAATCATCCGATGCATTTGTTGTACGATCGTCGTCATCGTCACCGCTCGAACGAACCGATTCACGGCCCGCCTCGCCCATCACAGCCCGATGAAAGTGATCGGTTACGGCCACCTTTGATGGTTCACCTTGATTATTATTATTGTTTGTTTCATTGATCGCATCTAATTCGCTGAGACAGCGTTTGGTGATTGTGTTATTGTTGTGCAATTTATCGAGCACCGCCGATAAACGTTTTCGCTTGCGTTGTTTCCATGGAATATTTTGATTTGTGGTCAATGAATTATTATTGTTGCTGATTTGAAAATCGCCCATTTGACGTGCATTACCCATTGGGTCCATTTCATCGGCCATCGTCATGGATGTGTGCTTTACTCCCTTTATTCACAGTAAAAATGCTTGGATTTTCTGAAATTGAAACAAAACAAAAGAAACGATGAAAAAAAGAATTAAAACAAATTTCATTTTGAATAGAATAAATCATTTGAAATTTTTGGCTTCGAAACGTTCACAATGAAAAGTTCAATGAAACGGACAACCAATTCGAAGCCAAATAGTGTTTTTGTTTTATTCTGTGTTTGAGTTTATTTCAAACATAAAAATATCAAAACAAAATTCTCATAAGAAATATTGCACGCATTCATTCATAAACTTCCGAGAAGCAGCAAATGCTGCAGAGAGACAGAGAAAGGGAGAAAACAGGCAAAAGGAAACCACCAACATAGAGCAAAGGAAAAAAACCGCATCATATATCGTTGTTCGTATTATTGTTTTCATTCATGTGTAATATAAGTTCATTTTTTTGGTGTTTTTAATTTCATACGCTTTCATAAGACGAAACCGTTTTTTCGTTGGATGTTTTTTTTTCTTCAGTGAACGAATATGAGTATTTTCATTTATCAATGCCACAATCCAACAGGCATCAAAAATTGTTTCCTCGAACCTGTGAATTCACACATAATGTGTTTGTGTGAGTTTAACACCAAAAGTTGTGTGGGATCGAGATTGACTCAAAGAAAACTGTTTGCGGTTTTAAAGCCAAACGGATATTTACAGAAAACGACCAAAAGTCACACATTTATCGCCTTTCGTTGTTTCGAATTGGATTTTAATGTTTTCCATTCTGTTTTGTATTTAGTCGACAATTATTTCATTGTACAACGTTTTGCTTCCGTTCACAAGGAATACACATAAGACATTACAAAACCCACACACACACACACACACACACACAGAGAGAGAGAGAGAGAGAGAGAGAGAGAGAGAGAGAGAGAGAGAGAGAGAGAGAAGAGAAAGAGAGAAAGAAAGCTTCATGTGCATTCACATGAAATTGTACATTGACAAATTTTCCAAACATTTTGTTGTGTGTTCCACTGCGAATGCAACACAAATCGCTAGAATGTTCAGACAAAAATGAAGCAATGCAAGCAAACTATGCTTAAATTCAGATGCCCAAACTGAAGGAGTGAAACATGAAAAAGTGCGAATTTGATGAGTGCCAGGGAAAAATGGTCACAAAATACAGAGACAACCAGACCAGATGTTGAATGAAGAGTGAAATGAATGCATTTTGTTGGTTTCATACATTTTTTTTTCTTTCTCATTCGCATAATCAACGTGACAGTCTTGCGTATCATATTTGTTATGATTTTTTGTTTGCCTCGAATTTTGTGTAGAAAATACAAGAGGTATATTTATGCATTTGAGATCTAATGAGACGTATAGTGCACAAGGATCGAAATTGACATTTGCGGGAGGTCGCATGACTGTTCACTGCTTCAACTTCCATTTTATTTAAATCGTTTCGAACTGAACCATTTTAAGATACGCATCAGACGATTAAAAATAGATTCATATCGAAACAAAAACAGCAGCGAAAAAAAACAACAACAGAAAGAAATCACTTGAGATTGAACCGAGTGTACCTGTTTTAGTTTTGCATTCATTTGCATTTTGGTGTTTGGAAGTTTTGGTAGCAACATTCAAAATGGCTTGCCACTTGTGAAAAGCCACAATAAAACGATGTACCGTTGTCTTTTCTCTCTCTCTCTCTCTCTCTCCCTCTCTCTCTCTCTCTCTCTCTCTCTCTCTCTCTCTCTCTGTTGTAAATGCTCAAATTATATTGGTTCTTTTTTTCTCTACACATATACACAAAAAAAAGAAGAAAAAAAGAGGCTTTTTAGACACTACACACTTTACGAAATGGCAACGAAAACTAAAAATGCACATTGGACGTCGTCGAAACTGAACCAAATAACCTAATTAGCATTATTTTATGGCCGTAGATTGCTCACCAAAATGGAATCAATGTAAAACGTTTTTAACGTTGTTGCTATTCATTTTTCTTTTTCTCTTTTCGTTTGCTGTCTTGTGTGAGTTTAGTTCAGGGTTTTGTGTTTTTATTGTGCTGTTTTATGCTTGCGAATAGAACGTTTACGAAGGATCAAATCAAATCAAAAACCAAACGGCAGAAAAAAAAAACCCAAAAAGTGATTTTGAATGTGAATTATATTGTGCACACATCCACGCACAACACACAGGGGTAGAGAGAGAGAGAAAGAGAGAAAATGTCAAGCATTGCATACAAAGTGTTTTGCTTGTTGTAATTGTCTTATTGTATCGATCGAAAGATTCTGCATGGGCAAAAGAGAGCAAATAGCTATATTCGATATGCGGGCATTTATCGTTTCTGCTCTGTTTTTGTTTCTCCTCTCTCTATTTTTGGGCTTAGCTTTCTTACTCTTGCTCTCGTTCACGATGTCTCGATCGATATACATAATTCTGTAAGCATATATAAAAGCAGCAAGGGGGCATTTAAACACGTTTGCTGCCACCTGAAATGGTAGCTAAACTTGGTCTAAAATGTGAATTACAAAAGACCAATTATTGACAGTATGGAATGGGATTTTTATCTCTATGCTATTGCTCATAGCTGAGAGATATATTCTTTTTACATTTTGTTTGTTGCGCTTGTTTTTAACTTCTTATTTTTCGTGTCTTTACATCGGCTTCAGGTTTTAGTATAGCCGAGCATTTGATTGCATTGCATACTCTTCTCGTCATCATTATCATCGTTGTTCGTCGTCGTCGTCGTCAATTTTACGGATTTCATCAACCGTTGTTAAATGCAATTAAAGTCGATCGAGAAGACATACAGCCCACAAAACGATAAACCAATAAATAAGTGATTGTGCATTTGAAAAAAAAATACACACTGAACGACCAGAAAGCACAGCGACCAATCAAATAGAAAATCTACTTAAAAAAAATCTATTTTCAAATCAAATCGTAGAATGAATGGCAATGGAAAAGAAGAAAAAAAAATGAAGAAAAATAAAAAATCACCGCAAATGATGTTGATAATAAGGAAGGAAAACAAAATCCAAAATGCGAAAACAATGCGCGCGCAATTCTATATGGCAACCGATTGGCTCAAGAATTGCCGCACACTTGCCGTCTAATGATGCATTCGATGCAATCAAAATGATAGATTGGCCATTGAGTAGCACTTGTTATGTGCACATTAGGTTGTAAATCGGAAGCGAATAGACTCTTTATAACTGTGCCATTAAAATGGGGTCTGTTCGATTTCTGTCTTTTCACGGTAAATATTCTCTCTTTGCCAATTCGAATGCTTAGCTATTTGGAGTGTGAACAATTAGAGGACTGGCTTCATTTAAACGAGGAAAACAACCGAAACCAACAACAACAACCACAGGAATCAGCATAAAACAGTGAATAAAAAGAAACCCACCAAAAATGGCAACACATTTTCGGTAATTTTGGAGTTTTTTTTATGGCATCGATTCGCAGACACACGGCAATCGTGGCTGTATCGAAGTTTTGGCGGTTCTGCTTTTCAATAAAACTCCAACCGCATCAAGTGATCTAGTTGAAAGTGTGTCTGATTTTATGCTATGCAATGCAGACGATCACCGTGTGATTCGGTTGCATGCTCTCGTCGCCAATTGCATGAAAATAAATGTCGCGATGTTGCGGTTGTGTGTCAATAAATTTACCAGTCAGTTCAAGAATCAAATGCATCTGAATATATCTGTATATATATTTCGAAAAAAAAAACAGACAGAGACAATTTACAATTTGTATATATGGTGAGCAATTTATACACCGGGCTTCACCCAATGCGCACACTATATGTTACGCTGGCTGGTTGGCTGGTTGGTTGACAGAGTGCTCAGTATCATTTCAGTATGGTATGGTACGTGCGTTTTGTTACCATTTTCGATGTGGTGCGTTGTTGCCTTTGGCTGCCGCTATTGCTGAGGCTGGTGGTGTTGTTGTTGGGTGATTTTCGTTCGCCTATTGCTGTTACTCATGTTACTCTGTGCTCTCAACTCTTCGACTTCTTTATATTGCACAAAACAAAGAGAAAGAGCATAATTGGCATTGCTAATTAGTTACATAAATTGCTGTATGACCGTAAATGCCAACCCAACAACTCGCTCACAATTACACAAATTATTGTGTTGCATTCAAACTAAAAGCCGAGCGCACTCTAGCTGGATTTGTGAATTCGAATTTGCGCGCTACCGCCATAACACACACGAGACACACCAATAAAAAAAAACACGTTTGCCTCTTTTGATTGCTCACTGTTCTGGCCAGGTTTGTTCAGAGGCTGTTCATCGTCTTTTTAACCCAATGAAAAGAAGAAAAACAACAAATATATTTCCAATGATCGCATCGCATCGAAAATGCAATCAAACAGAGAGAAAAAAAAACAGACAAATAATTGAATTCTTGGTCCGAACGGACAACCACAACAACGAACAAAAGTCACCAAAGACATCCACAATATGCACTGTGCACTGTACTACTGAATCAAATATTACCGCAAATATTTATATCTATTTTTAAAATGGTCTACTGCTTGACTTCTTTTTTTTAGCTCTCTCTCTTTCTCTCTCTCTCCCGCGCTCTTATTTCATTTTCGTCGCCCGATCGCTACTATTTTGCTATCGATGTTTTACCATTAACAACCAAACACGCTCATATAAAATTTCAATTTGTCGAAGCCAAAGACGATCGTTTGTTTCATTTGGTGTTCAACTGCAATGGGCTAGTGGCGCACTCCTTCTTCGGGCTTCGATTTTATTTCGCATTTTTATTATTTGCCTTCGTTTACTCTGTATTTCTGTTGTTGTTGTTTTTTCTTTTGTTTGTTTTGTTAAATAATTTATTTATATATTATCTTTCGCTTACTTGGGGAAATGATAAATGAACTTGTGATTCTTGCGTGTGATAAGCGTCGTTCAAGTTTTCAACACACTTACACGCCTTTTATACTGACAATGGACGGAACAGATCGATAAGAACGTTTTTTTTTTCATTTATTCAATCATTTTACTGGTTTCTGGTTACCGGCAATTCCATTTTTTTTAGTCTTCGTTCACATCTTTTTTGACTTTTTTGATAAGACAACACGGGCTATGATCATACATCAATCGTTTAAAGCTCGTTTACACAATTTTTCCGGTGTAATTGGTTAATGTGTGTGTATGTGTGTGCGTGTGTGTGTTTGTCATTTAAACAATGACAAAAAATCGTCATAAAGTATCGTAATGCAATTGAATCTTTAAGCAATGGTGTCATTTCATTGTATATGACATCTGAGTATTATCAAGTTTATTCAACCCACTAAAACCATGACGATTGAATCCAACAAACCTGGATAAGCAGAATTATTTAAATTCAATAAATGCCATAAAAATTGATGCCAAAGAAAAACAAATCATACACAGAGTACGAGAGAGAGAAAGAGAGAGAGAGAAACCGACAAACATTCATGCGAATTGAAATACGAATCACATCAGATATGCAGCGAATTAAATTACGTAAAAACATTTCTACTGAATGAATGAGCTCACACAAAGCCGCCCGATCAACAAGTGTCAAATCAAATGGTAAAACAGAAATTTATTGGATATCTTGTTAAGCGATTAATAGATTGTTTCGTTCGTGTTGCTGTTGCTGCTACTCTTTTTTTTTGTTAGCCTGTGTATTATGTACATTTGTATGTTCATCTCATGTCACATTCATTTTCGTGACAATATATATCGGCCACGGCTTACGGATAATCATTTTACAATCGATGAATATTTTATAGAATCACAACGAGACAACGAAAATGAAAAATAAAACAATCTTCGCAAAACATGTGCCAAAAAGTAAAATAGAGTTTTTTCTCCTTTGGTGTGTGTGTGTGTGTGTGTGCGATTTAATCCATTTTGACCGCCGCTTATTTTCAGTTAACGTTTCATTATTTTACTTGAAATACAATTATATGTGGATTTTCACTGATTGTCACTGCAATCGCAACAAAACGATTTGTTTGTGTTGAATGTTATTTGTTATTTGTTTGGCCACGGTGTATGAGTGAATGTGTGTGTGTTTGTAAGCATATATTTCTTCTTCCTCTTTGCCTCATTCCATTTCAAAAAAAGTAATACCGAAACAAGCTCAATTCCAAACATAAATTATTCGTAAAATCGATGATACCCGATTTATCAATATCATAAATCAATGAATAAATATTTATGTCATATAAAAAATGCGTCAAGTGGATGTCTGGTGCATTTTGTTTTCAATCAAATCGGACAAACCGGTGAAGCACCATACATTTTATCGGGTAGAATTGGTGTTAAAATTATACATATAATAAAATATATTGTGACACAAAATGTGCACCGGATTCAGTGTTTGAATGTGTCAATTTATATTCGTACGATTTGATTGATTGTGTGGCTTTAATGGAATCCATTTGAGAACGCATTTTTGTTGATAACGAAAGCCACATCATACGGTTTGATGACCACATTTCGTGCTGAACATGTGTTTTATGCGCATCATTTAGTATCGAATGCCTTTTTAGGCCATTTTATTTCCAGTTTAAAATGTTCACTGGAGGCTCTATTTTAATCTTGAATTTGGTGAGAATTGAAAGATCGGGCAAAACTAATGGCATTAAATGATCGTGACTAATCCACGGTTCAATTGAAACAGTTGATTTTAATAGCGAGGGTGGCGAAATGTAGTTACAGTTTGAGTTTACATTTAAAATTGCGCATTGATTGTGAAAGCAACGATCAAAACATATCGTTTTAGTGCTATTGTTGACGATTGTCGCCACTAACACCGCCGTCAACAATTAAGATTTGGTTGCTAATATTCGATCAGTCGTCATTGCACCGACTGTTTTTTCGAGTATGCATTTTAGCGACGAAGCAAAAAACAACAGTCAAATGAATGGAATGTTCAAGCCATTTATTATTGTTTGTTTATGTGTGCCTATTTTCTTTTTCCCTCTTCTTTTTTCTTCATTCGAAATTATTTTGTTTTTGTGTTTTTGTTCACAACATTTTGTTTCTCTTTCCATTTAATATAAGCAACATTTGTCTCTGTCACTCTGTCTCTCTCTCTCTTCACTTTGTCGTGTATGCGTCTACCAATAAGCATGGCTGCGAGCTCATGTGTGTGAGCTCTGATCGTGCTCTATCCATTTATTTGCTTGTTGTGTGTAATATTTTAAAATATATCAGATGGTATAGAGTTGATTGCTTGCACCAAACATTGAGGTGTGCATTTGAATGCCAGAAGGAAAGAAAGGAACGAATCAACTATGAATCAAGTGTACAATACTATTTTCAACATAAATATACAATCAACAGTGTTGTGAAGCCGTTTGGAATATGAGACCATGCGGGTAAGTGAGAGTGTGCGTATGCATGTGTATGTGTGTGTGTGAGGCATTTTCGCTTTGTTAGCCAGTTTATGTGTTGAATGCGACAAAGAAGACGAAGACGGGTGACAATAACAAACATCTCATTATTAGCCACAGCCAAGAGTCACAGCACCGATAATAGCTGCTGCAGCGCATAACAAAAGCCAGAACGATGATTAAGTGGCGTTATTCATTCAGTAATAATACAACAGGTGATTTTTGTCTGTATTGGTTGTTGGGTTGGAAAACAACACATGCGTCCTTCTCAAATGCAGTACATCGAATATTGGTAACGCATCGACAAAGTCAAACGCATACGATCAACAAATATATTAATGGATTTTGTCTGTGGCATTCTCTTGATCGACTCATAATCACATTTGAGATGCGTATATACCATGCAGCGCATCAAATGAAACGACAAATAATAATCACTGTAAACAGCACCAACACTGCCGCCACCGCCACCGCCGCCGCCGCCGCCGTCGCATTCGTAACAACCGTATATAGGTTCGTCTTTCAAATGTTCAACTGGCATACACTCACTTGCACACACACACACACACGTAACAAATACAATAATCATTCGAAAACGAATCAATGTGACTCACGTATGTCGACGAGATTCCAATCTCTCGTCTTTGGGAATAGGAATATTTGGCGCATAAAATAACGGGAATGTGTAGACATTAAAGAAAACCAGAACGATCAGATATCCGATCAAATTTCGATGGTTTTTATTGTCGTAGTCGATCGTCGATTGTGTTTTGTATTATATCGTTTCAATTGTCTTTACCTGAAATTCCAATTGATTTGCTTGTTGACTGCATTGGAATACCAATCGCTTTATTTATTATCAGTTTCAATTCATTAAAATGAAAATGAAAAAAAATAATAAATAAATACAAATAATCGAGCCCCGAGAGTTATTGCAAATGACACAACACAAAATTTCACTCTTTCACAGCGAATCCACAAAGTGTTTTCTCTTATGATCGTGTATCAAATATCATGATTACATCACAGTTGGATATGCTTCTGCTGTCTTTGCTATTCATTTCTCTTTCGGGGGTGCCTGATTATAATCATGCCATGAAATTCTCCAATTTGTTTCTGTGTCTGTGTCTTTTTCGACTGTTTTTAATGTTATTTTTTTTCTGTTTTCCAATTCACACACAACACATTTCTAGCTTTGATTGAAGCAATCCAGTTGAGAGTTTGTTTTTAGTGTCACAAGCATTAAATGAGCACCACATGAAATCAAATTGGTTTAAACCAAATTTAAGTAGCATTCTCATTAAAATAACCTCCATATTAATTAGCTTCCAAGCAACAACAACAACAACAAAAATACCATCTAATTTTAAAAAGGCCGTGAATTTTTGGGGCCATTTTGACACATTGAATAGATTTGAAACTGGAGAAACCAAATCAAACAGTGATATTTCACGAGAAACAAAAAAAAAACACATTCGAATCTCTACCGCTTGGAATGCATAAAATTAATTATGGTATACTTGAATTTAACCAAACGAATCGTGGAGTCTAGTCCAATGACACAGAAAACCAATAATTGATTCAGTTCTACATTTGTGGCACTTTAAAGTCATATCAAGCATGTAGAAAATGTGCGCTAGAGATGCACATTGCCAATGGTGCTTAACATTCCTATCTCGGTAATGTAAACGATGTGGTAGTCTCGCAAGACCACGCCATCTCGTTTTGCCATGATCAAATTAAACATCAATGTTTGTATTTTTGCATATTATCTCTACACAGTTCGCCACCAGGGTGGACGCAATAGCTAAGTCGAATGCTCTCTTACACAAGTAAATAACATAACAATATAGATGAATATAGATGGCGTGAATTCTATTTTCAACTAATTCATTCGAACCGTTAGGCACCATTGCACATTGCCCACAAATTGCAAGCATTCTTTGTTTCCTTCTTTCTGTTTTTTTATTCATCGTGTCGCTTTGTTTTCATTTTACGGGAGAGAAATGGTTGGGCGTGCATAGTGTTTTCGGTCGTCTGTTGGCATCTGTTGTTACCGCCAATATTCCCATTGAGCTTGTACACATGTAGAAAATAAACCGAATGGTTTTTTTTGAAAAGATGTCGCAGCAATGAAATGATGAAGGGAAGGAACATTTTCTTGACAATCTATTGAATTGGTAAACGAACAAGCAGTGCATCTTCAGTTGCTGATATGCTGATCCAAAAGCGTTCAATAAAATGCCGCGCTTGATCATTCTGAATATGGATTCGTGTGGTTATGTTTGTGTGTGTGTGTGTTCGATTGTAAACCATCAGCGTGCCATCATCACCATCGCTCGTTGCACCGTATAAAATAAACGGTCAGAGGTAGTGATTGCTATTGTTACCTTGTTCATGTTCATTTTTTTTTCTTCATCCTCAATCTTATACTATAATTTTATGTTTTGTGTTTTCAGTTTACGCCAGACTTCTTCGTACTTTTCGTTAACGGCCCCCGGAATCTTGTTTCAATTCATTCTGTTTTTTTTTTTTGCTTATTTGTTGTTCGTTCAGTTTTTGCCTTGTCCTGATTTTCTTTGGCTCTTTCTCTCTTTGCCGCAGCCACACATTTGCCAAATGTCACATTTTTCGTCATTTGGTCGTTTAGATTTTGCGATTCCCACTCAGTTTATATGGTATGCGGGTGCGATTCGAAAATCCAAAAAAGACAACAACAACAACAACGACAACAAATATGCCCGAGACCCTTCTCGAAATCGTCTTTCAGTTTAGTTGTTGTGTTGTCGATTGGCGCACAGATAACAGAGCAAAAGTCATTTTGTTGTCGGCGTCATTCGATTTTTGTTTCATTCTTGATTAGAATCATACGACGATTTTAATCGATTGTGGGCCTTTTGTGTGTGTTGTGTGTGTGTGTGTGTGTGTGTGTGTGTAAAAAACTAATCACTGAAACACTAAACAAAAGAGTCAACAATCCTGTGCGCACAAATGCATCGAGACCAGACTCTCTCTCTCAATCTCTTGTTATGCTTGTGCAGTGACTTTTATTTATATAATAACAAGCACGTTTCACCGAAGCTCTTGATTTCTATTCATTTCTTTCATATTCATTGCTCATTTACCTACTCGTTTGTGAGAAAGATAAACACACACACACACGACAGAAAGAAGCAGGGAAAAATTGATCATCTCCTCAATCGTGAGGAATCGTTTGGCTTTATGAAGAAGCATTGCGAAAATAATCAAGCGATTTGTTTCAGTAGCGAAAATGATGTTGCGTGTGTAGAAACAATGTTGATCATCAACAATCGAACGATGACAACGAAAACAAAAATGCCATTCGGAAATTGTGTTGCTTGCTGGTGCGGCGTGCATTCGTCCCGTGGCAAACGTGTATTGAAGTGGCAACTTTGAATACAGACAGTAGTTGATAATCGTGCCCTAGCAATCGATTGGATTAAGCACAACAAAATGGACTGATATGTGACCAAAAACGGTAAATATTCGCATTACTCATTCAAACTTTATTAAATGATGACAACAACAACAACAACAACAAAATAGTCGTGTTTTTTGTTGGTGCTGTCGCTGCCATCGTTATGGTTGTGGCTGTCACTGGCATTATTGTATCGTTGGTTCTGTATTCCACTCGATTCGCTCCTTTTGCCATTTATTCAAACAAATATCCAGTGTTTGTCTGCCAATAGACAACGTTAACCATGATTTTTTTTTAAAATGAAAGATGCTAATTCATTTCTAAGGTTCCATAAATATTGGCTGCTTTCGAACGATTTGTTTAGTTGTTGCATGAATTGAATTCGGTTTGTGTTTGATATATATATATATGTTCGGTGTGTATGTGTGTGTGTGTTTAACGAAAAAAAAAAAATTTAAAGCAACAAGGACGCCACGTAAGCGCGAAAAATCGTGAACAACAATTGACCTGCATTATTCATTTATTTTTGCCAATTTATACATTAATTATATTATATTGATCGAAGGGGCAAGACAAAACCAAAAATGAACACACAAACATACAAATGAAATGATCGACACAACACGCACACTTATTTATTATATGGCTCCTCTCACCTGTCGAGCCGCACAGACGACTGGTGCCGAGGAGGCATTAATGCTATTCAAACACGCTTCAATATTTGCTTTAAATTGTCAAATAGGCTAACAACAAATTATTCATAAGTTCACTTCAGTGATGTTCACGGAATTCTTTGAATTATCCATTAGTTTGAGCAGGCAACCCATTAGACTAGCTGATCGACACAGACAACGATCATTTTTGTTCGATTCTTCCGCAAGTGACAGGAAGATACTGTCAATCTCTCAAATGTTCGATGTGTGGATATTGTGAAATGCATAAGCACATAGTGCTTATAGTGTTCATAGTGCGGCGGTATAAGACAAGAGAACGTTAGCATCTCATGATAATTGGTCAAAAAGCACCTCATCGACTCAGTAGAAGCGTCTCTAATTATAAAGTGTTTGGTAATATATTACATGTTAACGTTATACATTCTGTGCGTCAAGAAAATCGAAACGAAAAATACAAAGAATTGGTGTTTTTGATAAGCTAAACGAGAGCGTCCTTCGTTAATAGCATTATTCACGCATATTCGGGCGCAAAATGAAGCGAATCGAAATCAAACGTATAAATCGCAAAGTGGATTTCGATTAGACGAAACGAACATGTGTAATGAACACTGGAAACGGCTGAAGCTAAAACATGCATGCCGATTTCGTACTAGTTGGCTATCTATAGTTACCCGGGGTAAATAAGGTAACCAGAGTCGTGTGTGTACCATTTACATCAGAAAGACGCGACGCAATCATGGTTCTATTTAGTGTCTCCATCTCCTTCTCGCTCGCTCTCTCGAGATGGGCGCACAATTTGCGCTTCATTTCTGAGGCCCAGTTTTTTTTTTCGAGCTCACTCTTTCGATCTCTTTTGTTCGTTCGATCATAGTGTGTGTTTTTTTCTCACTTTGTATCTTTGCTTTACCATCGTTGGTTGGTGATTTTTTTTTCTCAATTTCGCACCGGTTTATCTTTATAACATTGAATACTTAGCGTATTATGTATTGCTTTCAGCATCTCAGTGTGGTAGCGTTCAAAGAAGCAACGAAAAAAAAAGAGCGCACACATCTATTGCAATCCAATGCCGTAAAATTTGGTCGAATCGCGTTCGTTCGCGAATTCAATTCAATGGACAATCGTTACTCTTTTTTTGTGTTCAATGTATTGCGTTGTGCTTTTGGCCCGTTATTGTTGTTGTTTCTTTATCGTCTGTTCCTCTTGTTTTCGTGAAGCAATGTGTGTTGTTGCCGTATTTTGTTGCCGCAGTCGTCGTCGTCGTCGTTTTCCGCAGTGGCTGTTCTGTTCGGTTTCGCGCTCGCCATTTGGTGTGAAACATTTTGCAAAATGTTACACTGAATAGAACCACAGGTACAACCATAACGAAGCACGACTAACATCAATTGCAGCAAACAGCGGCAATAGCAGCAATTCTCTATGTGCTTTGTGTGTGTGTGTGTGTCTAACGCTGCCAAACCAATAGCCGGCTAAACACCAAAAAGCAACAGCAGCAACGAACCAACAATCGAACCATTCCAAACATAAAAACGAACACAATATTCATGAAAATTACACGTTACATTGATTTATAATAAAATATATTATGATTATGCTGAGCGCACTTGTTCGCGCGCTGCTTGTTTTGTCTTGCCATATATTTATTAGTTTTTTGTTTGTCTTTCGATTCTAGTCGAATTGGTTGGAATATGTTTGGTTCCATAGGATTTTTTGTTTTTGTTTTTTGTTTTTTTTTCTTCTCTGTCTCTTTTGCTTTGCCCATTTATTGCTTGTTTGGAGTATGAGTGTGAGTGCCGTTTTGCATCGTTCGCTCCCGTCAATTTGTGTGTGCCGAAACAACGTGCCACAACGAGACAACCGAACAGAGACAATCCATTGATATCATTTGGTTGGCAAGTGAGTGCATTTCGTGCCGTCGAGCAACAGAGATGGAAATAGCGAGAAAAAAAAGCGTTTAGCAATAAGTTTGGAATAAATTCGTGTTCTTAAGTTAGAGCCACTACTGCAATTGCTGTCAATTCATATTTTATTTATACGTGCACCTTTTTCAACAGCACCAACCATTTTTTTTTGTTCATTTCGGTTGTTGTTTGTATGCTCTCTGTTTATGTTGTTGCCTGGATTTTTTTTTCATTTTTTATTTCTTATTGTTGTTGCTACTCAAAATGTGACTATTTCATTATTTTATCGATATTTCGTGGAATAAAAGTTTGTTTCGCTTTGTTTAGTCGCTTGATTTTGTCGTTTGTCGTTGAAAATGCCTCCATAGATAATTCTTTTTCTCACTGTATGACTTCCAAATTCAGGTTTAATTGTGGGCATTGCCATTTTCTGGGTTTGTGTGTGTGCGTTTTTTGTTTTTTTGCACCTTTCCAACCAATACAATTCACCTACGATAATTTACGTTGGTTGCATTTCAGAGTCTCGTTTAAATGCGTGTATATTTTATATTTGATTTGTTTTTTATTTGATTTTTGTCTCAAATTTATTGATTCATTGCAATGGTGCCGTTATCTTTGTCACCTATTCATGCTTGGGCGATAGAAACGAGCAAGGAAAATGATGCAGTTCCTTTGGATTGGAAGACCAAAATCTCATTCTCCCATTGAGATTCGCAATTGTTCGCAATGCTTTGGCCAAGTCTTCGACAAACTGTTGAATACTATTGATCGAAAAAGAATTTCGTACAAACTATTCAAATCCAAACAACTTCATCAATCATAATCTGTTTTTTTTTAGATTCTTCTTTATGTTTTCTCAGTTTAACAGTGACAAGAGAAATAACACACAGACACACATACACAAAAACATATTCGCAATGAATGCTCTCAATGATTTCAACGGGAAATTTAGTACATACATTTTATGAATAGGTGCTTGGTTCCAAATAACCAGCGTATTAAATCGTTGTTCGGTTCGTTTAATGTACCGAAAAGCTGCAATAAAACATACTGTTCGATTTGCGGTTTCAATCATTATAATTTATGCCATCGTTGAATATATATATATATATTTTCCCTCTACTTCTTTCTTGTTTTTGTTCTTTTCGAAAAAATTGCAAGCTGATATTGAACGTGTGTTTGAGCGAGAATCATATCAAGAATTGACCACTGGTGAGTTTGTGTGTGACTGGAACGATACGCAATAAAGCGATTCGATTGGTGAAAGAGAACCATAGCCATAGTAAATCGAGTAGATTTTGATTGCATATACATTTGAACAGTTCATAAAAGATCATGATTTATCTATAGATTTCCATCACTTTCTTTAAATATATGTGGTCGATGTGTGTGTGTGTGTGCGCTAGTGCGCTAAACACCATAGTAGGTTGCCTTCGTCACACATTACACACACTGGACATTGGACAGAATCGAGTAACCATTTTTTTTCGCACATAATATTCAAAATAGCTGTAGTTGGTAGATTGGTTTTGAGCTGGTGGTTAAGCATTTTGATGTGTGATGTTAATATGATGATTTGGTGTTCGGTTATGCCGCAAATCAATTAGTTCTAATTCTAATTGATTTCTGAAAACAACACACACACATACCAAAAAAGAAAAAATTAAACACACATTTCGCATCTCTCATACATTTATATCGAAAACTAGTTTTTTAGCACATTGATCTAGCGGCTAAATGCACAAGCAGAAAACACCACACTTGAGTATTGGCTGGGAATTTTTTTTTTTGTGACCAGCGGATTTGTGAGTGGCTTTTTTTGTGTCTCTCGCTCGCTCTCTCTCTTTCTTCCTTCATCGTTCAGTTTTGGTTTGTGCATTGGCAATTGGAATCGGTGCTGATTTTGCACTTCGTTCAATAGCAATGTGGTTCGGGCTTTATAGTACAGTTGAATGCGCTGCTTTTTTTTCAAACTGTTTCGTCCCGCGTACAAATGTACATTTTTCTGTAAATTGAAAATTATATTATTTCTTTTTCCTCCGAACAAATCATAATAAAAGAAATAAATGAGAAATGGTGTTGTTTGCCGCGCACATTGGTACACGCTCATTTTTTTTTTCATCTTTTCCTCCTTTTACAGTGGCTCGCTAATGGAGCGGAAACTCAATTAATGCAAACAGCGCGTAATAGCACGACAACAGCCAACAACAACATCGACGGCGTCCAACGAAAAAAAAAACACTCACCGAGAAGAGAGAAGAAAAAAAACACACCGAGTTTATTGTGAGTGACTAAAATGAAGGAATAGAGCGCAAACGGCACAGAAAATGTAAAAAAAAACACAAATCACGGTGAGAAGAGAAAAGCCAACAACAATAAAAAAAATTGTAATGTTATGATGAACAGTGATCTTCGATAGCCTATAGCATTGAATTGTACACAGAAAAATTGTAGAAAGACAAAAGTCGATTGGATGTCGGATCTATGAGATGGTACATGCGTCAATCGGTCGGACGTGTATACATGTGTGTTTCACATTGGTGAGATTGAGCGCACTCGAGATGGGAGCAACCACAGCAACCCATCTAGCCAGGCCAGTGCCAGCGCGCGCGAAAAAAACGCAGGCGAAAGAAAATAATTACAAATGAATAATGATATTCATAATCTATGCCTCTTCTTTTTCATTTTCTTTAGTTCATTTTGTATGATCGAACGTACACAATTAGGTTAGCTGTATCAGGCTTGTGATTGTTGCTAGTGTATGTGGATGTGCGTGTTTTTTTTATTGTACCTCTGCTCGCCGTTTCAACCTGTTCACAAAAATGATCGCTACGATTTTTTCCGTTTCCTTCACAATCGACGATGAATGACAGAGAGAATATCAACAACAACAACAACAGAAAAATTGACGCGCATTTTATACCACAGCGTCGTTCGATTTGGTTTTTTTATTCGACACTGCTATATCTTATCGGAGCCAGAGAGAAAACGATCCTGAACTAAAGTTACACCATCATCGTACGTTGTAATGGTTATAGCTCCATGATGATGATGGACTATGATCGTAACTGTGTTGCGATGCCACCAATAGCACCATTGTGGTGAGCCGTTTTTTTTCTGCACCCGATCCATGTACATATCGAATTTGTCTAACATAAAGATTGGCATGATTATATAACAGCGCACTGATTTCGGTCGACCATTCGATCGTACCGTAACTTCATTAATAAATCAAACCTCGACGATAGTGATGAGAAACGATTTGAGAGAAGACAAAAAAAAGGTTCATATCAAGTTAGAAACATAAAGGTAACACCAATCACATACAATATTACAATGGTCAACTTGTGAGTCGCGTCTTACAATTCTTCGTTTGTGGCTCAATGTCTTTCTCTCTCCTCGATCTATGTTATGGCAATTGGATAAGGGGTATTTTTCGGTTCCTACTTCAAAACGAAATGCGTGTAGACGTTTTTTTTTCGTTGGGCAGTCATGTAATATCGAATCATGTTTTGAACATGCAGCTTTTTTTCGGGTTGACTGAGTGAAAATGTGCGACCTTTTAATCGGAAACAAACCATTGACATGTAATAGATTTTTTGGGTAAAACCATGTAATCGGCAACCACGTAAATTAACGCTTTTGTAGCGAATGAAAGCAACGAATTACATAAAATCACATCTTACCATCAAAAAACGAAAAAAAAATACACACGACAAAACAACAACCACATCGCACATTACACGCATAATTGTGCGTTTTGCTTACATGCAAATCGATCAACCGACAATACGATTATGACAGCGGCCACTTTCGAAATTGATCGGAAAACATAATTAACTCATGAAACCGAATTACCAGACAATGAGATGTAAGCCGCATTTACACTTGATTGTTTTTTTGTGTTTGTGTGTGTGTTTCTCGGGGGGCAAATCCCCCGATTTTTAATGTGCAAGACATTTCATTTTTGGCACAAAATCGACGTGCCAATAGCTCATTGCCTCATCGATTTTATTACTGTATTGGACGATTGAAGGTGTTAAGTATGGCTATTTGATGTCTGAAATGCGCATATTACCATTAATTAAATGTGATAAAAGAGATTTTCATTCGATTTTGTGCCATTTGCTACCAACATTCAAACGTTGATGTCATGCAAAGATTTACCGCGTGGCTTCACTTCAATAAACCGATTGATGGCATTTGCCTAAAAATACACTTACGGCCCATTTGCTAATTAATATCAATTAAATGTTTCATTTTTCATAATTAGAACTTTGGACGATTGTGTCAATAGTGTTATGGTGTGTGATTGGATTTCGAGGAACATGAAGAATTAGCATGGAGACAGACATAAAGATTGATTGCAATACCGTTAGCGTTGTTCTAATCCGAATACTATCTTTCAATACCGTTCGATTGTTATGTTCTGTCGTTTTTTTGTATTTCGTACTTTGAATTGTGTTGTGTTGTGTTGTTTTTCTTATTTTTAATTTTCTTTCACCGGTTCATTGATCTCAAAACCGTGTCTTCTCCGATGCATTTCCGTTTCAATTTCTCATCAATTTTTTTATGGATTTATTTTAGATGTTTGTTGTTGTTGTTTCGCTGTCTTTTCTTTCGTTTTTATTTCACTTGGTTTTTTTGTTTCTTTTATTCCAATTAATGGCTATTTCGTTCTATTTTTTTTTAATATACATCATTTTGTGTTCAGCAGTTGATTTGCCCGGGCAGCATAGCACTGTATAAATGATGCATCAGAGATTTATTATGCCCGCTCAAATACGTCCAACTTTATTGCTTATTACGACGTTACAATTTACAAATGCAAGTGCCTCTCATTTTACCCAAATAGAACATTTCGTTCGTTAATAATCATTTTGTTGTACAATATTGACAAGTTCGATAGATTTTTTGCTCAGTTGCATTTGTGTTCAGGGTTGGTTTGCAGACAGCCGACACACACACATAAAAACGATGAACGAACAAGTGCAAAAAGAAAGAGATAGAGCAAAAGAAATGAGTGAACAATATTAGTGTTTATTGGCCAATCAAATTAAGTATGTAATAAAATAAAAACTAATTGAAATTATTTGTCCGCACTTACAATCCAATAGATTGGTGCGGGTAATAATTGTGAATGCAGGTTTGAGCGAATGAATGTGCGATAAGATGCACTCGCATGATGAAATGAATGGAGCGAGAGTGAGAGAGAGAGAGAGAGAGGGAGAGAGAGAGAGAAAGAGAGAGAGAAAGAGAGAGAGAGAGAGAGAGGGAGAGAGAGAGAGAGAAAGGGTAAACGGAACAAGAGATCTGAAAACTATAAAATAAGCACCAATGCGCTACGGCAAAATTCTAATTCAAATTGAGCGTTCACAGTTCGCATCACACGGCCAATCACGTGTACATGGGTATATATTGTATACCTGTGTATCGCGTTCGCGCGCACTACTGCAATCTTGAACCAATTTTACTTCTTTCATTATGGCTTGTTGCTGTTGTTTTACTCTCTTTCTCTCTCTCTCTCTTTCTTTCTTCATTCATTTTATGTAGATTTGTTGTTGTTGCTGTTTGTGTGATGCTCATTTATCCAATTCTCTGTGCCAGCCAAGTGTAAACAAATCTGCGTACTCAACGCACCACTAAAACACGAAGACTTCGATTTTCTGTTGTTGTTGTTGTTACTGTTGTTTTGTTTCCTCATATTCGGATTCTGTTTTTTTATTGAATTGAAAATGGTCCGTTGTGTTTTTTCTCCGTAAACGGTTTCCAGCCATCGTTCTGGACATATTCATTTTGTTCAATTTATTCTATAAGCAGGCCTTTAAAGCCTAATGATTATGATATAATGGTAATGATGATGATGTTCAATACACTGTTTTGGTTTTTATTCTTGCAACGATTTTTTTTTGTTTGGTGTGTGTGCGCTCTTTTTTGAATGAGATATCAAAAAATGTCTCAAAATCCAATTCCAAACTATCAAATGTTACGATGCCCTGATTTTAAATGCATAACACACCCAACAATGGGGTTAATGCCAAGCTAACGCCAGTCAATTTAAATGCTGGAAATGAATTCAAATTCAATATAAATTTCAACCATCATTTTAATGTAGATGAGCCGTATGGGATTAGAAGCGATTTATGTTGCATTCGTTTGTTGATGATTGACAGAAGATGCTGGATTATCGTATGAAACATTTTTCCACACACATCCGCATTACAATCCGATGTTTAATTTTTTTTTTTTTTTTTTTTTGTGTTCATTCGATAGCTGTTTTGACAGTGATCTTGGTATCATATCATCATAACATCTTACGGAAATTAGTTTGCCACATCCAATCAGTGCCGGATGATTTGCGATGGCCGAATCATAGAGTCTGCTCAATAGATTTTACGCTCTCTGTTCTTCATTAACCATAAATATTTACCCCGTTTAGTTAAATTGAAGAAACGGCATATAAAAAAAAACAAACCATCTATATCGAATCAACGAGTGCTCAATAGTGTTAATGGGATGAGAAATATAGTATGAGAAATTACTGTGATTTTAATCAAGGCCTAACAGCTCACTCGTTCTAGTTTTTCACGACCTTACTGAACTGTTTGACGTGAATGGAAAAATGCTGCTGATTTAATTGTACAATCACAAAATTCAATTCACATATTTAAATGACGAACCAAAAAACATTTAAACACCAGCATAATTTTTGAATCACACCTTAAATGAATTAGAAAGTGAGAAACTGCTAGTTTTGTCCACACTCACACACAAAAACATACAGATCAATTAGATGGCTTTTAGTATTCTCTTCACTGCATCTAATGAAACAATCTATTCTCGTCCGCACTTCCAAAATGGGCTAAACATTTCCGGCTTCAACACAATCCATCTCAATTAAGTCAAATGCTACTTGAAATTCAGTTTTCATCATCAGAAAACTCACACCCAAATTGTGGATTTATTGAACATTTCGATCGAATACGATGAAAATCCGATTTGCAGAGGATTTTTAGAATTTAATCAGCGATTTTAGTGTTATTAATAGCGTTTATTGTGTTGGTATTGTAGTGCATTTTGATCACTATTCAAATGAGTTGTGCCATCCAATTCTGCACTTCGTTAGATATTAAAAACCATCAATAGCTTTTATATCAACTGTAAAGATTGATTTTAAATATCAAATTTCATTGTTTTTTTTATTTATTTTAATGATTTCCACATCATAAACACAATCTAAATTAAATTGCATTTTGTTTGCCTATTTCAATGAAAATATTTTGGTTTGTTTGTTTTCTTTAACGAAAAAGTAATGATGATAAAATAGCGACAACGATATAGCGATTGAGCCATTTAATGTATTTATTAAATCAGATAATCCGGTATGATGTGAATAATGAAAAAAAAATGCGATTTGAAAATGTCAATTGAAATGAATTTTAATGAGAAAAAAAATAGAAGAAGTATGACCTCTGTATTTAATTGAATATGATCGAATCAAAATAATACAATGTAACAAACTGTCTTCACTCGACAATGTCACTGTCGCACGGTGGCAATTTGCATGCAACACTTTTAATGTGTAGTAGCATTAAAACCGATAAAAATTGTGATATTGTGTAATGAATAGCGGCAATCGTTAATCGATCGCGGGAAATGTTTATTTGATTTTTACAGTGATTTTAAATGTTTCATTACATTTAAATTGTAATGCGGTGGATGGTGTGTGTGTATGTGTGTGTAATGCGCTAGGCATAGCCAGAATTCGTTTGATCTATTGAAGACATTATCTTGTCTCGTTCGTAAAATGTAAGCCGAAATGATTATGAAGATAGACCCAAGAGGCACATAGAGCACAGAGTCACCATTTGTTATTTTTTTTGCCATAAAATGCTGGCAGGTTTAAAGTGAGGGAAATATCATTTTATTTTGAATGCTAATTAATGGGCAGTTAATTTGTAAGTCTCCTAATGGATCCGAATGGACAAATGCCTTTCGCAGTACGATTTTACCTATTAAATGCACCATTCGATAATGCCACCACACTGGTCAATGCCGCACAATGACGAACAATAATAATATTAATGTTCGCGTGGCCTGGGACAGTGTGTGCGAACAGTAAGCATGGCTCAAGGTGCTTATCTATTTCAATTTATTTACTGATTTCATCGGCGTAAAAGAATATCGCCGTCGTTTTGCACATGTTTTTGTTGTTGTTGTTGTTCGTAAATGTATATTTCCCGATCGTTCGGTGGCTTTCGACATCTTTTTTCGCTCATTGTTCGCCATTGGTCGTGCAATATGCTAAAATCCAAATGGAAAATAATGAGATGAGAAAGAAAACGATGGCAAAGCATGCTGCGCTCCGGCGGTGGTTTGAAACAACACCAAAATAACAAAAACGAAGCAACAACAACAACAAAAGTTAAATAAAAATGTAAACATAGAAAATCGAACAACGAACAGCGCCCAGTTAGAATAAACAATGAAACTGCAGCCAGCTTGTATATATATATAAGTAGTCACCATCAAGAGCTTCATAATAGTTAAGCAGAAAAGACACACACACACAGAGAGAGAGAGAGAGAGACAAATATATTGCATTTTGTGTGCTGAAAATGAGCGGGTTGCCGATTCGCATCGCCAAATGGGACAAGTATTATGACAATTCATACCTATCGATGGCGATGGGCTCTTTTACATAAAACAGCTCATACGTTACAATAACATAGCCGTACGTCTACCCGGTGAAAATGCATCATCGGGTTCATTTGACTACCTTTAACAAGCACTTGTGGCATTTTAGTTGGTTTTTTTTTCTTTAATTTTTTGTTTTTTTTTTATGTATTTTCAATTCTCCGTCCAACAAATAACCATCAATAGTAGCCAATTGCAATCGCATTTCACTTTGCTTCAGGGCATAACCAAACTGACCAAAATTTGCAATTCATCAAATTCATTGTATTGAAATACTTTCCACTTGACATTCAATGCTCAATTGATATTTGACAACATAGACCCCAATTGATATGATCGATACTCGCACACACACACACACACACACACACATACACATATACACAGAGCGATAAACATCTTGGTCAATTTACTTGAAATTCCGATGGCGTTGAATTAAGAATGTAAACGTAAACCGTTTACAACTAATTAAAAAGAATTTCCATTTGATTTTTTTTCTCTCTTTTTCGTTTCGGCCATGTTTTATAGATAGACACACACACACAAGCATACACATCAGATAGCAAATGAATCATGAGATTTAGATCAATGATTTCAATTCGATTGAGTCACACACATTTCAATGTCATTCCGAAAAATGCTTGAACGAAGAAAAATCGTATTGAATTTTGTGTGTATCGCATTTTTGTAAGTGCTCAACGTGATATGACAACCAAAACGGTAATTGAGTATATCATTTTATGTTCGGGATATATTGACACCGTGATTGTCCGCACTTTCAACAGTGTAATATTGCATGGTGTCGTTGTGCGTGTGTATGTATCAAAAGCATTTTTTCTCAAGCTATTCACCATAAGAATACTTGAAACATGAAATGATTTGTAGTTCTGTTTCTGATTAGCTCTTCGTTGGCCTCTCAAAATCGAATTATATTCGAAATTAGATTCGGACATTTGCTCGGACTTGAGCCCATGTACTGACACTATATTATGTGGCATGTGTGTATGTGTGTGTGTGTATGCTTTGTCTATGATTCTATGATTCTGAATATAGAGTTGTCCGTTGATTTTTCTCACTCTCCTTTCGGCCACCATATATCCGAAAGACGATTTTGGATTTTTAAATTAAAAACCGAAGGTTATTCACCGGCATTGGTTGGTTACGTTTTATTTTGTTTTTCCGTGATGTTGTACATCACATTTTGCTCTCTCTCTCTCTCTCTCTCTCTCTCTCTCTCTCTCTCTCTCTCTCTCTCTCTCTCTCTCTCTCTCTCTCTCTCTCTCTCTCCGTGTGTGTGCTATTGCCTGCTGCCGCGGTTTTTTGTACCAATGCGCGTGTTTTTATTATTATTATATCTTTCTTTTGTTTAAAAATGAATGAAATATGTACGTTTGGATCATGGAAAGGAAAAAAAGAAGCGTCGCTCGCTGTTGAAACCATGAAAGCAATCTTGTGTGTGTGAGACTGATTCGGTTACGTTATGCTGTTTCATTTGATTTGCTTGCTGTTGCTGCTCGTTTTTTTGTGTTGTGTGTTTGATTGTTTTTTTTTCTTCACTGCTTCAATGCGGTGATTTGTTCAGCTTTTGTCTTGTTGGTCCATCACAGGTCCATCGTCAGCATCTCTCACTCATGCCCAACAGCGTGCATACACATGCCCATTTGATCCATGAGCAAAGTGGAAAACATAATCATAATACGAATTTCGAATTAAGTACTGGTTTGTAATATGTGTACAACGATCATCGCCACATAAAAGCGATAGACATTTTTGAATACATCGTTTACATTACAATGTGTATTTCTGTGTATATATAGAGTTTTTTTTTCGTTGTTTCTTTTTTTTTAAATGCTGCGTCTTTTGCTCTTTCTCTCTCCCCCATCGCATATCTCATCTTCATCGCCAAACGTTGACGAGCTGATCTCTATAGGCCAAGTAGTTTTGATTTTTCTTCTTCTTTGTAGCCAAATATAAAAATCCATTTTCTGATTCGATTGATGCTTTCTCCCGGTGACGCTTTTTTTAAGTGACCAACAATACATTAGACCCGAATGGGATTCATCGTGTGTGAGTGTGTGTTAGTGTGTATATTATAAATGAATAACTTTGTATATCTGCTGGCAATGGCATTCCAATTATAATCCACTTGACCGTCATAAAAGTAAAATAATATTCTCTGTCTTGCTTGTACGTTTTGATTTTTCGTCGGCTCAACAATAAATTGATCAAAGATTCTGTTGTTGTTGTTGTTGTTGTTGTGTTTTTAGTTTTCATTCGTGTGTATCGAGCATGTTCTTCTTGACTGTAATGTGATGTGTGCGTTCAGCTAGTTTTTTTTTCATCGATTTTCTTTTTGATTTAGCTATCCCGCTCTCACTCTCCCGCATGCACGTCAATTGTTCGGCGGCCGGATGGTATTGTTCTTTTTGTATTGGATTCCTTTTTTTTCTCTCCATCATCGTATTATCTCTGCGTGTTGTTTTTTTCTCTTCATGAATATGTTGTTCGATCACATGAAATCAACCATAAACACATTTTTTTTTTTCGAGATCGCGCGGAACAAATCAATGCCTTTTTTCTCGTAAGGTGGAAATAATGTAAGGCATTTAGCAGATCGAAAAACAACAACATTGAAAAAAAACACGACAAACGAAAATCGAATGCTCTGAGAGCGCAACTCTTATAGAGAATCGTGTGTATGGTTTGTGCGAGTGGAAACGAGAGATGATAATGAAAGAGAGAAAATATTAAAAAAAAAAACGGGAGCAAAAAGAAGTATAAAAATAAACCAGAAATGAAGAAAAAAAATACAACTTCATACGGCTGTTCAGAAGAATAAAAGGTAACGCGAACAATAACAAGAAAGTCGCAGCGATAAGACCACAAAGCGAATGAGACAAGCTCTTCGCATTCAGCATTGAGACAGAGAAATGAAAGAAAGACAGATGAACGAAAAAAAACAACACTCACACACACAGTGCACACTCACACAACCACTCATGGGCAACAATCAATGCCGGAATTATTGTATTCTTTTTACGAACGGGTGTAATTGGTGTGCCGCCGACGAATCTGTCCGTGTTCTTTTTTGTTTTCTCCACCGGAATATATTATCCTGTTGTTGTGGCCGCATTGGCCGCATACAGCCCGAATCGAATGCGACGAATTGTGTCGTGCCGACTTTTATTCGATCATTTTCAATTTCGAAATAAAAATTCAGTGTGTGCCTCTATTAAATATAGTTTAATCTTTATTATTTGCATTGACCACTGTTCGGTTGTTGTAGTGTTTTTTGTTTGTTGGTTGGTTTGTTTGTTTGTTGTGGCTTCTTAAAGTCGTCAGCATCGTTAGCGCTTGAAAATGTATGCGCGCTCGCGCAAAAATAAAAGAGCAGCAATGACGACGACGATCAAGAGAGAAACAGACCTTACCAAAGCGTTCCGTAAATACAATAAATGTGTATATAAAAATTTATCGCTTCGAGCACAATAAAGAGAAAGGAATGAGCATGAAAGAAATGCCAAAGTGAATACAGCCAGAGTTTCATCGGTTCACAATTTACAATGGTGCTGGTTCCTATGCGACGATCACGAAGTGCGACAATCTGCACACAGGCTGTTTAGCGACGGTTGTTTATTCCCTGTTGCTCTCTCTTTCTCTCTCTTTCTCTCTTGCTGTCTCGCTTTGTCTCTCTTTATCGGCCGCTCAGGCACATCAAGCCATAAAAAAAAGCGACAAAGAGCCAAATCAGGCAACAACAGTACCAGCACCGGCAGCAGCAACAGTAGAAAAGAACGAAATGGAATGGAAAACGATGTGATGGGGGCGCGGGAGCCAAAGAGTGAGAGAAAATTGATTATGAAATTTATATGGTCGAGGAACACCTGTTGAAAATTCTTTATCCAAAGTGAACACTTTGAAACCAGAATCGTAACAAGCGCTCCAACGCATTTGAAACCCAATCAGGAATCTAACGCTAACGCAGAGCATGTTCGTTGTAGCTGTTGGTTGTTGGTTTTTTGTTGGCTTTTTTTTCGTTTTTGTTGTTGTTGTTGTTGCTTTGCTTTTGTTCCATGTACTTCATTTTCCCTTGCACAATATTTACCGTCACTCGATGGCCATAAGTCGTGAACTCAATATTGAAGTCAATGCAAATAGGCACGTATGAAAACATTTTGTATCAGCATAAATTTGACGATGACTATTATTGTCATTGACCACGACTCGACTATAGCCCCGGTTTTGACGACATTTCAATGCATTTTCAACCAAAAAAAAACTCGAGAAAAAAATGAGCCGATCCGAGCCGAACAGCAGCACAGCAACAGAGGCATAACACACATTTTTGTTTATAGATATATACATGTATCTATTCACATAAATATGAGCTTAAGCGATAGCGCGTAATGTGGTGGTAAGCCACAAACGGCATTTTTGCCCGTTTGCCAATCGCTAGAAGGGAAAATGTTGAGAGCATCGAAACAAATGAATAATATTTTACATTTTTTTTAATATACGGTGGGGCCAATGCGCATACGAGCAAAACGGGCACACTACGGGAATTTATACGCAATGCATCAATAAGCGATTAAAAACCGAATAGTAAAACAATATCCTGTGGCAATAACACTAGCAATCTAACTCGCCGATCTATGCAAATGTTAGTGCTTCTGCTGCGGTATGGCTTTCGGATACAGCCGCACAGTGCACAACTTAGTGCACATTGCACATTGAATACACATTACACACCGATATAAACCGATATACCGATATGCAGCGGGACGAAATAGTTTTCTCTGTTTGGTGCATATCGGGGCATAACAAGAGCCAACCTGTTAAGTTATGTGATGTTATGAGTGTCGAGTATGTGTCTATGTACATTTATATTTATGTATGAATTGAATGTTTTGTCTTTTCGAATACGGATGCGTGCCCGTGCCCATGCCCGTGTGTGTGAGCCACTGCATGTGTATGTGTATATACACATATGCAAGCGCGTGTGATTTTGTGTGCAGCAAACGAACTCAACTCACCAAATACCCGCAAAACAATGACAAAATACTCTCTGGTCAACGATATAAATAACACACGAATATTGAATGTGGCATCGAAACGATACAATGGACCAAAGCCCATAATATTTGTCGCAATCGAAAGGTTTTTTTTGCTGTCGGAATCGGCCACCATTGCTACCTGTTTGTTTTGTTGTTGTTGTTGTTGTTTTTCATCAAATTCTGTGCTCTGAGATCGTATGAGCATGGAAATCTCCCATAAAGTATCTCATGTAAACGAGCTAACTGAAAAAATCAACAAAAACATGAGCACAGTGAATGGTGTGCAGATGAAAACACTGTATGCGAACAACAATAAAAAAAAACACAGACCGATATTAGGCCAGTGTGTGCAGCAGTGAACTACGAAATAAAAAATGAAAACAGCGCGCACACATCCAATAATTTCGTAATAGAATTATTATAATTGCGATTGAGAGCAAACAGAAAATTATTTGCTGATGGTTGCACCTGATAAATTGATTGGGAAACATTATATGATGATGACGATGTGCGATGTGCGATGTGCAATTGATGCAGTGCACCTTTAGAAGAAAAACAAAGCGAACCAACAAAAAAAAATTGACTAAAACGAGTAGCGATTATCCTTCCGTTTGCCATTCGCTTATTAAAATAATATTTTTGCGGCTGAATGTGGCAAAATGAAAGGAGAGACAGAGACGAAATTGCATTGGGTAAATTTGCCAACGAATTATGGCTTGGTCTGATGATATTCGTGTGTGTGTGTATGCGGTGGTATGGGTAAAATGCCTTATGTGCTTTAGCAAATCAGCAAACTCATTGCACCTTACACCAATCGAGGTTTGCTGCTGGTACTGCTACATTGCCCCATAACATATAATTATAGTTTTGGCATACGCGAATCGCACCAAAGCATATGTGAACGCGTGTGTTATTCCATGCAAAACTTATTAAAATTTGATGTGATACAAACGACAAGAAACCAGAAACTGTTCTTTCAACGAAAGTCCATGCATTGATACAAATATGCCCAAAAACAAAAACAAAAAAATTGAATGCCATTTGCCGGGTTTAATGACTCCCGATGAAGGACAGGAGAAAACACTGTTTTCAAAAGTTGCTCGATTTCAACGAATGGAATTGCAAGTCAATTGTTCAAAATGCCTAGTCGAAATTGTTCTACTCTGGATCCACCGTTGATGCCAAAGTCAATGTAATTTGTGATTGATTGGGTGATGAATGCAGCTTTCGAAACATTTGCGAACTGATTGTGGGCTGTGTAATCAAGTTTTTGCAACCACAGACATTGTATTCAAGCATCATGTCATATAAAAAAAAACAAAGCTATTTTGACCAGCCAACAAAATGATGCATCGAAACAACAGTTTTCGATGTGAACGTTGCAATCATCGAAACAACAAATCGCTATGGCGATGACCATGCTAAAGTGATGATGGTAGAAAAAAACACAACAAGTAGAAATAGAACCGCGAAGAATCATGCGCTTGCAAATTTCTTTTGCGTTGGTTGTGTGTGCTTTTTTTCTCTCCTGTCTTCCCCGATGTGCGGCTACTACTAAGAAAACATATCTTCAGAAACAATGAATGTTTTATGTGAACGCTGGAGACATTTTTGCGTGCAATGTGCATTAAATTCGATTGGCAGAATGGATGTTTTCAATTATTTTTTTTTTGGTTTCAGTTTTTTTTTTCTTTCAATCGCATTTACGACGTTTCTCACTCTCTGTGTATCTCCGTCTCTCTCTTTCTCGCGGTGTGTGTATGTGTGTTTTTTTTCCACCGCACATTCGCCTTGTCGCACTGATGTTTTAGTCGCATTTAATCTTATGTCGTCGTCGGTTTTTATCAGCAAAAGGAAACCAGAATGGGAAGATGATGAAACAAAAAAAATTATATATAATACCATACACACATTCAGTGTTAAGAACCGCATAAGAAAACCACGCCGATACTGATTGTGTTTACAGATTTATATCAATGAAGAAGCAAATTGTAGCATCAGAATTATTATTCAGAGAAACGGCACCGAAGAGCAGCAGCAAACACACAGAAAAGAATCAAACACCAACAACAACAAATCACGTATACATCGACGAAAACACAGAGGAATATTGAGAATTTTCAGGCATCGGTTAAGAAAGATCGCGCATATCGATACATTCACATACTTGTAAGCTCGTATTTTATGTGAGTATAAAGCGATAGACGAGAAGGCAAAGCGAACAAAAAAAGAAACGTTCAGCTTTTTTGTTTCTTCTTCTTCTTCTTCCATAAGATTTGTGTGTATGTTTTTTATTTTGCTTGTTGTTGCTCGTTGACTCTCTGTACTCTGTGCTGCTGCTGCTGCTGCTGCTGCTGCTCAGTTTTCAATCTTAATACTGATTTTTTTGCGTATGGTTGTATTGAAGGAATCGAATTGTGTACGGAAACCAGATACGTGGGAATTTCGATTTTTCATCTTCCATGCTTTATTTTGTTTGCGCGTTATTGCACGATTTCGATAGAATGTGCTTCAATAATGAATCGTTCATTCGCATGGTCACCGCGTGAAGATAGATACCGTGGTGCGATAGCGAAAAGAAAGAGAGTCCCATAGACAAACACACACACACACACACACACACAATAGTTTTAGCTCATATAAATAAATACACGCGATATACCTGATCTATTGATTGGACATCAGCCAATGTTTACGCGTATGCGTCCGATAATGTCAAAGTGTATGTTGATGTGCTTTCAAACAAACAAGCGAAAAAAGAAGAAGAAGAAAAAGGAAAAAAAAACAAAGCAAACCCAAGAAACGAAAACGTAAATAAATTACATGATAATAGTAGTAATAAGTGATGAGCTGCTCATTTCTACGCTGCAATCTTGTTTCTTCGTCCGTACTCAATGAATGCATTCAGCATTTGGCTTAGTGTATACAATGCATGGGGCTTACATGAGGGCATTGAACAAAATCGAACCAGAGCAGTTCGCATGAAATGGGCTTAGTCGATATTTTTCGTGTTTCGATCAGTTTAAAGTCATTTTGTTTGTATAAGTGTGTTTAGTATTGAACTAAAGACTTCATGGGACTATACAATAGCTAAAATTATAATTTTGGTCAAAATGTCACCCAGAAAAAATACGGAAACACTTGATAAACCGATTGATCTAAGTGCGTATTCTTGTGATGCTCTTGCTGTCGCATTTTCAGCGACTCAAGCGATTATGTATATGGAAGCACACCATCGTCTTTCGGTCAAATTTAACTAGTTGCTGTTTAAATATTGAATACTATACTACACACTTCATGCATATTGCGGCAACAGCAGCAGGTTGCTTTATCACGGAACCTGTTTCCACTTCGTATTGTTTCTCTATATTAACATATAAGACCGAAGAGTATGAGACGGTAAAAGAGAGTGAATGAGACAGACAAAAAAAGAGGAAAGAAAGAAACAAAAAATTAAATGACGCATTGAAAACGAAGAAAGAAAGAAAAAAAAATAAAGCACAAATTAAAGGCAGCAAAAAAGAGCAGCAGCGATCTCCAATGTTTAATACGACAAAATTCACCTCTACCGATACATAAGAGCCGATTCATATGCGCAACGAAGAAGAAACAGCAACCGATGAAGAAAACCAATGACAGAGAGAGCGAGAGAGAGAGAGGGAGGTTGAAAAACGCCATGCACGACATATTTACGATTGTATTTGTCCAGTTTCAAGAGATAAAAATTTATCATCGTTGTCACACACTAAATATACACGTGTGCATGTATTCGCTTAGCCGTGTTTCAAAATCAAATAATATTCCCTAACTAATGTAATATCATAAATTTTAACTGAAAAGATAAAAAAAAAAAACACAACAGAAGAGAGTGAGAGACGGAAACAAAAACGAAATACGTAAGAAGAAACGAGAAGCGCACCAGAAAAACGACAAACGGCACTGGAGGACGACGTACATTCTCCCAATCAACAAACGACAAAAGGTAAAAACAAAAACCAATCAAACCGAATTATACAAACGACACAAAAAGTAGTGACCATTCCGTAGTATATTGCTGATGATTTGTTTAGTCCTAGCGGACATAATTCTTCAGTCGTTTTGTTTTGATTTGTCTGTTTCTCATGGCTTCTCACAATGATAAATATTTCTTCAAAAACGCATTAAACAACAACAGCAACAACTAAACCAAAAAAAAACACACACAAAAGATTTGTTTCTGTTCGTGTTTTTTTCTTGCTCACACTCTTCTCGATCGATCTCTCTCTGTCTATTCGTTTGTTTCTTATGTTCTTACGATGTGTGTACACACTTCTTTACGATTTGATTTCATGTGAATCGTGTACAGATTTAGTTTCATACACGTAACAACACAATGTATGTAAACATCGCTTATCACAAAACTTTATTTCACATACCGATGCCGTTTCAACGGCATTATCATGCCATCGACTAAATTGCACACTTTCAATTTCCGTTTTCACATATGTATTTTGTTTTTTTTTTTCTTCACAAATGTTTGTTTGCCTCAAAATAATAATGTTTTGATTTTTGTATGTTTTGCACCCAATTTGTATCATGCCACCGTTCGATAAAATCATGAAATTATTATTTAAATCGAATAAATCACTTGAACTTTTGTGCGACTAAGAAGGATAATTGTAATTACCAAATGAAATTTAGTTTTGACTTTTAAAATTAATACGATTCTTGAACTGCACGTTTGAGTCATCCGTTTTTTATTTCATGCTAATGGTCAATCACTTGCCATCCATTTCAAACTGAAATGATTATTTCATCTCGTCATTCGTGCAACGCAAATCGCTTCCGTCTTATTTCTGTATTGCGAAGAAATAAAATTGGTCGAAAATCCATCAATTGCATTGCGGTGCGACGCGTTGTGTACGGTTTCATTTTTATTGTTGTTGTTCAGTTATGTCAATCGAAAGCATGGACTTTACGTTGTCCATCGTTTTGAAGTCGAATAAAATTGAATTTTCAAGCGACATTTGAAATGAAATGGTCACAGTCAAACACATCATTTCCATTACAAATTTTCATTGTTTCCAAAATCGTCGCGATTATTGTATAGTGAATAAATTAAATAAAATGTATAAACAAAACAAAATAAAATAAAATAAAATAATATAAAATAGTAATAAAATAGCATTGTTTTAAATCGTTTGGTATTCGATTCAATTCCATTGGATTGTATTTATTGCAATCAGTTTGATTGAAATTGGTGGATTGGCGATTGTTGGGTGAACGATTAATCAAAATTGATAACTGAATTGCTGATTTTCCCACATCAACAAAAGTCTCGCCTCGACCAAAAGGCTGTAATTATTTTATTAAGTGATAGATTGTGTTTGAGAGTGTTTATTTTGCATTGGTCAATTTTCTTTTGGGGTTTTTTTGTGATCAATTTGCAGTGAAAATATTTATTTTGCAAGCAAAACTCATTGCATAGAAATGCGAATCAAATCGAATTGTCAGTAAATTGTGCGTTGTCCGTTGTGAATGCAACCAATGAGTATTTTAAGTGTTTCTCTCTTCTTTTTGTTTTTCAATTATAAATCGCAATAAACATTCAGTATTCAGTAGCGAGTACGCCTAGGCGGTAGTGTATTGAGCATAGCAACTCCGATGGAACGAATTTGCAATGATTGTTAATATGTGAACGGAGTCGTCTCATTCGTAGCGCGATCAGTTTCAAATCAATCACACATATTTCAATTTAAATGAAATTGTTGATCTCCTGTTGCACAATAAGTCAATTTAGTTGTCATGAATCAGCCGAATATTAATTGTTCAATGAATGTTGATGTGTTTTTTTTTTAATGAACTGAACACTGGCTAAAGATTGTTGCCGTGTCAAAGTGACGTCGATGCTTCTCTTCTTTCTCACTGTGTGTGTTTGTCTCATCATCTCTTTCGATTTTATGATTATTGAGTACGGATTGTCTTTTTGACCCAATACAATACCATCGTACAACAAATCTATTGATGAAACAACGTATTAAAATATATGCTCGATTCTGTGCACATTGGGAAGGGATCAATTGAAATGTCTCGTGAGAAAGATGGCACGAATAAATATGTTTTTTTTTTTGTAAGTTGTTTTTCATTCGGGTGCCTTTTTTGTGTGTTGTTCATCGTGATGAGCGTGAGGGGGAGAGCGAGTCCAACATCAACAACAACGAGTTGTGAAGAATCGTTGCTGAGATGCTATTGCCGTTTTTATTAGTGTTTTCTACACACAATGCATGATATTAAAATAAATAAGCTTGATCATGAAAACGGAATAGGCGAAAAAAAATCGACACACACCGAACAAAAAATCTACTCATTACACATCAACTGGCACATCGAATGTGAGAGGCAATGTTTGTCCCTAGATGTGTGTACACAAATAAACAACAACAAAAATCGACGGGTAAAACAGCAACAACAACAACCAAAAAGAACGAATCTCTTCATTTTTATTATGTACGAGAGCGGCGAGTGATTATTTCGTTGATTACGGTCAGCATCTTGCGCGCTTAATTTCGCTTCGACTCAATGGTCCCACTCTATCTGTTGGTGTGTGTGTGTGTGAGTGTGTGTGCTTGTGTCATTCTGTCTTTGTCTCTCACATTGGATGCCGGACGAATGTTTATTTGTTGCAACACAAAACACCCAATGCGCCTCTAACAAATGGACGAATTCACGAAACGACTAATGCGATTCAATCGAGCAAACAATTATAATAGTAATCAAATCAGTGATTCTAGGTTCTGTCGTTGGTTGTTGTTGTTATGCCTCGGTGTTCCTTTTCGTATCGGTCTTTCCACACACAAAAATCGGCGTATATTTATTTCCTTTTCGGTGTTGTTGTGTGTACTTGGGGCGCTGAGCCATGAGCCGTTGCGCGATATGCGAACGCATAAGTGTTTGTTTCGCTTTGCGTCGATTGATCGGCTATTTTGAAACCAAAATGAATGAACGACAGCAACAGCAACAAACCAAATAGACACACAAACCCATGACCATTATACATGTAGGAATAGTTCAAAAGTTCAGCACAAAGCTCAACCAAAAAAAAAAACACAATCACAACACCGTACTAAACACTACACACCGGCCGTTTACTTTTTAATATGGGCTCTTCTTTTCTGTGCATTTTTCCTTTCGAAAACCGATCGTTTTTTTTCGTTGCCACTCTCGTCGTACGTGTGATATTGTAAATTTGTTCGGGAAAAAAATTCAACGAAAATGAATACAAACAAAAGGCGAATAAGAAGTTGAGAGAGAGAAAGAAAGAGACAGAAGTAGAGAGAACCGAATGAACCAACCACGAAAGATCAACATTGATTCGGTTGTATGCAATATTATGGCCGCACATTAACACATTTTCCATGGCGCGTAGTTGTGTGTGTCGCACGATCTCGAACGCGCCAGCCATATTTACAAAACTGATTTGGATTTTTCATTAGATAATTTTATCAAAAAAAAAAATAAAACAATTATGTACGCGTGGTCATTTGCTTATTCTAAGCGCGTTAAGAGTCTGTCAAATGCAGTCTTCTTCATATGTTGTTGCCCCCTCTTGTAAATCTTTCAACTTTTTTTTGCGGTAAAAACTGCTAGGCGCTTAACGTCAATTCAAGACCGATGTGTAGAAGTGGCGGCTTGAACTCTTTTTTTCTTTCGATTTACATGTTTGTTGTGTGTTCATTTGTTTGCTTACAATTGCAGCCCATTTAAATGGAGTAATCAAAGTGTACACACACAGTTTGACATAAATAAAGTGCTGACATTGTTTGTCTGCAATAGCAGCGAATCGATTGGGTCAATCTTGCGCGAACCCTTTCCAACTGAATGGAATTACAATAATCAAAACAAATCGGCCGTTATTATGCTCAATCAAATATATGTTTAAAGAGTCAAAAATTGAGTGTGATAAACACTATATTCGTCCATTTATTGGACCGTTCAGCTGACTGGCTGTCTCTACTTGAATCGTCACCATTCTTTTGTTTTATTCGGCTTAGTTTCAATTTCTTGTTCTGTTTTAATGAGAAATGATCAAACGATGGTGTTTTTGATATTTTGGTATTGTGTTGTTTGGTGTTTGTGTGTGTGTTTATGTTCAACACAGCACTGAGTGTTGAACACTCACAAAACTATCACTTTAAAATGCTCAAGCTGCGATTGGAAAAAAAATGCAAATGCAAAAGATTTTTTTCGTTGTTGGTTGTGTGTGCGTTTGCGGCAATCGCGTTGCGATTATAATGAATTCGCGTTACCTCTTTTTTATTCATCCAGTCATTTGAATAGCGTGTTAAAAATAAAGTAGCACGATTTTTTTTTGTTTCACATTGTCGTCATTGTTATTGTTGCTGTTATACAATACGGGAAAAAAATGAAGTTAAACAAAAAAAAATCCGATCTACAATTCGGGAAAAAAATGAAGACACAAATCGTTTGACCAGTGGAGCGGAAAAAAGCCGCCCAAAAGACGTTCAGAAGCCACACGCTCATACTCACACTACCCAGCTACCAAAGCAGCCAACTCAAGCACATTAAGAGAAGAAGAAGCCAATATTTTGTATTTAAATTAAATGCAAAATTGCAAATTTACACCAAATCATTTCTTTCTTTTTGTATGTTTTGTGTGTGTATGTGTGTTCACTTTTCAGTTGGTTTCGCTTTATTTATGTAAGTGTTTGCCCCTTACTGTATCTTTCTTGCTCTGTCTCATTTTAATTTTATGCCATTGTAAGTGCTGGCCGACTCACTTCTTCTCATTCGATGCATGCGTTTTGTTGTTGTTATTTTCCCGCTTCGTCTTCTCTTCGCTTCGCTTCATTTCTTCTTTTTTCTCTCCACCAAATATGTGTGTGTGTTTGTTTTTTTTTCCAGCTCATTTTCTTTATTTTTTTGTCGGATCTGTCGTATTATTTCGCGTGCGTTTGTATAAGTTCCAAAAGTGTATACATAATAAAATGGTAACGCTACATGCGGTCAAAAGTTAAACACTTGAACGACAAACCTTCATAATTTTTTTGGTTTTGGCCGATCTTTGAAGATTTTTGAGAATGTGTTTTCCCTCAGCCATTCAAATAATGCACACGTAATTCGAGACCAAAATGTTGCCACCGAGATAGGGCAAGAGAGAAAAAAAAATCAAAAACAAAACAAAAATTAAAATCTAGCATGATCATTCGTTGCTGAAAATGTGTTTGTGTGGAATTTTTATGGTTTAAGTTTCAATGTAAATTAAAATTTGCCCAATAGCTTTTGTATATTATTTAAATTCGATTTAAGTCCTGTAGTTTGTGGCCAAAGTGTTGAAAAGTCATTTTGATTCAAATTTGTATTTTCAAGTGACTCGGTAATCGGTTTTCAAGAAGAAAAGAATCAAGTTGGCCGGTCTATTATGTGTCTTGATGTTGTATTTCAGGGTGTAAATCGGTTATGCAAAAAAATAGTTGTTCGGTTAAGGCTATGCACACTTCGTTTCTGCGTTTTTTTTTCTTTTGATATAATACATATATATTTCGTGTGCTTTTGTTGTTACATGTGGGCACACACAAAAAAAAAATAACACGAGAATTGAATTCGCCTCGATGAACTGATACGGTAGTAGCAAAAATTCATTCTTTCGTCTGCATTGCGGATGAATATAAGTCAAATGCGAATGGAATAGAATGGGGAAGGTTCGGATTTTGTGGCCATTGTGGAATGCACTGGTGTATAAGAGAGCAAACAGAGTAGTTGATGGTGGTTAACTCTTCTTTTTTTTCTTGTCTATTTTCTTGTCTTTTTTTGAGTCGGGTGCATTCGTCTGATATTTTTGTGGTAGAAATGAAAATTGCTCGGTTCAGTTTTTTCATCCGGCAAACATCCATTTTTTTGGTTGTGCATGCTCTCGCATTTCTTCTCATGTGAGTGTGCTCTCGTGTGTTTGCTTCGGCTTCATGCACATCAATCGGAAGCAATTTACGATTTATATATTTAAAAAAAAAGAAGAAAAAAAGCGAACGAAAAAAATGCCATGGCATAGCATTGGAAAAGTCAATGGGTTGTGAGACGCCAAATCCATTTGTTGATCTTCTCAACATAAACGGAACACATAAATAAAATGAATAAATGCTCCGAAAATTTCACGATGAGCACACTTGTAAAGTGTGCTAATCCGCGAATGGGGGCAAAAGATATATCGCACACACAAACGAAAAGAAAATCGACAAAAGTCGCGAAATATCAATTTTTATATATATATATATATATATGTGTATCGTGCACATTAAAAATTGAAAATGCATTGACCCATTATCAACTGCATTGGTGCCTTGGTACGTGCCGAGGCTCTCTTGTGAGAAAAGAGCGAATGCATTAAACATAAAATTTATAAAATGAGCATTTCTTTTTAAGGCTCTGTCAGTCGTTTTACAATTCTATAATATTTTCTGTTTTTTTTTTTTGGTACTTGGCCAACACTTACCGAATGATAATCGTGGTGATTTTTCCTGGCTTCTTGCTCTCTGTCTCCTTCTTCTCGAGGATTTTCTATCTCTTTTGGTTCGATGTGTTTTTGTTTAATGCTGCTGGTGCTGCTGGATCGTTTGTATGTCGTTTTTCTGACAATTCGTTGCTGTTGTGTCGTTTGGTCGCGTTATGCTACTACACTCTCTATTTCTCTTCACGATCTATGGTAATGATGTTTGGCCACTACTGTTTTATAAAACGAGGCACAATTTCGTATACTTTCGATAATAAATGTGTTCCTTTCGGTTGGTCGAGTTGTGCAATTAAATCCATGTGCGTGATTTACGATGCGACACACTGAATGATTCTGTGAAAAAAACGCGCGAACGGCACTTTATTGCCAATAATTGTTGGGTGGTGAACAATTGGTGAGTGTGTGTTTTCTTTCTTTCTTTTTCTTATTATTGTTGCTTTTTGTGCTGCACACACATTGATACACCAAAATGGATGATACCAACAGTTGACAATGGTCATTCGATGCTTATTTGCAATGTTTATGTGTACAAAACATTTACAACTCGTTGATTTTTGGAGTTTTTTTGTTGTTGTTGTTGAAATAATTCAGATGGTTGTTTTTTTTTCTTCTTTGTCGCTTAAATTGCTCAATATGAAATTCGATTTGTGTTCGTTTTGCTGGTTTTGTATTTTGGTTAAGCGATCGGTTTTAGCGGTTCTTTGTTGATTAGATTATGATTTATTACCGAAATGCTGTTGTCTTGAGTGTGTGTGTGTTGTTGTTGTTTTTTCAATTTTACCCTGAATTTGTATGCCCGAGACAGAGAGAGTGTTTTGATTCCGTTGATTACACCAGCGCTCCGAACTAAACACAGAAAATCGGCTACTCGTCGTTCGACTGATTTATGCGGCGTGAATTTGTGTGTTGCTTTATGTGCTCCAGTAGGCTTTGACAGTTTACAACTACACAGCTCCTTGCCTATTCTTATTTACGAAACAATGATGTGATTTCGTGTGACTTTTATTCTTATTCTCTGTCTCTCTTTCTTTTTTTCACTCACTTTTTGTGTCCGAACGATGATTATTTAACCGAATGTCCAAATATTTGGCTAACTGTTGTGGTTGGGCGTACGTGTGTTTGTGTGTGTGCGCTTGCTTGTTTGTCAATGCGCGCACATTCGATTACAACTGTATCGGTTGGTTCAAGTAAGTGACCACTGGCACTCGCACAATTTTTGTTCTTATCACTACTCGTTTTTTTTATATTTCGTTGTTGCTTCTTTTTCTATTTCGACTCGATTAAAAACGTTTCCTTTTTGTGTCTAGCACACGAACGCACAGTCGATCGCAGCTTGTAATTTTTTTTTTTAATTTAAAACCGTAGCAACAACAACAATGAACAAACTAATAAACCAAACAAAATTATCTCGGTATTGTAAGACACTTAGTTGGCGTTTCAAGCAGTTGCTTTACGTACTTTTTCTTTTATATACTTTTTTTTTAATTAGAGCCCAACGATCAGCTCATGTACACACTTTTATATGGAAATATCTTTTCAATATCTCTCTCTTTCTCTCTCTCTCTTCTTTTAGCACGAATTTTCTTTTTTAATTTTAAATTGATGCGCCTTTTATTTTATAGTTCTTCGATTTAAATTGTGTATTATGAAAAATATTCTCTGCTTAATCTACTCCTGAATTTCCACCACTTTCATACGAATAAATGTGAATTATTTAAACTGCGCATTAATTAAATGTTTTTTTTTTCTTTCTATTAAGCGTATTGGCTTGGATTTTTATATATACATATTAAAAAAAATACAAACCAAAATTGTGGGTTGTTATGGTTTTTTTTTAAGTAAAAGAGTTGCGAAAAAGTTCCAAAGCAATTACAAAATGTCATTGATCTAATAAGTATTGTTGAGGGGCGGTAAATTTTAAATATATTTTATTTTATTCGTTGTGTGTGTGTGTTAGTTGTTGTTGTGTATTAAATTGGCAAAATTGCTTTAGAAATAAGTATTTGGAGTAATCACTGAATTTGTCAATTGAATTAGACTTGAAGTTGCTGGTGTTGTCTTTTCGAGTTGTTTATTTGTTTTCTTTTTGTTGTCTTTTGTTTTATAGTTTAAATTACGTGAATTATGTAAAAATATATATATTCGATTTTTAGCTGTTTAAAATGTTTATTTTTTTTCGTTGTTCGTTTTAAATTTCAATAGAATATTGTGCAGTTTAAGATTTGTGAACGCTTGACAATTTGTATAAATATGTGTTTAATTTGTATTTTTTGTTTGTTTTGGCGATGAGAAAAAACACACACAATATGATCCTTTTTGTTGTCAATTGTCAAATTGTGTTGATCGGTGCGCAAAGCGATTTGTATCGTATAAATATAAGAAGATGAGCTTTAATAAGAACAATCACTTCATTTCGATTTTAATAGAATGAATCATTTGGTTTTTCTTTTTTAAAGATCTCTATGCTTTTAGCATAGAAAAAATGTTGTCTTTTTTATGAATATATTCAAAGATTGATTTATATGCTTTTTTTGCGCGCAACGTTAAAACGGTTTTGGAAGCGTATTTTCAATGAATTTATGTATAAGTTTTTTGTTTATGTGTGTGTTTGTTTTGTTTGAATTGAGGAAAAGGAAAAAAAACAGGCGCTCGAAACAAGACAAAGTTTCGGATTTGATTTAAAAATGATTGCTATTATTATACGATTGTTTTAGCTGTTGCTTATAGTCTTAAGTAGAAATTGTAATGGTTATCATGAAATAATAGTGTTGATTTCGAACATAATAAAAATATGAATGTTTTTTTTTCTCTTTCGATTTTTTGTTTTTCGTTGTTATTTGATGTTTGTTGATTCTTCTTCTTTTTCGTTCATTTCTCGCATTTGATGGTTTATTTTTTTTGTGTGTGTTTATAAGTATTGTTTTGAAAATGTCTTCATTCCTTGTTGTTTAACACTCATAACTCCACATGCACTCACTGGAATTGGTCACTTGAATTTGTTCCGTGGAAAAAATTGTTGTTGTTGTGTGGTGAAAACACGAACAAATAACGAACAACAACAATAACAATCAAAATGAGTAAAACTCTTCGACCACTTTGACGGTCAACACATCGATGAAATTAAGAAAAAAAATTATGGACAAACAAATATGCGAAAAAAAATCAGTTGGGGCCAACAGACGTTTTGCGTACACTTTTGTTTTTTTCTTGCCCACTGCAAATGCAAAACAAATCGCGCGCTCGATTTCAATTAAATAAACATTTTTTTAAACATATATTTGCAATATTGCGATGATAGCCTCGTTTTTGTTGAAACGCTTTTAGATTCAGGCAAAACCACTGTTTTCTGTTCGATGCACAACACCATGAAAATGTGACGAATGTGCAATTTGTGTTTGTTTCATTCGATGATGTGATTTGCGGTGTGTGTGTGTGTGTATGTGCTGTTGCTGTTTTGCTGGGGCTGATCGTTTTAGTAGACAATTTTCGGTTTTTCTTCACTTTCGATATTTTGAAGATGTTTAAGTAGTTGAGCGCACACAATTGACATCGATTGTACAATTATACACTATTATCACCCGCGGAAACTGTTTTTGTCTTCTTTTTCTTTTAAATCAAATCGAATATTTAGTTTAAAGTGCACTTGATGTATGTTAGCATAAAATCAGAATAAAAAAACGGCTGATTTTTTTTTGGTCCAATAATTTGTTTGTTTTTTCGATTAATTTATCACTCATCTATTGGTTCGATGTCGCTTTCTTTTTATGCCAATATAAATGTTGTCATTTTTGAATTTTATTTTTTTTTTTCACCGAATCACGATGAAATCAAATATAGATGTATATATGCGTATGAATTTATATCTGACATTCTTTTGCGTACTTAAAAATCGTGTAATTTTTTTGTCTTGTTGTTCATATTTCGATCCTCTTATACACAAAACACTTCGGGGTTCGTTTTAGTATGTTTTTGATAAGAATGAAAAATTCTCGAGTTCTGTTTACGTTTTTGTTAGCGTCAACCAATAAACAGTTAGAAGTAACAGTTTTGTTGAGTTTGACGTGATGTGTTCGTTTATTATTTCGTCTTTAATTTTTTGTTTTTCTTTCTATTATTTTGATTAGGTAAATTTAGTTGTATGTGATTTTAATAATTCGACGACAAAAAATTATGTGTGTATGTTGGTTTAATTTTTCGTTGATTTTAGAACAAAAGTTTTCTTTTTTTTTAAACAAAAAACGTTTTAATAAATTAGTCTTTAGTTTCAAATTAAATTAACAACAAAAGTGTGTATGTGTTTATTTTTTTTTTATTGAAAAAACAGAAAAGAAAAATTAAAATATAATGTGTGTGTGTGAAATTTGAATTTGACAGACATACAGAACCGATATGATCTGCCTGCATGGGTCGATCTTGTCGGTCGTGTGTATAAACCGATACTGAATTTCATAACTAGTATTCAAGTACATTGTAGTAGGGCATACACATTTGCCCATACACAAGAGAGCAAAAGAAAAAAACACAAGCAGCAGGCGAACGAACATGCTTCAATCGGAGCCAGGCCGCCGCTGTTGCTGTTGCTGCTGACAGTTCGTGTGCTGTGCTGTGCTGTATTGCGATTCAATGTGTATAAGTGTTTGAGTGTGGCATTGCATGTGTGCGATGCATGCTTCTTCGCTCCGGTGCTCAATACTCTCCGGCTTCAATGTGGTGGCATTCCGTGCACACCACACCACACCGCATACACATGCACACTATATATACTGTTACAGTGGGAAAGGAGCGAAAGAGTGTTGCGTCTCATCCAACGCAATACATCAGTATCGGTTACACCAACGATTTCGTTGTTGCTCTGTTGTTGTTGTCGTTGTCGTCGTCGTTTGCTTCTTTTTTTGCCTGCCTCGTTATACGTCTTTTGGCTCTTTGGCACCACCACACAAGCAACGGAGACAGTAGTGGAGTAGCGGAATTGAATCGTGTGTATGCGTGTGTGTTTGTGTTGCATGGGAATGTTACACTGGATTTATGTGCTTGTAGATGTTTGGCCATTCCATGTGACTCGGTGTCCGTTCCATGCCGTACATATATTATCAATGAATGAATGAGTAATCAGCAAACCAATTGGTTTGAGCGAGAGGCGCTGCTTAAATTGTTGGTCTCGATTCCTTTACCCGTTCGATTCGAATAAGCATTCACACAAAAATACAGATAAATGGAAACAATTGCATACTGAAGAACAACCAAGAAAAAGCACACAGTACAATCAAATACTCGCTCTCGGATCGCTGACAGACATGCTGCTTAGTTTGTTGGTGACACATTTGTGTTGGTTCATCTAGTACCTTATAGAATTGTATGCCGTATATATTTGTGTGCTGTTTTTTGTTTGTTTGTTTGCTTCTGCGTGTACTCCGTGTGTACGCTGTACTGTAAGAATATATTGGCATCAAAATTGAACAAGGAAAAGTAGCAATCACAGAAATAGCATCAGCCAAGCGAAGCCAGTATATGCTCAAATGGCTCATACATTTAATATATTTCAACGTGAAGATCCCTCTTTTTTTCGCTCTCTCTCTCTCTCTCTCTCTCGCTCTCTCTCATTCGCTCTCTCTTTCATTCGCTCTCTCGTTTATTTCGCGAATTTTTACAACAACAACAAAAATACACCATAAACACCGCTATGTTTGTACTTGTTATTGCGCGGTTTCGTGTGTATGCGAGAATGTTGCGGGTTGCGCAATTAAAATATGCGCACCTCCTATTTTTTTTTCATAGTCGTTGAACACGTTGCTGCCACTTATATTGGTTGTGTATATGGTGTGTCTCGAACCGATGTACAAGAAATGATCGCCGATACGCGAAATCATACAATAAAATAAATGCGCGCGCGGTTCTCGCACCACTCCAACATCCAATGACAAACCGTGATCAACAGTACCGCGTATCATTTTTTTCTGTTCACTCTCGCGCTGTTCGTTTTATTAGTACACAACCGATGCTGAGAGCAGAGTAAAACAACAACAAAAATAGTGAGGGAGGGTGATCTAATCCCACGATTTCAATGCGATCGTGTCTACATTTTAGATGAAATCTTTTATCTTTTTTCTCTCAGCGCTGCTGATTTGCTTTTTATTTGCGTTGATTCGTTTTCTCAGAATTGCGATTTGAAAAACAAAAATCAGTTTTTATTTTTATTTCATTTCATACATATTAATTCTTAATGCCTTTATTTTTGTTGTTGTTGTTGTTGGTGTGTGTATCGATTGGATGATGTGAAACTGATGTGCGGATTGACCAAAGGATCATTAAAATAAACGGACGATAAAGAATAATATCAAAATAGAATGAATCAAATGAATTCGAAAACTTATGGTATATATATTTGTTATAATCATCAATGATGATGAAATGTGTTGACGAGGTGATAAATACACACGATATGCTTATAAAATAAGTAAAGTTTGCATTAGTAATTTGATGCCGCTGCGTATGTGCCACGAACGAAGCTGAACAAAAAAAATGCAAGACGAAATTATCATGGCTGGGAATTTGGTGAAATTTTCAGGACACAAGAAGTGTGCAATTAGGCATAAAGATTGTTTTGTTCTCGTTTGTATTTGTGCCTTTGTATGTTGCACACACAGTTCAGAGTTCTTTTGAATTTTGGCATTTTATATATATGCAAGATGGCATTGGCCACCCCACACTTTCAGTGTCGTGGGAACCAACAGCAAAAACTCACTTTTGGGCTTCTTTATAAATAATCACCGTCCGACACGATTAAACAACGGTAACCAGAGCTACAATTCATGTTAAATGACATAATACAAGCAATGAAGGAACTACAGCAACAGCAACAACAACAACAAAAATGATTATTATGATGGAAAATTATACTGCATGCTCACGTGTGTGTGTGTGTGCGAATATCTTGAATGCACGTAAATTACGTCACAAAGAAATTCACCTTTTCAATCAAGCACACAAGAGCCACACAATGCAAAGCGCTTAAGCGAAGGAGAAAGAGATTGATGTGTATGCGAGAGCAAGAGAATTTTTCTGCAAATAACCAGCAACAGCAAACCAAAAAAAACGGGAACGTATTTGATGACAACCAAGAGCAAAAACGCGTACTGCGTATTAATGGTAAATGACGCAACAAATGACGAAAGACATTTCAGTGGCGAAAGTATGAGAAGAATCAAGCGCAAGAAAAACAGAACAAAGAATAAAACAATTATAACGAAATGTAGCGAAAATTTTACTTGTTTAATTGTCGCTTGAAGGTATATTCCACGGAGGAAGTGGCAAACTTACACCAAAAATCCAACAACAAATGAATGACAGCCGCAGGAGTATAAAAAAAATATCATAGATTGCTTCGGGTACAATGCACAATAATTCAAATTTTGAAGATTGATGACACCAATGCAAAACAATACCCGGATCTTAGGCGCTTCCTTCCTTCGATGATGCAGTTAATAATTTTCCATTCTATACGCTCACGTATCGTATCGAGCAGAATAAGAATATGATTTACAATTTGAAAAGCGTCATCACAGTGACACAACCAACCGAGAGAAAGGGAGAGAAAGAGATGATGGAAATTCCAACGCCTTAAAAACCAGTCAGAGCAAACAACCATCGGATTGCACAGTCTTATACCGAGGCGTATTACACACACACACACACACACACACACACACACATACTGTACGTGTTGTAAAGACGAAATGTTGGGGTGACAAAACAAAAGCCTGATTTTAACGAGCAACATATTATTTCAAACAGAACGCAATTTTATAATGTAATAACTTTAGGTGCATTTGCGTTGTAAGCAGATGTGTGATTTTGTTGTGCGGTGTGTGTGTGCATGTGTGCGTATTTGTTGTTGTTGTTGTCACTATTATATTTTCACGATCTCGTACGAAAGACTCCCCGGAATAAGTCAACGTAATTGTTATTTCTCGCTATCGATACACACACACACACACACACACATTCGCAAATGAAAGCAACGAAACGCAACATAAAAATCTATCCGTAAAAACAGTGAATCGTAATTTTTATGCATAGACGATGTCAACTTACTTGTGCACTTCAATAGCGCGCACAAAACAAAATAGTTATTATTTCATCAAATTACAAATCAGTTCACCTCATGTTATAAATTACGAGAAATTTCATGAATCATGAGAATCGAGAGTTCGATTGATTTGAGGTCGAACAAATGCATATCGCGATATTTTTTTGTTTGGCAACTGAGATCTTTCCATTACTTTTATAGGTCACTGTTGACACTCACACACACTTTTCAAAATCAAATATTTAGTGGTTTTTTTACAGTTGCGATTCGATTTCTGCTGGTAAAAACAAACGAGCCGATCAACATGTTCAAATTTAACTGTTTTGATTAAATTGTAGCAACGCAATTTACTTGCATTCAAATCTTTTGACGTAAAATTTAAAAGCAATTGAAGTCGTTCTGCCTACTTCTTCGGCAATTTGTTTAATTTTTTTTTCTCTCTCGATTTTATTAAAATCGCCTTAATTGAATTAAAATGAAAGTGGTTCGAGTGCAAGAACTAGACAAAATACATACAATTCAAGTCCACCTCTTCAGAAATTCTGTTTTTTTTTTTTTAAATAAATATCATTTTATTCAGTAAATGACAAGCAAGCAAATATCCGACGAGTTATGTGCGACCAGAATTCAATTCAGGGTTTATAAGCGATCCCATGGTCATGATAAACCAAGTTTATCCAAAATTCTTAACAGAAATGTGACTAAAATACTCTGCCAGAGGCTTGAGCTTATTTTAATATTTAAATTCTATCTCAGGCACTGATTCATTCTCATGGTTGAAGGAAGCGATTCTTTTTTCATACGAGTCAATTGTAATGCATGTTTCAATGATGATTCATTTCGATAATGTCCGCATTTGTTTAAATGAAACCCCTTTCGATGATTGACATTGATGTTAACCCCAGAAGGAATCGTAATTTGAATGCAACATTCAATTGAATGAATATGTGCTTGCGTGGACTTTGACAAAATCACTGAAATTTCATTCATTTGCATCAAATGACCATCATCATTCACACACATTGGCAGCGAAACGAAAATGGTAAATGATAAACGTTGCGACGAATAGCAATTTGGGATCAAGCAATATTTTTAAATTGGGTCGACCAAAGAAATCATTGGAATTTATGGATTTAGAATTAAAAAAAAAAAGAAACACATTCGACACTCACATTTGTTGCGATGTTGAATCTGATTTTATTAATAGTTTTTGTTGCAGTAAAATGCACGTTTTCTGGTGGCTGTGCAAATGCTTGTGTGCCGAACATTGTACAATATTACTGCGTAATTTGGTTCGCCTCCGTGTTTTTTTTTTCCAGTTGACGGCTGTACGAAATGGAAGCCACTCGCTCTCGGTTGGATCGCCAAAGAAAAAGGGGTGCGATTTTCTCACGCGTTCGCTTTTCTTTTTCGGCTACGTTGAAAATCTTTTGTTCCGGGCTGTAATTCTCTATTTTTTCCGCACACACTCTCCCTCTCTCTCGCTTGCTCTCTATCACTTCAATAGAGTACGGCATTGTTTTTTGTCTATTGTGAGGTTGTAATATTGTGCAATGTGTGTGCCGATATTCGTTTTCAATTGGAGGGTGCGGACTTTGACTAGCTGTAACTGATGAAAAGAAATACACACACACACACACTCACTCATAAAGCCCATAAGAAGTAACAATAAACAATTGAATATCGAAGGTGATCGTGTAGCCGTAAGACATAGAAAGCAATCGACGCTATTGTTTGTAGCAATTGTGTTGGCTCTCAACCACGCTGCAACAGCACCACTGATTGAATTCGCAGATTTAAAGAAAAAAAAAAACAACAAAAACAAAAAATATTGTCCGAGTAGAAAACTAGCTTCTGTAAAATGCAAAGTAAATGTTTGTGTGTATTGGATTGTTCCGGAGAATGCTGAAACAGCACAAACAAAACGAAGAGTGCACTATTGTTATTCCTCATTATCGTTGAAAAAGCACAGCTCCGGGGTGATTATTCAATTGAAAAGCGAAATTTTCTTCACATTTTCTCAAATTATGGCCTCACCTTCGCTGATTGTGAATCGTTGGTGCTCTGTCCACACACGCACACACACACACACACACACACACAATTTCTTGTCCGTCGTTCGCTTCGAAATATTTCCCAAGCAAAATGTGAATGCTACAGAAAACCACCCTTCATCAAATCGTAGGAAAAATCGTTGTGAAAAGAATTAATGCGCAAAACTTGAAACCAGCTAAATAAATACAAATGCTATTTACAGCGAGCCGATGTGTACAGCGGCGATTTGTACAAGATGATTCCACGTGCAAAACGGGGGACGAAAAAAAAGCTGAAACGCATCGAACAATTGAATTAGCATATGAATAACGAATGTCTTAGTTGTGGCTGAATTCGATTCGTGGGATAGTTTTTGTTCCACGTGAACTTAGAGTTCTACGCATCTGTGTGTGTGTGTGTGTGTGTGTGTGTGTGTGTGTGTGTGTGTGTGTGTGTGTCATCATCATTGATGATGATGCGCCAAGACGCACCTTGACTATGTGCCATTACATCGAAGAAATGTTTTCTTTTACTTGCCATCGCTTGGATTTTAATTCCGAATCGAATTACCGTCGACGCATTAAAGACTCGTTGGGCTCTCTTGATCAATGCTCTTCAGCTACAAATCCCAGACAATGATGTAGCTAAAATGAACGAGCCCGAACAATACGAATCAAAAGATTCCTATTGAAGTGGCACTTTGAATATTATGTGTATACACATTATGTGTATTTTGTACATCTCTCAGCCTGATAGACGAAAAACATTCAAACATTCAAACATTATGGCAGCCCAAGATGTAGCTTTTCTTTTTATTACAGCCGTTTGTCAACTTACCTACCGTTAACATTGCCTTTGGGGTGTTCATGGTGCGCACCTTTACGATACTACACACACACACATACACACACCGTTGAAATCTTTTAATTGTAACTAACATTTAAAGCCATGAAAATGCGTACACAACATTTATTATTCACCCGATGGCAAAGAATATTCAAACAAATTCAACAGCCACAAATTGAAGCAAATAAAAGAACCGTACCTTTTGAAATGGCTATAAATTCACATTCACAAAAGCATTCGGGAATTCAACAATTATATTCGATTCCGTTTTTCAGCTAATCAGCAAATAAAATCACATTTTAATAAAATTATGTGTTGGTTTTTGTTGTTGCTGCTGGATTTGCTTTTGAAATTTGTTTTGCGAAAAAAATCAACGTCATTGAATTTTCGCCATTAAATTTCTAAAACCAAACAAATTCTAATCCTGGCGTGACGTTAAACTGAAAATTTAGCAATGAATGCAATTTCAACCTATCATTGTAATTATGGAACTGCTTTGAATGGCAATAAATGCACACAATTCCAAATGAGATAAGCGATAAAAAAAACGAAACTAAATAAATGATGAATAAAAATATAATCAGAATAACACACGGAATGAAAATTCCATTTAAATTATGTATTTTATTTAACTGCTTAATTGTGGAGAAGAATGGTGAAATTGTGTAGTTTTTGGGGCGGCAATGAATCGATGGCTATTTTATGGTTTTTCTGTGCGCATCTTTGATTTGTTGTTGTTTTTTTTTTCCTTCGTCTGGTTTCCTTTATTGTTGTTGTTGTTTTCTCTCTGTGTATTTCAGTTTTAGTCATTTCTTCAAATGATCATATTGAATGTTTGGTACGTACGCAATTCAACACACTGCAATTATACCATTTTGCTAATAATACTTTTTCCCGTTTTTATTCGTTAAATGTTTTCAATGCGATAAAAAAGCGTTAGCAAATTTTACAAGTGATATCAAACGTTTAGTGTCTATAATTTGTTTTCTGTTGTTATTTTTCTTCGAATGGCCTTAGCCATGATTTGATCACCTCAATGTCTTCCGTCTGTTTTACACACAGATCAAAAACAAAGACGTGTATATATGTGTGTGTGCATTAATGCGTTTTTATTATCATAAATTCGGTTTTTAGTTATTCTTATTCCTCAAATGCTAACGTGCGGCGCACGATCATTCAAAATAAGCACAAATCCACAATTTCATTCATTCAAATTTAATTTACAAGACACCAAAAACGTGTATCAGGAGTTGGATGGCCCCACAATCATTCAACCATTCAAACGAATGTATTATTTTGTGTCATTAAAAAAAGAAGCAACAACAATAATAAGGCAAAAAACAAAACCACAGTGAATCCTTCACCGCCCGAAACCGAAATGCACAGCGGAAATATATATATCAAACGGTGGAAAGAGACCAGGCACACACACCGCATCCATCGTCAATGCCAAACTGTTTTTCGTTTGCATTTTTGGCGCTGTTTGATTTTATTTTTTCTCTTCTTCATTTTAATGAAACGTTTTTCCGAAGTGATTATTTAAATAATTATGAGTAAAAGCTCAGATAGCCTAGCAAACAAGGCGAAATCGACGATATCATTTTCGCATTTGAAAAAACATTCAAACGAATGTGATTTCAAAGTAGTTTTGATTCTGTATTCTGTTGCATATTTTTCTGTCTTTTTAAATGATCATTTAATGATATATTTGCTTGCACGCGTTTCGTGTGCCTCTCAATTCACTCATTTGTCGGTTGGTATTTTGTTGTTGTTGGTGTTGTTTGGGTTGAAAGTGGTGGTGGTGGACGAGTGACCAATGCCCGAATGGCATAAGCACGAAATGCAATTATATCAAAACGATTCCATTTCATTACCAATCCAATGAGCCATCAGTATGCATATCAACCGGTCGGTTTGATGAAAACAGCCATTCATTTGTACAATCACAAGAACGAGACAGATAAAATGAAAGACAAAAGAATGAAATGAAAAAAAAAATACAACACACACAACAACCGAACCACAATTACGAGAAATGAATCATTACCGAACTGAATTGGACAGCTTCACAACTAAACACCAAATGCCGATTTTTGATGTTTGGTTAAATGTTTGCATTTGTTTTTTATTTTATTTTTGTTTTTTGCATTTTCTGTAGGTTTAAAATCGAAAGATCATAAATATATATATGTGGATTTCGTTTTTCGTGTATAATTTAGAGATTTACACATTGAATATACAGCACCCTGTGCTCAACCAATTTCAGAAATAATATTATTAAACTTAAAATCCAACACGAATTTTGATAATTTATTTATATTTTCATGATATGGTTTGTTTTTCGTTTTTATTTCGATTTAGTTTTGCATTTAGGTTATGATAGCATATTTGAGACGTTTACCTATTATCATTGGGACTGTATTATTATTAGACGTTGAAGATTCAAACACAACCGCATATTCAATGTGAAACTTGTTATTTTGTCTTGCGGCCACTTCGAAATCTACCAAACTGATTTTATTTTTATAGGAAAAAAACACACACACACACAAACAAATTCAACTTTCAGCTCATTTACAATTTGTTGAATCAAAGCATTGGTTATATATGATTCAGTGACGAATTATTAATTTGTTTGAAGTATTCGCCATGATGTTGTCCATCAAAGGTTATTTGAAATGTAATTACAAATAATATTTTTTTTTTATAAAGAAATTGACGAAATAAAATTAGTTTTTGTAAAAACGAGTTAAAAAGTAGCAAAGTCTCTTTACAAACAGTCATAGACATAATCCGGAGTTGGAATTCCATTTCATGTGAATAAAAAATCATTTGTGAATTAGAGATTCTAGTGTTTATTTGTTGATTGAAAAATGCTATTTAAATAGATGCACTCATGAAAGAGGCGTTAGCACGTGTATGAGTTTCTCATCAGTCGTGATCGACATGCAACTAAAATGAGCCGGCATCAACCTACGAAATTCGATATTATTCAATGGGAAATCAATTTAAAATGCAAACGCTGCATATTTATATCAACAACAAAAAAATCAAGCAAAAATCGTAACGTCTCCAGCGCCTTCAATCGCTCACCATTGAGAATACATTTGAATTTGTTTCAATGTACTGTATTCCGGGTGGAAAAAGATAATTTCATAGGTATGAAACATGTTTTGATTGTCAAAGCCAGTTTATTTAAAATCACATATTGAAATAGCACCAACAACAGAGCAGAAAATTACAAAAGTGATGAGTTAAAAAAATACGAAAAAAATCGAATCTTAAGGAAGAAAGGGAAAACATCCTGAAAAGATGCTGATCATTTTATAAACGTTTTGCTTTGGTTTTGGTTCTTTAGAGCGCATGAATTGGCTTAAGATAAATGAACACAGAGAGAGAGAGAAAAAAAGAGACGAAGGCGAAAACAGCATCTGCCTACAAATTCGCGCCTTCTTTTCCCGTAATAGGAATTGAAAGACGAAATGCCAAGAAGCACACAAATACACAGACACACACACACACGATAGATAAAAAAAAATTGGTAAGCAGCCCAACGCAATACAAATTACGCTTCAAAATCCATTTAGTATCGGTCTATTGCAATGCTTTGCACACGCCATTAAGCAATTTACACAATTCTTTTGTTTGTGCTCGCTCTCTCGCACCATCCATTTGGATGTTTACAATTGCATCACAAATGGTAAGTATTAAGTGACACTATTTCTTGTCGTGTGTGTTTTTTTTTCAGTATCGTTCTGTCTCTCGCCATCAACAAAATGTAGTTTACCTGTGTATATTTGACAATCGCTTGGAATACGATCGAATGAATTTCGTTCAACAACAAAAAAAAGCTTGTTCAAAGTTTGTTTAAAAAAAGAAGTAAGTAACAGTAATAATAATAATAATAAAAAGAAAATGACCAAAAATAAAAGTAAAATTGTTTGTGTAAACTATATCCTTTTTTGGGATAAGAGTGTGCGCATTACATTGCCATCCATCGGCCAACGCCAAGGCACATTAAATAGCCGATCATTTGGACAGAGAATAAAAATAATAAAAAAAAACACATGAACGAAATAAGATAAATGCTTTTGGTCAAATGAATAACTGTGGAGTGTATCGACATGGACAACGGTATTGACAACATACGCAGCAGGCAACACCACACAACAAACAATGAACAAACGATGTAAACAAATTTACGAAGACAAAAACTCAATGAACAAACGCAACGGAACAAAATGAAATAAACGAATGTGGACAAAAACACAACAACATCAAAAAAAGACACAACGCAACACTCCCGAATTCGTAACAAAAGACGAAGAGAGAGAGACAGAGAGAGGAACCAACAAAAAAAAACCATGGAAATTGTGAACCACACGTGATTTATGGCCGGACCGATTGTTTGCATGCAACGAAATCAAGCATTAGAGAGATGCAAACAAACAGTAAAAAAAACACAGTGTCTAAAATCCAGTTGAACATTTTCGCGTCTTTGCCTCAACTCATTCCTTTCATTTTGGTTGTTTTTTTTATTGTGTGTTTGTACTTGACTCATTTCAACCGAAACACGAACATTTCGGTAGTGACTTTTCGGTCAAAGTGCAATTTTCTTTGCCAAATTGATTATAATTAGATTTAAGAGCGAAAAAATTATGCCCATTATAGATTTTTGATTAAGATTATTAGAGAAAGTCAGCGTGCCCAGATCGCTTGATGATTATGATTTTTGGTGCTTGCGTGTTTAATATGAGGTTGGTTTTTGTTCGCTTGTTTTTTTGTTGTTGTTTAGTGTTATGTGCTGCTGCGTTCATGTCTAGAATATAATATTCAATAATGATTTTCGCGTGCGCGCACAAATGCTGCATTTACAAGCCCGAAGAGCATCGGCCCAAGGAAATGGAGTACAGACGAGAAACAAAAAAAAACATCGATCTCGTGACACCGTTAAATCAACGTTTGATTAGATTAAGTAAATTTTTGATTTGGATTTTTCGACACACAATTCATAAATTGACTGAAATCTTCGATCCAAAATGAATAAGATGGATCAGGCAGCAAGCAAATAACAAAAGAAATCAACAAAAGGATCCTCCATCGTCAGCAACAGCATAAAGAAAAATGAAGAATATTCGGTCGAATATCTATCGAAAGAAGAAAAATACATAAAAAGCGTACGATTTTTTGTTCTTATTGTTGTTATTTCGTTTCTGTGTGTTGAAATTTGTGATTATCTGTTTTTCTATTGACGATGAAAACGAAGGGTGATCGACGAAAAGCAAAGGAATAAAAAAGTCGAATCGCTCGTGTCGTGTTTTTCCGTTAAAAAAAAAACAGATTTCGAAAGTAGCGGCTGCGGAACCAACCGAACAAAATATGATCATTCACATAAGACACCCTTACTTGAGCGCAAAAAAAAATGGTGATGTGCAGCGACCAAAGAATGAAAAGGATCGATTGTTGTTAGGCGAACTCTTCGATGTGTGTGTGCGTGTTTTTTTCCGTCTATTTTCAGTGTATTTTTTTTTCGTTTGTCCTTTTGTCTTGCTTCTGCAACAATTATTCCCTGTTGAGAGCGTTATAAAAGTTTTACGAAATCACTTTCGATTCGCTAACAGTGGCGCTAAACGATACGGTCGCTGAAGATTCCATCATTTGATTTAGCTTGTGTGTTACATTTGCGTCGTCAATTGTTGGAAAAACTTGAATTTAGATACAAAAATGTGCGCACATTCAAAGGAGGGTGCTAAGAAAAAAAATGGTTTTCTTTTCTATTTCATTTGCGTTTGAAGTTAGATGTATTGTTGCTCCCTCTTCACTGATGTAGTCTTGGTCGCTAACGCCGGTACAATAGAGGATGCGCAAAATTCCGTGGCAATGAATGTGTACATAGCTCGGAATGTAAATAAAGATCGTATGAAAATGATTCATGCCACTTCATGGTTCTGATGGTATTTAATCGAAATGAATCATAAGCGCACTCACACAAACGAAACGACGACTGAATCGGAAACAATGGAACAAGACGCATTTATAAGACACACGCATCACATAAGGTGATGTCAGTACTTGGTATGCACAAACGAATGAACTCATGACTACCGTTACTAGGGTGAGTTTTCTGTACATGTTATTGCTGCAGGCGCTTCTACTATTTTTCGTGGGACCAATTGTGGGAATTTTCATTGAGATTGCTTCATTTCGCTACGTTTGGTCCAATGCAAACGGTTTCGTCGTCATCGTCATCATCGTCATCATTAAGAACGGCGACAGCGAACAAAACGAATAATGAAAAAAAAATGTAATAATATTTTATTTTACACACATTTTAATACGCATCGTGGCGTAATTCGAACCAGTTAGACCAGTTCCCGGTCTTTTGACTGTTAATCCAAGAATTTAGAAAGAAAAAACCGTGTACAATGGTGTTATAGATTTTTTTTTTTTGATGAAATTTAACGTATTCGGTGTGCGATTCAGAGCCCGGCTTTTTCGTTCGCTGCCCGCTTTTTTTTTATTTTGCCAATGTACAATGTACATTCTATTATTATTTTCACAAACAAGAAATCGGTCGTTATTAGATAGCGAAAATATATCCAAATGAAACCAACCATTTGTGAACTGTGTGCGTGTGTGTGTGCGTTTGGCAACGATAGAATTCAAAGAAATAGTAAAATATGCGCTGACAAATGAATCAAAGACGTCGTTTCGTTAGGATTTTTTTTTTTAATTTAGCTCTTGCTGCTATGAATCTCTATCACGTTCACAATTAAATTTTCTTTAATTCGAAGCGATGGGGCGACGGCGCGGAAAAAAAATTTCGTATACGACTGATTCAGTTTTGACACGTTGACGGTTAGCAACGGCAATGGAAACGAGTGAAAAGAAAAACCAAAATAAAAAATTTCAAAAAAAAAAACAAAACAAAACCCATGCTTACTCTTTCATTCCATCAAATTGGCCGGACAAAAGGAATGAGGTGCTCAATAAAGCAACTCGTTAGATGGCCATAAATTCGTTCAATGGAACATTAATTTCAATCGTAAAACACCAAAATCAATTCCTTTAACATTTTTTTTTGATGATCTTGATTGAGAGCTCTCTGTCGGTTCTTTTTTTTTGTTACTGTTCGGGAGACGCGAAACGCGCAAATAATATAGTTTATACTCGTTTTGGCTGCCATGATCTAGTTCATGCCAACAAAATTGAGTTGTAAGCATTTTCTTTCTTCTTTTTTTTAGAAAAGAAATTCGCTGTTTTATGTCCAACAAAAAATAAATATCGGATCATATCAATTTACGACGTCCTTTCGGTGGCTATTAAAGGCTTTTGACAAACGAAACAATCGATTCGTAAAATCAACATTCTAATAGCTACTGGAATGATAAAAGACCGTTCAGAAAAATTTGTAATATTTGTAAAAAAAACAACAAACAAATGATCTCGTTTGAGAAAGAGTGAGAAATAAACCCGTTTAAGAATTTCGTTCACTCGATTTCAATCACTAAGATTCGGTATCGATCAATGATCGGTGATCATAGACAGCGCCATGACAACTTGTCTTTCATCCACGAGTGCCAACCATTTCATATTCCCATATCACTATTTTGATTTCGTGTAATAAATTTTATTGAAGATTATTGGCAGATGTTCATAATCGTATCTTGAGTATCAAAAGACATTGTGATAAAAAAAGGTGAAAAAACGCGCTGATTTTTAGGCGTTAAGATGCAGTTGCTGTAGATGGAGGCACGCGCCAAAAAAAAACAAACCGAACATTGCAGCCTCCTGCAATGAACTGTTTTTTTTCTCTCTCTCAACTGTATGCTTTTTGTCATTCACTCTATGAAAAAGGCCAACACAAAAACCTCTTACCTACGCCACCACCAACATCGACTGCATAAAATGTGTGCACAAAATCTTGTTCTTGTTGTTTGATTCGTTATTGTCGACTATCTAACTGCATTCGATTTGTACGATGTATTTTCGAAAACTGACAAAAATGAGTACGATGAATCAAAACAGAATGATCACTTCAATAGCCCGAAAAAAAAATGAAAGATCTTGTCTGCATTGTTAAAGGCATTATCTAAATTTTGTAAGAAGCTTGGCTTTGTTGTTAATATCTGGTTTTTCTTTACTAATTTTTTTGTTGTTTCTTCTCTTCACTCTCTCTATAGATCTTGTTATTTGCCTCTCTGTTTCTCGTTTTTCAGTGCAAATGTGTACTTTTTGTTAAATGTTTTTAATGAAAAGTTGGGCAAAACTGGATGAGCACACTACCTCAACGCACGACTGTAGACCATTGTAAGTTATTTGTTTTCATATAATTTTATTACAGTTGTGTGTGTGTGTGTGTGCGTTGTTTTTTTTCTACATTCGTCATTTACTCTTGTTTGCCATTGAAAACCACAAAAATTTACAGTTAAGCGATTTTTTGTTTTGTTTTTGATGGCGCATGCCCATCTCTTTACAATCTCGTCTTTTTTTTGTTGAATCTATTGTCAATTGCTGGATGTAGCACGTTAAATGAAAACATCTTTGATAGATATATTTAAACATGTGAAAAATGTCAGGGTAAAAAGAAGAACGAACGCCGGCTAAGTTTGTCTATAATGCGATTCGTAAATTTTGATTTAGCTTCGATTTGTCAGCTGTTTTGGATTTAAAAGCATAGCATATTTTCTTTAGTTGCATGTCAAGTCAAGCCATAGCAATTTTGGTCCCTTTAAAAATTGCATCGTTATTACGAACGATTCCTCTATTCAGAAGGCATGCATTTTACCAATTTAATAACGAAAGGACTTTTAAATATTGCACAATATATATACAAACATCTAAAATGTATGCTTCAAAGACAGAGTATAGAACGTTCAATGGCTCCGGCCTAACTCAGGCTCTACTGAACATTTTAATCTGAATATTGAATGAAATTGCGAACGGACGATGACATTCCCATCTACTCAAGTAAATTGAGAAAAGAGAATGGTAGAAAAAAAAGATGACATAACAGCTGACTAACATTGTGAGCCGACTTTCGATTTTCAATACAGGAAATCGGAACAATGCACTCGGCTGTCGATTGAGGGACGACATTACATCAAAACATATTTTCGCATTTTTACCTTGATATATGATTCGTTGCGCCCGAATCACTTCAACGAATATGTCAGAATAAGATTCTGTGTGTGTGTATGTGTATGTGCGAAATGAAAGGTCACTACACCTTCGGTATAAAATGAGACGAATCATCGACATTGATTTATTGATTTTTATTCGGTTCGCATTCAAGTTTCAACCATTTATCTATATCTAAATAGAAATTTCAGTAAAATTGGATGATTGGCAAAAATTAATAACCATCTTAGAGTTTCATTTTTCGTCTCACAAGCAGCATTTTTTAAAATCAAAATTTATTCAACAAAATATTGGATGCATTCAGATTTGTGATCTATTTTGATGTGGCCAAAAAATCGACCATCATACTTTTATGACAAACTTATTATTCATGGGTTGCGATGGTGGCGCATCTTAAGGCGATATTCATTCTTATTAATTAAACATAATATGGTCAAACAAAAAAGGACCGTCAAAATGATGAGGTAGAAATCCACAAAATACAGGCTGTTCCACTGTTTGTGGTCGAATTTTAATAACCAATTTTAATCGTTCGGCCACATCTTTATCGCTCTGCCAAAAAAAAATAAACCGCCGTTGAGATAGCATAGTGTGATGATGACCGCAAGACGACAAAAGTGAACTGGCTTCAGAAAAAAAATGCGGTCAAAAAGGTTCAAATTCATGCCACGTATATCATTTCTATGACCATAAAACAATTTGATAATAAAACTTGACTCATTTCAACTTGACGAGAGATAGAGAAAAAAAACACACACTCACACACACACAAATCGTATACACCGACGCGGCCAAAAGCCAAGAAGCAAAATGCCATACAAGTTTAAAACAATATTTAAAACAACAACAACAAATACAACATGAAGAGAAAACTACGAAATGGTGTACAAAATTCTCAGAAGATTTTTTATTCTCTGTCATCTTATTCATTTCAGCTCTGCTACATAGACACGTCGTTTGCTCAACGCGCACCAGTTCTTCTTTTGATATTATTTTGGAAAACGAACAACAACAACAAAAAACAAAACTCATTTTTATAGCCATTGGTTTTACACGAAATTAAGTATCCCGAAAGAAAAATGGAATAAGACATTTTGGTTTATCGTTCCCTCGACGTCTCTCTCACACACACACAGCTCATGTTCCTTTTCTCCCACAGCCCTTTCTCCTCATTCCCTCTCGTTCGATCATTGTGTTGCCCACCAATATTTTTGAAATCGCATTTTTTCGCAGTAAAATGTAGAGAAAAAAAAAATGTCCTCCAGCAAATATTTAAATACCACAACGGGCAAAATGATGCCCGAGTTTGGGAGTGTGAGAGAGAAATAATGAAAGAGAGAATGAAGGGGGGCGACAAGAGGGAGAGATTAAAAAACAAAAACAAAAATTAACAAGAAATATGTATCAAGAATTATGTGCTGAAACCCATCCATATATTATCTTTTGCAGGCCCGCGCTCGCCGTTCCAATAACAACAACGATATTAAAATTTCGAATAAACGAAAGACAAAAGAGCAAATACATACTAAGTATTACTTAGAATACAACAGAGATAGAGAAAGAGAGAGAGAGAGAAAAAAACCGACAACGAAATCGTACAGAATGTCTAATGAAGCAAAATACGCAGACAGACGCCTACACTAGAGCCGCCTGTACGATCTTCGCGAAAAACACAAGCACACTGCCCAGCAAATTGAGTGAAGAGAAAGAAAAAATGTCTTTGCCGAGGAACAGTATTTAAAACTGGCGATACTCAAAGGGATATATAGTTTATGTGGATGCATTTTTTTATTCCTTGTGTTGGTTGCCTTTTTTTGGTCAATGCAATTCAATTGTTTGGCTTTTGGTTTGCAAATGAGATTCATTACACTATACATTTAGAACAAAAGAGTTGATATGACGGACGAGAGAAGCCGTGGCCAGAATATGCAGGCGATTCGATTTGGAAAAAAAACAACAGAATTTCAAAAAGTTTATTTAATGACTTTACACCCTCATGTGTCTACATTTCTCCTATGAAATGTAAATCTATTGTTGATCGTCGACGCCTTTTAAAACCAGCTACTGCAACGCACACACACACACACACTGACAGGATTGAATGCAGAAATCTGTCGCAATATTTGCAACATTTGCAGATTTGCACACAAAAAACACAACAACAAAAATCATTGAGGATTCTTAGAATTACACGCGGTACAAAGCAAGCACACACACACACACACACACACACACACACACACACACACACACAAAACCACACCAACAACCAGGCAAATGAATTATAAGCAATGCGTAAGAACCAAACCAAAAGACAGTAGAACGCAGAAATGAAACCAATTATATTGGTTGATCATTTACCCGCCGACGCTACGACAACTGACATGTTTCGCCAGCGACAAATTGTGTGGATTCACAGAAGAAACCAGCTCTCAAGCAGTTGAATTTGAATCAAATCCGAGGTAGAAAAACGCACACGAACCGAAGGCAACCAACGTTGTCAAGTTGTTGTTGCTGCTGCTGTTGTGAGTGTTTTTGTGTGTGTATGATTGCCAAAGCAACGGGGAAAAATTGTTGTGGAAATCAACCGAAACGTTTTGATATGAAAAGAGTTGTGTTCTTCTATAGATCACCGAGTTGATGTCGCAAACAAATTCAGCGGAAAAAAAGGCGCACCACACAGAGCAATACAGTACACACAATAAAACAAGAGAAAAAAAAGAAACCTAACGACAACATTGCCAAACGAACATGCATGCTAATAAAATGCGATTAAACAAACTAAATGACAGTGTGTTGACAGTAAATTATACCGTTGAAAGAGAGAGAGATGGAAAAAGAAAAGGGACGGAAACAGCGCGAAAAAAAAGAAACTGAAGTTAACAACAACAACAAAAAAATGTAATGAGAGCAAGAGAGAAGCAAACGAATATGATTTAATGTGACTGCGTATCATGCCATTGTGGTCCATTCGATGGAACGAGACGCATTGACTTATATGCAAGAGAAAATTGAAAAAAAAAAACGAAAAAAGAACGGAGCCGCGCACAAACATAAACCAACAAATGAATGATCAGAATTATGAGCTGCAATGGAGCCAAACAAAACGTAAATCAAAGTAAGCAAGAGTCTCATTTTTGTCATATGACAAATAACTTGTAACCGGTTAACAGGTTTGTTGTTGGCTCTTTTGTTTTAAAATGTTGAACAAACAAAAAAAAAGCAGCAAAATGAGACAACAAAACTCTGGCGGAAAATGAAAGAGAGAGGCCGCACTCTGCCACTGCCTGACTGCTCATACTGATAATAATAACATCCAAAAATGTCGAGTGCAAATCATCCTCTTTTTCCTCCCGTTTCCTCTTCAACTCATTCCACATTGAAAATTCACAAGTATATACGATGCTGTATAATGTGCGAAGATTCGACCGCCGATTCGCTAATGAGGCGATTTTTCTTTAGCCTACAAGTTATAAAATGCATCAATTTTATATCAAAACTATAATTATCCAAATTAAAATAGCGACTAACAATTTACAATACGTCGCCAGCCGTTTGTCATCGTACACACACACACACACACACACAACATGTTTGCAACCATGTCATTATGCATATGATGGGGTTTAGTTTTGTGCATATCCGCGTTTCGTTGTTGTTGTAGTATGATTCAGAGATCGCGATCGCACACACACCTCTTGCACCTCAGCTATCAAACGGTGATCCATCATCAGGCATTCGTGTTTGTTGCCATAAAATGTACTTACCTTTTGCTGTAATTAGCACCAATTGATTTATCAATTAGTTATTTATGGTGCCTTAAATGTGAATCGCGTCAGTGGACAGTTCAACCGATCGATTTTCATGTGATTTTAATTTGATATCAGTTGATCATCTTAATCAAGATCGACTCTCAACTGTCGTTTGCCCGTTTGAAACTCAAATGTGCGGCCACGTTCCGTGAAGATTTTAAGATTAAACGCGATAGCAAATAAAACAGAAAAGGAAATGATGTGTTATCGACAGCTTTTACCCAATCAAATCAAGAATATGCAAATGTTTTGCATGCAAAGCCGTATTGATAAAACAGTGACAGCGACTGAAAGATTATTAATTGCATTTGCATGATGGTAAAAGCTGTACTGCCCGTTAATTGTGTGTTTGTGCGAATCATCTGGGCATTGAAACCGGCCCCAAAAGAAATTGCACAGAGGAAGAGACGGCAGGAAACAATATACACCGCCAATCCAATTTCCAAATACTGACATTTCCAATTTCCTTTTCACCACTTCTGCTTCGATATCGTTTAATTGATGCGAACGAAAAACCCACTCTCTTTATATCTCCCTCTCTCTCTCTCTGCCTTTGTGTGTGTATCTCAGTCTATCAGGCGCGTGTGATCGGTGCATGCACACTTCCACACGTAAATTGATCCCGCATCCATTTTTACCGGTGTATTTACGTATTTTATTGGCACTTTTTATTTAATGCATATAAAATATTATTATCATCACTATTACCATTATAGCAACACATTACTTTAGATAACTAAATTAAATCGATTTTATGTGCAACGCAAAATGGTATGTGGTAATGAAGTTGGCACATTGTGCCATTGCTGCAAATCACATCTAATGTGTGTTAAAGCCAATGTATTTTAAAGCGCCACTTCACTTTTAGATTAGACATGAATGCATAGCTCAAGATCAAGCTAAACGAACAGTCCATTCATACTGGTTTTTGTTGTTGTCGTCGTCGTCGTCGTCGTCATTGTTGTTGTTGTTAATCATTTGCCGCTCTCTAAAACAACTAAATCGGTGTGGATTTCGGGATGAATCTTATTGCAAGTGGTCATTTAGTTAAATGAAATCACGTAAATGACTTTGCATTAATTGTGCAACGATATCAACAACAACAAATCATCCAATTACCAACGAGTGAGAAAACACTGGCTCATTGTTGATTAGGGTTTCGTATTTGTCTCTCTTTCTTTCGTCATGTGCTAGCTTTTCTATTCAATTGATTAAAAAAATAATGTAATATGCGATAGTGTATACTGGCTCGCTTACAGCGATTTCAAACGAACACTTTGAGCGCCAGAAATAGTTGGCGCTGCTTTAGTCTGAATTTCTACTAATGATGCAGTCTATGCCACCGTGTCAAATAAAAATATGAAACTCGATCAAATATGAATCACACATGGCAACAACAACAACAACAAGAAACAAAAAGTTCCCAACCAAATAATTTAATGCATATGAATTGAAATTGATGTGCAGAGAACCGAAACCGTTCACTATCGCGAGAAGCAAAGACGAAGTTTCACCACACACATGCATAATTTAGCTAAATTCAATTGGCTTAAATTCGATCATAACACGTTAATATGCGAATGCCACACGCCTATTTTTCTATGAATTTTATTCTCTTGTTCTCCCTCTCTGTCGCTCGCCTCTTTTCACACACCGTTCGTCATTTATGAGGTACGTTGAGAGTGTGAGAGTGAGCTCATTGCATACATACAAGTCAGCTCTTTTTTTTTCTGTATCGATCGGCTAAAACAATGGAAGAACATTTTTCTAAAGCAACAAAACAATGATCAGCCGTAATTGTTGCTTTCATTATGATGTGTGAACATTTGACAACTATTTAATGCTCATTTATTCCCCTCTTTTTTTTGCTGCTAAAATGTGACGCGTGCAAACACACGCACAAACACGATTCAAAAGTTTACCGCAAAGTGTTCATAATTAAGATTGAGTTTTTTTTTCTATTGTTTTCGTATTTTTTGTTCCGTTTTCTTTGCGCTCGTTTTGTTTATAAAATGCAAGTGATACACATTGGTTTGGACACGTTCACTTGTGCCACATGTCAAAAAGGAGAGAAAAAAAACACGAACACGGTGTTCAAAATGCGTAACACTATTTGCTGTAAAACGCTTTGCGTTCACTCAATTGGACAGATCTACAATGGAAATGGTTTGTTTGTGCAGCGAAGGTGTTGATTTGGAAAAATGAGCGCATAATATGACTAATTTGACGCTGAATTATTTATTTTAATCGAGTTTTTCTTTAAAATATAATTAGACTTGTTGTAAACCACATTTCGTTCCACAAGGAACAACTTTTCCAGATTTTAAGAAGTTTATGATGGGAACTTAGTTATAATTAAGCAATAAAATACTAAGAAATTCCGGAAAAGACTAAAATTCGTTTATTTTGACTGGCCAACCAAGGTAAGCTGGAAATGAATAAGTGGGTATGCGATCGTCAAAAATTTATGTGAATACGTGACGGCAATGCAGCCCATTAGGGTGCATCGTTGACGAGACAACACTGTTGCAAAGTAATACCACCTTTGGACTGTTACTTTAATTCAATGGAATTTGAAATCACATTTGCATTGAAATCCTTTTATGACCCAACGTGATATGCTTTTTCAATACACCGATAAAACGGCGACTATTGTAGAATTTTTCCTTAGAAGCTTTGGGCCAAAACCTTTGGCTCTGTGACTTTTTTGAATAATAAAAACTATGATCCTTTAGTGAAAAATGATACTATGACTTATTTGCTTGATGTCTCTTTTATTATAATTTTGAATTGTCAATAATTTGTTTAAAGTGAACCAGACTCTATTCAAATTATTTGATAAATATTTAATAAAATAACGATACACTCTAGCTCTAATGACCATCAACTGAACGTATGGATACTCATCCAACGGGTTTTTCACCAAAATTGATTCATTTGTGCAAAAGAGACAAATGTCAACTCGGATTAAAACACATTTCTGGATGTTTTATTGAGTAATATAAAGTGATGTCAAGATGGTATCAACTTGGTTGGACTTGGTTGCGATATTACCTCAATTTTCTTATCAATGCACTCAAAATTTTAGCAAAAAAAGGGACATACACAATATCGAACATTACATTCAATCAAAATGTTTCATATTACATTTCAAAGATTTAACATCCATGGGTCCATTCACTTGCTATTCCATGGCGGCCTAAAAACACTTTTTAAACTCCATTATTTAATTGCACGAATTTTTCGTTTTTTTTAGTTTTTGTGGTTTTTTTTACGTATTGATTTATGAGTGAAGTGTTTTCGATTACATTCAAATTAGCATTGGTTAATGATTTAGTTGTGAGTGAGTGCCGCGCGAGTATGGCACGAGCAATGGGCAATAAGGAATTGCAATCATAAAATGAAACGGCATTGAAAGATATGCCAGCGGCCATGGTAAAATCCATTGCACTGCTCGGCACAGGTAAATTAAAGCTTAAATACAGTGTTGTTCCATTCGTTTTGCTTCGACGGTTTTTGGCCTCTGTCTGTGCTGACTGGAATTGGCCACTGTAAAAATTGCAATGCACATCCAACACACACACACACAAACACAATCAATTGTCGCCTAAAGCGTTCACTGGCAAAAATGATGAGTTTGGTCAACCGATGTGAAGCCAAACCATTATGCACCACGCGATTGATAGTGCGCGCTACTTGGCAAAAATATGTAGTAATCACATCACGAAACGTGCGTGTGCACACTGCACATCATCATCGGGTCGAACGACACATAAAATAACATTGTACAATTGCGCTCGCCCATCAATTTTTGTTGTTGTTCGTTCTTTTCTCCTTTTGCTGTTTCACATCGGTCTCAGTCAGTCAGCCAACCAGCCCAGATAAAAATTATTGCTTTGGCAATAGCCTGTGAGCGTAGCAAATATTTACTCCTCTTCTTCTTCATTCCATTTCGTTCGCGTTCCGTTCTGTTCTCGCGGCCGTTCGCTCACCATCAATGACGTTTCTTCTTTGCATATTATCAGCAGTGCACCGTTTTGAATCGTGGCTGTGGCTTTAGTGCAACAAGATAATTCTTTTCTTTTTTTAATGCAGTTGTGCATAGCACAGGTTCTTCTTTCACCCGGCCACGGCACACAATTACACTTTAGAATCGAATGCAATTCAAAACGAATGTTAAAATGATGAAAACGATTTGAAAATACCATTTTTATTCTTATCATCGAAAAATTGGTTTTTGGGAGAGTCTAGTTTCTGTTTAAAGAAACCACTGGATGTTCAAAAAAAAAGTAAACACACACACACACACACACACACACACACACACACACACACACACACACACAAATAAGTAGTCGATAAATGGTTTGATCAGTGGCCGATTTGTGCGTGATGTTGTTTGTCATGTTCATCTGGTGTTGGAACATGTTTGCTGAAAATGGTGCAAATGAAGAGAAACACAGAACGGAATAGAATGAAATAAGAGTTTCTGAACGATGCAAAAATGTGCAACAGCAGCGTCATCATTTCGCTCATCATAAATAAATTTCCTGTGGTGAAATAATTAATTAAGTTAGAAAACGCAAAATGCCGCTCGCACTTATAGGCTCGCCATGTATCGCCCAACTGAAAATTAACCGTATTTTCCGCAGTGTCTTTGGTTTTTGCTCGTTCAAAACAGCTCGAAATGCCAGTGATTTTATGTATAATTAGCGATAGTGGCTAACACAGTAATCGTCGGCGATATGCAAATGGGCATGAGAATCGAAATCATATTTATTCTTGTTTTTTGTTTTGTTTTTTTCTTTTTTTTTGGTTCATATTAAGATCTCTAATATATTTCACAAATTGTAAAAATTAAACAACATCATTGGAATCTCAACTCAAAATATTCTCCATTTGGTGCATTCGATTCGATTGGAACATTTGCGTGCAATAAAACGTACGGTGTACAAAAATTAGAACTTAGATTGGCTGCTGTTTTTCGATGCTGTGCATAAATGTGCATGTCTCAAATGTTCACTGTCTCAATTTTGTTTGCCCCCTTCTTTCATCAGCATTTAATGGCCAAATGGTGATGCCCGTTTTTATTTATAGAAGGGAAGAAATTCTTCGATCGCCTAAAGATGTGGACGTGTTACAACATAGTTTCTCACATCCACGGGAATGTGCAATGTGCATGTGACGGGTCCAGTGCTGGTGCTTCTGCCATTGCCATCGTCATCATCGTCTTCGTTTTTGTCGTGGCATCTTCATATTGAGATGTTGAAAATGATGTATTTTTATTAGAGAAATATTGTAGCAGCTCAGTTGGAAACTTTTGCTCACAATCTATGCTCTCTTTCTTGCTACCTTTGCAACGTCCAACATCTTTCATCTTTCACACAATGTATTGATCATTTTTACACGACACATTGAGAAAGAGAAAGAGAGAGATAGCGAATGTGTGTCCGACAGGCAAATCGGTGTGTATACATCAGACAGTATGTGCTCACCGTCAAATGCGATAAAACATGTTAAATCGTCAACACAGCAGTTAATTTACCATACCGTTTTCATGTAGCCCAGCGCATCGTTCATCTCGTTCGTCATCATCGCCACCAATTGGCGTACGGCAAATGCTCCTCAACCACACGCTTCAGGATTAATTTATTTAATTTTTACGTTCTTTTTTTTCGTTTGGCCTGTCCGAACATCAGGGGAAAAAATCAACAACAACAACAACAACAACATTTGTTTGTTGTGCTGTCTTTCTATTCGTTTCATCGTGTTTATGCTGAACGTGTGCACGCACGAACTCTGGATGGCCATAGCCACACATTTTTTTTAAATGAAATTCGATTTTATGACAAACTAATTGGATCTCTGTTGATCCTATCAAAAATGCATTGGAATGAACCAAAGGATTCCGTGTCGTGCATTAAGATGACAACTGCATTTAACACAACCATTCACATCGAAAGACGGAATGACAGAGAAGACCAGCGAGTGTGAACGAGAGAAAGAGAGTGTGAGAGAGAGAGAGATGGAGAGAAAATTAACACGAGCCCACAGCATAACACACGTACTCACCAACTGCTTCCACATTTGCATCTACATTTTAACATTGAAAGGTGAATAAATCAAATTTTATGCTGAATTAATTATTATGGAATGTTCGTACTGTGCCTGAACAGCAACACCATCACCACTAGTCAGCATCAGTATTTTATGCGATTGCCACGCAAAGAAAGCATCAATGGCTGTGAATAACCGAACAGGTTAATATATCGTCATATCGACAATGCACATGATTTATGATTTGGTTTGTTTTTTTTTTCATTCCGTTCACTTGTCTACGTCCTCGACATTCTATCCAACACACACTCACACACACACACACACACACACGCAAACAAAACACACACGTTCACACGCAATTACCATATTTATGTTTATTGTGTTTTTATTTAACGTCTATTTCAATACTTTCGATAAATGATTGGGTTTTTCCTCTAAAATAAAAACAATTTAATTGTTCAATTGGTGCAACGGGATTTTTTTCGTTCCAAATGAAATGAGTAAACATTTTCATTGAGCACTAAATGTCAACGGGAATCGTTCACGTGGTTTTGATGTATCGTGTGTTTTTTGTGCGACCATTTCTCGGTTTGCCTCTTGAATTGCTTCCCATAGTTTCGCCTGTGACATGATTTGTCTCATTAAATCTTCGACAGCTGGTTCCGAATTTAAATCCAATAAATCACCCAAACGATCATTGCTAACCGAATGTAATTGTTGCTGCAATGCCATTTGTTCATCATCGTTATTCGATGGATTTCTATCCGCCGAAGCCACATTTTCTGCACGTTTTTCGTATGCCGCTAAAACATTGATTGAATAAAAATAATAGAAGAAAAAATGAACATTAATAATAAAAATCGAAATGAAATGAGATGTGAAAATCCGAATGATTTTTTTTTTCAAGAAACAATTCATAAAATCATACCGCGTAATGAACCCATTAGCAAGCACCGTTTCGAATCTTCTGGTTGGCAATTCTGTTGGTTGGCAAATTTAAACAGAAATAATTTTTGTTTGTAAGCAAATTTAGTGAATTCAATAAACACAATACAAAAAAATGGCTCATAATCACTTGATCAAATGCATCCACATCCCACACTTGATAACTCAGAAAAAACACTAATAGAAAATTGAATAAATGCCACGATGAAAACATGTTGAACAAATCAAAAACAATACTGATTTAAGCCGCGACTCTAAAATTGCAAAAAATGGTTTGGTTTTTTTGTCGTTAGTTTTATCGCACTAAATCCAAATATCCATTCGTCAGGCGGCTAACTCTTGGTAGACTGTTTACATTGGATGTCAAAATGTGAAACTGAGTGAGATTTACGGAATGTTCACGTTTTTATACGAGCTAATAAAGTGGATGCAAGAATAGTGTTGCATCCATGCGACGAGTGCGGTATTGATGCTGCTAAAAAAAAAACAAGAAAAAAAAAACAGAAAATGAAATACACCCGCCATGGTCGCATTTATAGAGTAGAGAAAAATGGCACCCGAAGAAAAAGTGCGTTCGTACTTGTTCTATTTGCGGGCTAAGTGCAGCGCATCGGCAAATAAATGGCAAATGGGTGTTCTGTTCATCATCGATGGTGATATATTGAGGCGTTGGATTTGGATTTGTCATCAACCACCCGTGACTTAAGTGCAGTACCGCGTAACTCGTTTTTTTTTCTCTCTCTCTCTATTTCCCTTGTGAAATGCAACGTAAAAGCATCCAAGGCACACTCTGTTGCCGCTACTGCAAAAAAAAACACACACACACATTGAAATCAATGCCAACAATGATGCAAAATCGATGTCATGCATAGAAAACTCACTATCAAAATGCACACTATAGATCGTATACTGACCCTTTAAACACATTTTCATTCTAATTTAATCAGCGAGAAAAAGAAAATTAACGATGTGGGTCGTACCACTACACTCACGAACGTAATAAAAAAAACACCATGCAAAATGATGTCTGTGACGTTAAATGAGGCATTTTCATTGTGAATGACGATCGGAAGAGGAACATGAAATAATAAAAGCCTCCTACCAGCCCGCAACAACAACAACAACAACAACAACGAAAAAAAAGTCGGTTTGCAAACACATTTCGTTTTGGCATTGTTGCGTATTTTATCAAATGCAAGAGCACCGAGCGTTGCATTTCCAATTATTCGGGCCACAGGATGACGGTATGGAAGCATTGATTGAAGCCAAATGCTTTAAAAAAAAAAACGCGTTTCTCTTTCTTTCCTCATTTCTGTTTTTCGCGTATACAACCTAGAGGTTGGACAACACAGTTAAATTGCAGAATCAAAGTGATGATAAAACAGAGGTTTTCACATTTTCTTTATTATTATTTGTTGTTGTTGTTGTTTCTGTTTCGATTTGCATTTATTGCTTCTGATACAACGAACGAACAAAAACAAAACACACACACACACACACACACTCACAAATACGAAGCAAAAATAAAAAGCGATCAATGTGAATTCACGCAAAAGACTCGTTCCATCTTCTTTCTTTCATAAAAATTCAACTCATTCATGTCTACTAAAAATTACGCGAAAAAAAGAAGCAGAACGAGCGTTATTAGTTTGTTTGGTTTCTCTTAGATGGTTAAAGGCCTGTATCCGTTCGCACACAAAAAAAACACAACGCACGACGCATGTAAACGATGATGAAAAAAAACAAGCAAACTGAAACAAATGTTAAGTGTGCGTGCCGGATTTTTTTTTTTCGTCATCGTTGTTGTTGTTGTGATCGGTTTGTTGTTCTGGTGCGTTAGCCAATGCATTTAGTTTTACATCTGTACTATTGGATCGCAGTAACGAACAGGTCGATGTCTTGTTTTCGTCTAAGCCAAACATGCATTTCCACTTATTGGCTTATTCTCGCTTCACTTTATATTCACTTATTCCCTTCGATTACCGCGGCTCGATTTTTTTTCCTTCTCTCTCTGTGTTTTTTTTTTGCATACAGCCATAAACCGATGATGCAAAAGCCAAACGATATTCTTTTATAAGAACGTGAAAATTAGCCGAACGCATCAAGAAATTGCGCCAGACAAACCAACCGAATATGTAGTAATTGCGGACGAGTAAATACGGAAAATAAATTAATAATAACCTGGACAAAGGAAAAATCAAATCATTCGTCACGATGCAATATATGGTAGCCACTTGTTCTGTTGCTCTTTCGTGTGCTCTTCTTCAGATTCATTCGCCACGCAGTTGATGCACTTTTTTTTTGCTCACTCAACTCACTTGTTGGCCATTGTACACCATACACCGACGCTTCCACTCCTCAATTCGCTTTACTGCAACTGATTATTAAAACATAAATTGTTTTTTTTTATCTGCTCCTTTTTCGTTTTCACTGAATGAATGCTCAGTTTTTTTTTTCATCTTGTCTTTGGCTCTCTTCATCTGCGCTTCTTGCATTTTCAATTCTTCCTTCTTCAGGAAAATACCAAAACAGCACAAGAAAACCAACAACAAAAACCAAAATGAAAAGAATGTTTCTGTATTCGGCATGCGTGCGCGTTTATCTTTTCTTACTGCTTTTGACTTTCCGGAATCTGGCCGCGGGCAAAATGTGTTTCCGATTGACGCCAAACTGGGAAGCGAATCTGATGCAAAATTGGTGCAGATGATCTTTTCTGGATGAACAACAACACTAGATTTGGTTCTCATCCCAAGTTGGGCACTAAAACTGGTTCAATGTTGTTCGTGATTTGTTGCGATTCTAATTTAATTGATACAAATGTATCAAATGGCATTCATTCATAAATGTTATATCCACGAATTTAATTCAATGAGTAGAATGTTATGTTAAACATATTTAGTTCTAGGTGCGCATTGGATTAATTTATATTATAAACAAAATTACGTGTAAAAATCGTTGATTTTACACAAAAACTGAAAATCATTTTTCTTAACTCGATCTGTTGAACATTTTTTCGTACTTTGCAGTAGTTGCTCTTCTGTTGCTCAAAAGCATTAAGAACTTAACCAATGTTCATGAATATGATGAATGGAGGCGCCAGTTTTTTTCCGCGTGGTGAGAATTACGTAGGCAAAAAAACAACTGCTTCGAAAATCTTTGAAATGGGATTGAATGAATACAAAGCGTCTCCCGATTAGATATGCATCAAATGTAGAAGCAATTGAACTGCACAATGCATGTAATAATCACGGAACAGGCTAATGGGTGTGAAACTACTCACTCCTACACTCCTCATAACTTGGTGAAAAAATCGTTCTAGATGTGATTGCATAGAATTTTTCAATAATTTTTACCTGATATCAATTTTGTGACGTGGCTAGCGGGTTATTTTTATTTCTTCCGTAACATTTTAACCAAAATATTTCAATAGCGGAATTTTACATTTTCAATAACCCGTAAGCCGCGTTATGAAATTAATATCAGTAATTTTATGCATCGCTTCCGTTTGCATAACCGTTGATAGTGCCGTGTTTTACCCATAGCTTGTTGATTTCGCCATTTATTGTGTACGTCCACGATTGCAGCAGCCATATCTGGTGTAATCGAAATTACATCGGCGTCTGATGCACATGACGGCCCAAATCCCTAATTTAATCAAAACAAAATATCCGGTCAAAATCATCACGATAATACCAAGGATCTTGAATAACAATTTCGAAAACATACTCCATTCGCAAGTGGATTATTACACCCAACGTGCTTAGCTCCTGGTGGACATTTCATGTCACCACAATAATCAACGGCTGATGCCAATGCAATCGCAAGGCAAAATACTAATTAAAAATGAAATTTTAAATGAAAATTAGTCTTAAGGTTTGGAACGTTTTTTTATGTTGCGCCTAGTGGTGTCTAATAGACACTGTCTACGCACAAAGTTCGCACAATTTTTATCCGGTATTTTTGCCTCGCACATTTCTTTCGCAATTTGTGCCCACACTAAGGATTTATATTTAACATAGCCCGAGCCTTAACTCATATTTTGCATAAATTTAGGTGATTTTTGCCTAAAATCAGGCTATAGTCCATTTTTTTGTGCATAACATCTGGCGATGATATAGTTAATGTTCAAACCATTGCTTTGAATTCCAAAGCAACGACGTACACCGCGGCTTACACTGTTCTGCCGAATAGGTGTCACTAAGAGTCAAAATTCTCATAAGGCTCTGGCTATGATATTTAAATATTATTTAATCATATTTACCAATTTGATGCTTTAGTGTCATTTTTATGCTAAAACTTGTCGAATTTACTATTATAAATGATGAATAACGATTTTGTTTGCTCTTTGAAGTAAGTATCGGGATCAAAACCACTTGTGTTTATTTCCAACGTGTAACAACTAGTCATCGATTAAGAACTGATAAACAACACCATAAAATCACTGGCTTTTATACAAAGCAATATTTTCACCGATCGCAATTTGGCGATCCATATTTCATACCAAGAACTGTATATTTCAATATTTCAGCAAAAAAAAAGTTGAATAATGAACGAACATTTTTCTGAAACAAATTAATTCACTACCTTATATTCAAGAATAATTGAAGTTCAATTTACAGATTCAATTTGTAGTATTCATTTGACTCAAACAATAGCTATGGTTAAATTACCGCGTAGTAGCAAGTGCTCAAACACACATTTTCTCATTCATTAGAAAATTACAGCTCGGATGGAAAAACTTCGTATTTCATTTGAGTCAGCACTTCTTACATCAAAGCGCCACATCGAAGCGAATAGTTTACATAGAACATTCTCCGATGAACATTTATGCAATTGGTCACATTTCCTTATTCTAACTAAAAGAAAATCAGATGGAAGAATATATAAACAATGATTTCGGATAGAGCATTCGTAATTGCGTGTGAATTCGAAGAACAAAACAACTCAGTGCCAATTGATTGATTATTATTTGTCAAGCGTATTCTTTTAAAAATAATAAATTTGTATTGGCAGGGCCCTATTCTTTGAATCTCATAAACTTGAATTCAAAATTCTTAATTACTTCTCGGGTTTAAGATAAGTGAAATTTAAGTAACTCGGACCGTTTATTAGATAACAAATTTTAAAAATTCGCTGTCAAAATGTATTTCAAGCTAATTTCTATTCGAAAAAATAATTAGATGTACATGTACATCTTTAAATCATTTCTTATCGCATTTAGTTGGACTCCTCTATAAACGATTTATTATTATGTGAATGCATACAATTTTCGATGAAAATACCAATTATAATTCTTCAATTTTCAATTCTAAATAATGGTTCAGAACAAATACAAACCGTTTTTGACTCCATTCATATTCTAAAGTAAGTGAAATTAAATAGCATTCAGATACGCTATACTTACGGTTGCCAATCCGTGTGCCAATATGCTAAAATATGAAAAATAAATCTACCAAGATTTGTATACAGAATCATGCAAATCATATTGATAACACGCGAACATATCGCAGAACAAAACGTCACAGAAACGGTCTAATTACACGTCTGGAAACGCTGCAACAAATAATTGTGAATTGTATGGAAATGTAAGTGCGTGCGGTGATTTCATTCAATTGTGATGCTTCGGTGTACAAGAAAGTGTGATGCTAAATTCCACAGTTGCATCAAACGGCAATTCTTCCTATTTTTAAATAAGTCGTTATTTGAATCAAAAATATTCCAAGAAATATTCATTATTTTGTAACATCGATTTTTATTCAAGTTTTCATAAAATGTGTTTTTTTTATGAACGTAATTTTCCATACACATCATTCAAACCTAGAATAACCTTTTTTTCACTGTTATTTTAATTTTAAATGCTGTAAAGTCTGTATGAAACGTACCTGTAAACTGAATTTATCCAAAATAAATCCAAATCTTATTTAAGTATTCTATGCAAAATGGAAATTATTCTTTGTATTGAACCGATTTATTAAGATTACAGACATTGATTTATTCAAAAATATGAAATGTTTTTAACAACAAATTGTTATGTGCTTGCTACTAACGAAAGTAATGCAAAATAATTTTGATATTAGTTTTTTTCATTTAAATTCAATTTTTTAGTGTTCTTTTTTCTTATTTTAGATCAATGGGATAGATGTTTATCTTCGAACATCAATTGTTTCTGTAAAATAATTCATTTCTTATGAATACGTTTTCTAATGTAAATGTTTTAAAATGAATTTTACTTTGATTTTTTACGTGGATTCATCAGTTCATTTTCTGGTTCAAATATTCTGGTAATTCTTTGTTCAAACGCTTAATAGTATTCATTAATTAATTGTTTAAGTTCAATTGTAACACATCTGATAAATGAGCCAAATATTTTGAATGAATAATCCTAGGAATAATCTGTTGTTTTTCTAATGATTAGGTATGATTGTACGCTACCAGAGCTATATTCAAATGTTTTAACTTAAAATTTAAGTGCAAATATCTGTTCATTGCTTATGTTTGAAATAAATGGAAATTTGAGAGTGAAATGTAAACAGAAAATGAATGTAATGTAAGCAAATTATATGGCTTTTTTGATGGTGTAGCATGTTTTACCGTCATGGTCTTTGGTGACCTGGAGCTTGTAGTCCGGTGTCAATTTCAAGGATTCTTCGGCCATTTTCAATTCATCGGGTGTGTATCCAATAAGTGGCATACCAGACCCAATGTCAATATCCGTAAATGATTTAATGATATCCGTATATGCTGATTGCATCCGTGCGCTAGCTGGTGAAACTTTCTTTACTTGTGGCTGTGGCTTTGTTTGGAATGCTTTCATCATAAAATTCTTGGTATCATTTTTGTATTTGTTACGTGATTTCTGCAAATCGTTCAACGTGTCATTCACCAATTTATGGTTCGGATAAAGTGTTTGAGCTTTACGAATCAATTGAATTGATTGAATAAAATCGTCATCAGTTTTGCTGAGTGCGATTGCTTCATTGACCAGCACATCAACAAATTTGTCCACATCAGTTATTCGGCGCATATCGTTGATTTTATTCAATGCTTTTGCATATTTTTCCAACTTAACATAGCAATCGATGAGTTTTGCATAAACATTGGCCAAGAATTCGTTGCGATCCTTTCGCTCATCATCCGTATTAATTTCGCAAAATTGAATGTGTTCAATGATTTTCAGGCTGGTTAGAATGGCTTGCGTAAACATTTTTTGTTTATAGTGGTCGAGCATTTTCTTCTGCATTTCGATGGTTGCAATTTTAACTGTTGCATAATCCGTAAGATCTTCGCTTGTCAATTTTTCACACGCATCTTCCGTTCCAATCTCTTCAAAATTGACCAATTTTGCCACCAACAAAATGTCCGCTTTCGGTTTAATTTGAAATTCACCAAACATACCTAATTCACCGAACATCCATTTGTAGCCGACAATAAATTGTGATTCTTCACCTCGGCGCATTGTTTCCAAGGCTTTCCAAAGTCCCGGCATCAGTTCATCATATAGTGTAACGCGAACATGTGCACCACTCGTATGACTTGAATCAAACGCATTCTCTTCCGATTCCATAAACATGCTGTAGCTCCAATAAATACGACACCGCCGACGACCAAGCACATCACCACTTCCATCGTGGACAATTCGCTTGTAAATGTCATTTACACACGGAATTGGTGTCATTGTTACTTTGAGCTCATCGAAACTTTTCAGCCATGGCGATAGCACTTGTTTGTCGTTCGTTTCGTCCATTTGATTGGTTTCGGTTTCGAGCAATTCTTCATCTAATGCGTCGATTGTTTGATCCTGTTCAATTTTGAAAATGATCGGTTTTTCCAGTAATTTACGTAAATCAATTGGCTCGTGAAGTTCCATGATGAAATTGCAATTTAGATGGCACGCAAATATATTCTATTAATATATTATTTCACAATGAAAAATGATTTTTTCGACGTACACAACACGTTTTCACTGAGAGTCGTTTGACAAATGTCTTGCTGTGTCCAGTTGACAGATTATATGCTAAAACGCTGACCACTATATTGTTTCACGTATACACACAGACTTGATTGAATCGGTTGAAATAAGGCTTAGATGTTTGAATAAACAAGTGAGAGAACAAATCAATCGTTCTCTTTTGAGCCCTTTTCGTAGCAATAACAAATTTTTATGCTCACTTGTCGACTCTGTTCACATTTCTATTGAATATGACTAATACAAACGTGTATACATTCGACCTGTAGAGTATAGTGCACTTGCGCTGAGGACATCAGTATGAAATTTTGGTGCGAAGAATGAAAAAAGAGAATAAGTAAGATACTCAAACGGTTTTGTGCAGTTTGAATACTGTTCTGAATGTTCTGTTCTCAGTGTAGCATTATGCTAATCTTGTCTGACGCACGCAAGAAGTGTAGCTATGAAAACGTTCAGTTCAAGTATAAAAACTAAGGAGAAATTGAGAACGAGAGAAAAAAAGAGAGAGAGAGAGAGAGAGAAAAGGAGCGGGAAAGAAGAAAAGAACTAAATGTGTCACTGATGTTGATTTGAATGCAATATTTTATTAGACAAATCTGTTTTTTTTTCGTAGAAAAATAACATGTAATATTTCGGTTAGAAATCTGGTCTGAAATATGGTTTATCGTAGACTTCTTTATCGCTGCACAATCCAGGAAAATCGGGATTTGTTCCAGTTTCGCATGCCGATGCAGTTTCACCTTCTTCATAAATGGGCCAATTTTTAATATTTGAGACAGCATAATTACAAGCAAGCAACGTTTTTGGTTCGTCATCAGTTGTGAATTTGGCAATGCTGCAGCCCACTTTGTATGCATCATCCTTGACAACTTGCGTAAAATGGCCGATATCTTTTCTAAAATGCCACATCAGGAAAACAAGCAATTGCAATTGTAATTTTAATCATTGAATTCAGATTTCAATTGACAGCAAATTTTCTTGAATAATAGGAATAAAAAGTGTGTGTCTTACCCGTTGGTACCTTTAAGACTGGTATGACTTCTGATTTCGCCCATGTCAGCGTATTCATATTCACTAAACCAATTGCCGGGCCGAGTTTTAGCTATCCATTCACCTTCAGCTTCACCAGTTTGTGCTAAATTTTGGCCAGCCAAAAAGAACATACGCGTGCTTTGGCATTGATCGTGCTCAATTTTACATTTCATTGTATTGAATTTGGCCAAATAAGCCAATTCATCATCCCATGTCTATGCGAATACATTGAATTACACAATTAAAATATGGACAACCAATCACACAAAATCAAGCAAAATGAAACACATTTGAATTTACCATTGTAGCCATACGTTTGGCTGGTCCAAAACCAGGTGTTTCGCCCATGGCCTGTTGATTTCTTAGTTTATTGTGAGCGTCTAGGATGATTTGTTGTAATTCCGGTGTGAAATCAACATATTCAGCATCATCGGAACAACGTTGATTCCACATCTAATCCAAATATTAACATTCGTTTATTTCTTCATTATTTAATTTTTTTCATCAATTATTTGAGATGCACATTTGTTTTTAAATTTTATTATTAATTTCAGTTGACATTTTACATACAATGTCTCTGCCACATGCAACATGTTCGGTTCCGGGTGGACAAATTTTTGGATCACAATATGAATCATCGGCTTTGGCAGCAACAACAATTATACACGCAACTATAAAAAATTCGATTGTCACATTGAAAACTTCATGCTTTTTTATACATGTGATTGTTTTTTTTTATCGAATTTTCATTACTTACTTAAGATTCTACTAAAGAAAAACATGATTATTTTTTTTAAAATTGTAAACACTTTTAAACTGGTAAACAATTGATTGGCAAAGTTAGCAATTTTTGTGTAAAATTTTCTAAACTTTTTCCAATTGAACGGAGTTTCTAATCGAACATGACAACTTGCACTGATTACCTGTTGAAAATCGGCAACCGTATTTATAATCACTTGTAATGCGGATATTTTCTTTTGCTTTGTGTATCGCAGTTAGTAATATTTGTTTTCTCTTTTTGGCACGTCTCTATTGATATTGTTGTAAACCATTGTGTAATTAGCTCATTATGCAGTTGCAATTTGGAATTAAAATTGAACGCTCGAATTCATGTCTGGTGCACTACTCGGACTTAATTATTTGATGTGAATTTCCATAGAAACATTGTACTCATCAGAATATTTGAATAATTTCAGTTCAGGTATCACAGTATCAAAATCTTCAATTCATTTTACCTGAATTAAGTTCGGCCAATTTATGAAATTTGATTTGAAGCATCAAAAATGATTGATTCATTTGATTTATTCAATTTAGCGTGAAAAACAAACCGCACAATATAATTTCAGATTATTAATTTGCTATAATATTGCTGAACTTCCTTATTCTTATCAAAAATCTCTGTTCGATGAAGCATATCTGAAAATCGAATTGATTTTCATGTAATTTTTCTAACTGCGTGCTAAAGTAATCGCTTCGAATAAAAATGAAACATTTTTTGCATATTGAAAATATGTGGATTGATCAATCGAAGACAAAAATATTTGAAATTTTATTTTACGACAGCAAAAATATCTTCCAAACAAATTGTTGCGAAAAGATTTCGATAATTTAGAGAATTTCAACAAAGTGCAAATAAAACAAAAAAACGGCACATTTCGATGAATAACAGTATTTCGAGTAAAAGTGATTTTCGTTTCGTTTGAAATGGAATTGCGATTTGTTTCCACTAAACTCTCATGTAACTAATTACAGTCATTTCGTGCATGAATACAGACGACACGAAAAACTGCACCATCACCTGTTTAAATGAAGTAATTGACGTAATGGAGTTTTCAGAAATCAGCATTTTATTTAAAAGATTTACTTTTATAAAATATATTTTACACATATTGCAATCAATACGGCCAACAGGTAGTCTACTAGATAGCTTCAATTTAATTTTTATTTTTATTTTGATTTTTGCATCATTTGTGGCATGCAAATCAGGACCGAACATTCAAAGCTATCGGATTTCGATTAAAATTATTGGATTTGGATCAAGTTCTTACTTGAAAAATAGAGAATCAGATTCGGAATCTGTCTTAAAAATATGTCAATAAAACAAACAACAATCTATGAAAATGGTCGAATATTTTCCATTAGAATTTACGCGTCAATAAAATTACCTTTCAAACGATTTCGGAAAAAAGTTGCGTCAAAACAAAACCGCAAAAAAAATTCGACACACATTTTGCTTCAAGTCATTTTATTTATTTGACGATTTCAGAAAAAGAAGATATAGTAAATGGCTAATATATCATTACTGTAGCTGTTGCTGATGCTGTTGCTGTGGCAGTTACTTTTACATCGTCGTAGCATTCACCATAATTACATAGACCTGAGTATATTGGATGCGTTCCCTTTTTGCAGTCTGATGCCGTTTTGCCAGACACATACACTGGCTCTCTTCGCATATTATTTTGATTGTAATTACACACGAAGTAGCAATGGCATTTTTTTTCATCCCAAAATTGAATCATTGCACATCCCATCAATGTCACACTTTCACGGCAGCATAGTGTGAAATGACCAGCACCTCTGGATAAATGAATTTAAAACCAAAAATCCATATTTAATTGAGAATTTTATCACATTTAATTAAACACATACGATGTTTCTCCGTTATCAATTTTTTTCATATTGATTAGTTTGTATTCGTCTATCCAAAACTTGTGTGCAGCTCGAATAACATCGGCAGCGTCATGGCAGTGATTATCTGTGTTCGCCATATATATGTTCTGTCCAACGTGCTTACAATCACCTGAAATAATTCAGAGTTTATACAAATGTTGCTAATTTAATTTCATCTTGTTACTTACACGTATTGTGGCATTCGTCATGACCATATTTACATCCTCGACAGTTACATGCTGCTACGGAACCCAGTTTATCACACCAAGACTTAAAAAATATCGTTAAAATTAACTGAAATTTTAATAACAATAAAATGTAACTCTTGAAATTACCACAGCTGCCATTTTTTTGGCTGGTTTATATCCCTTTAGCCGACCTGATGCAACTGTATCACGAATATCGTTTTCCAAACTTAGTATCAACTCCTGATGTTCTGTCAATGAAACCATTTTTGGTCGCACACAACACTCGTCAAACTATTCGGAATTTGTGAATAAAAATGGGATTAGTATTGATTAATTAGACTGTTTCTATCGATATAAATTTTGGCCAAATTACAAGATACAAAAGCATTCAAAATATTTCGTACCCCTTTTTGACCGCAACAAACATGTTTCCCGCCTCTTTGACATAAACATGGATCACAATAGTTCGTGCCTGCTTCTGCCGTAGCCATTATGCACATAATTAAACTTAAAACTAAAATAAAACGATGTGGAATCTTCATTTGTGTCCCTCTTTCTTTTTCTATCGAATTGTGAGTCTGGAAACTAAATATTCGTCCAAGAAAAAATTTACCAAGAATTTTAAATTGAGACATTTTTTTTACACAGCAATCGATAAGTCGATCGTTTATCACGTAAATAAAATAAAGAAGAGCTTCAGCTACAGTGTTTTGAATGACAACTTGGCCGATGAGATTTTGCATCTGACCTGAATTGACTCAGTGCATTTTGTTTTGATTCTGGAAAAACACTGGCTATGTTGGTTGTGCAACATGTAAAAATAAAATGTGCCATGAAAAGACCGTCTCCAATTTAATGTAATTGTTTATTTATTTATTTTCATTAACAGGCACTAAGGCTCATAACAATGTGTTTGCCACATACATACACACGGTGGTCCATAGATACAGCCAACAAACCGCACATGCGAAACCATGTTGTTCAAATATTGCTACAAAAATATCATCTGAGCAGCTGTATTTAGCTGAGCTCAACAATAACAGCAGTTTTTTTTAACTCCCCCGGCCGGGCCGGGCCGGAACGGTACATGCAACAAATTTTCTAAGAAAGCGCAAAACGAAAAGTGATCATGCAAAAGAGTAAATAGAATGGACAATTCAAAGTTCATGGTCAGCATTTCAAGAGCAATGATTTTTGTTTATTAAGTTTGTTGATTATGATTATTTATTTGTATCGTCGACACGAACATACACAGGGTGTATTCAAAGCAAAGAGAACGAATTGAAATAATCTTACTTAATTCGAAGTATGTAGTAGCAACACTCAACTATGCATTGTCAACCAAATATCCATACAAAAAGGGGCAATGTGACCGTTGCATGTAATTTCTTCGATAAAGATGATTTAATGCACGATGAAAGGCAGACGAATCACAATTATTGCATCAATTTTGCGATTCCATGCGAATCAAAAGTCTGATATAATATTTAAGCAAGTGTCTAAAACAAACCTTCGAGTGAGATTGCAATAACTCTACTTCTGGTTAACCCTGTTTTTTCTTAAATGATATATTTCATATCAAGAGAAGAATAAAGAGAGACAAAAGAGGGAACTGATCTACGATTGCAAATGTGTACATTATATGCGTATTTCACAAACGTAATGTATTTTTTTACAAATTCAATTATAGAGGTATAATCAGATCATTCAAACATTTATCACATCGTGTATCTATTTCATTATATTTTTGATGTATTTTTTAATTCTCAGAGCCGGACACATCTCTATCATTGCAATTTAAGATAAGATAATTTAAAACTCAATAGCGTATTATTTTTGGAAAAAAATAGATACTGGGTAGATCTGCGTCTTCATTTCATTTATTATTTACAAGCAATTTGATATCAAGCTAACAGTTCATTCAAAACATTGTTTTTTTTTTTGAAAACAATAACATATAAACACAGCAAATTTTATCGCTAGTCTATTTATTAATTAAACTTACGAAATAGGTTGTGATTATGATTCATATACTAAGAAAGCTGCTTCGAAAACAGTGAAACCAAGACACATTTACAGCAATTCATTCTAGATAAGATAACGAAGCTTAACAATCAACTTTCGCAGAATTTCAGCATTTTGGATAAATATATTATTCGAAATCACATTATTTCGGATTAAATTCACTTTTCATTTGACTGAAAACTGATTAGAATCAGTTCTAGTTCACATAATTAATAGTCTAGAATTTTCGAGTGGTAAAAAAGACGCCAAATCTACATCTAATCCTAAATATGCTTCTGTCACTTCAAAATATACAGCATAAATATTATCCGGCGATTTCAAATGACGATGAACAATGAACCACACTGAACCTAGAAACTGTAGTCTATATTGTCAAAGTTGCAACGTCTAAAATCTAATAAGTTAAAAACTGAAAATAGAATTTTGGTTTTCGAATACCATTAATTGGAGCTGACACTCTGTTCGATAAGTATTTGTTGGGCATTCAATTCGAATAAGTGCCAATAAATGCCTGACAATTGGGACAATAGTGGTTCCCATTCTGACAGGATTCAACAAAGTATGGAATAATAGCACATGGAATTAGTCTATAGGATAAGAAAAATTGGATAGTTAGTAACTGCTTAAAAGTGATCTGATAGTTTATTCAAATTGACTTACCCTACAATGCAAAGTACCAGTGCCATGCAGTGAGTTCGTGATGTTGGTTCATATTCCAAACGTGTAAGTACGTTTTTGTGGCAATTATAGCAAACAATTAGGCCTGGCTGGGGTCCAAGCGTGGGATTTTGATGAACATGCACCACATGAACTATGAACGTAAAAATCATCATACAATCATTGATTCATTTAATTCATAATGGTGATTTATTGTTGTAAAAATAAATGTTAAATACCTTGTTGAGGAATGGCAGTTGGCTGAAGTACAACTGGGTTTGGTGTATATTGCGGAGGTGGATGTGGATGTGGATGTGGATGTGAATGTTGATGTTGATGTGGATGAGGATATCCCGATTTGCTGGGATCCATTTTCTATTTTTAATTAGCTCGATTTAAACTTGCACAAACCTTATTTCGTTCTATTCTGATGAATAAGCCACACAAACTCCATTTGGCACAGAAAACTGATAAAACGATAACAATTCAAAGTGCTTATCAGACAAAGTGCTTATCTGACTAATTGTCCCAGGTGTGAATGGCTGTGAGCAAAACTGACATTATATATTTTAGTTGAGCAAAAATTACAAATATATCGACTGAAAGCATTGGATATCAGCAAAAACCCAGTATTCAAAACAAATAATTCAGGAATAGGAATCTTGTCGTTTTTGCTCTTGTAAATATTGTGTAAAACTTTTAAGTTAAAAATTAAAGTTAACTTTATCTTTTAACCATTAAAACACACTCCCTATGAGTATTACGGCAATATTTTATTTTCCGTACTGTGCCAAAATAAATAATAGACAACATGATATAGAACGAAATATTGCTGAGCTGATGATTTTTCGCCGTTTTTGCCTTTCAGCATTGATTTTTATATCTGGATGATTTAGCTCAGAGTATTATTTTGTTTATGTTGTAGCCCATACTCAGCGTGTGTTTATTCACAATGTACTATTCATATGACAATTGTATTTTGTTCTTTTGGCCTGAATATATTTCCGAAGGTAAGCAAGATTTGAATTACTATTCACATTTTTATTCTTAGCCACTCACTTTACTCTAAGTTATTTGATTTTTTTGTTTCGTTGTTTTGGAAAATTGTTATGATTTTGATTTAGAATACACCGCACTGTTATGGCAATTGCAACAAATCTTGTTGATTAAATGATTCATTTGATCTCTTTAGATTGAATGAATACAAAAGACTGCTCATTTTTTACCCATCACGAATATTCTATAGAAGTAGTTATTGGTCATTAATAGTTAAGTAATATTTAGTTTCCAGCGACTGTAAATAAAAAAAATGCGACAAAAAAATGAATAAAAATGTACAAATGTTCTATGTTTCACGTGACTCAATATTTCTTTGATGGTTGATTCTCTGAAAATAATAAAATTTAAATCAAAAATTCATGTGCATTCTTTGCTTACAAATATATAATGCTTTGTTTACACACAAAATAAAATTAGATTACAATTTACTTCGATTCGAGTAAATTTAAATTGTAACTTTGGAGTAAATATTAGTAAATATTATTCCAATTTTATTTTGTGTGTACTTTGCATATAATCTCAATGTCACTGTATGTTTTTGTTTATTTCATTTTATTGTAGGTACAAAAATTCGATAGAAAAATATGGTATAATAACTTCGATATTTTTCATTGAAAATAGAAAAATAAGTGGAAACACATTTGGTGTCTTAGTTTATGGTTCATAACTTGATGAATAGAGACTAATAATTTTTCGATGTTTAATGCAAAGATATTAGAAATTGAATGGATACGCTTTGTAGTTTGTTCGGACTAAACACTCAACAATTCACGGATATCAAATTGCGTCGAATTAATTTTGAATTGATCGATTTGCGATGAGGTGACATTTTGACAGAGTTTATCACTAAAACTGTCAATCATAGCGAAATTTATATACCGAAGGATATGAATATGAATATGATTGTGAATTACGCTGAGATCTGTACAATTTGCCCAGAAACCTGACCAAAAGATAGATCTGTCGAAAATAAGAAAGGATAAAAATAATATTAATTAGTATCATCAAGACATTGGAGATTGAAAATACCATTCTTACCAAAAATAAGATTGCAAATGTGACACCTTTGTTACGATTGCTTGTCTTTTCGGCAGGAACTTGAGTTGTCGATACCGGTATGGCTATTAGACACGATTCCGAATGACCATCTTGATTATCTAAGAACACAAAATTCAGCATGTTAAATGGCATTAGAACTTATATTTCCAGTTATAATTTGGCCTACTTGGTGCAGACAAAACCCGTCCATCACTTGTTTTGCTTCGCGTCACTTGGTTTGATGTTGGATTTGTGGCCTCTTCGTAGCTTGGTGGTAAATCCTCGCGAGATGGTTGATTTGCCATTTTGGATCTATGAATAAGGATTTTTTTCATTAAAAATATACAATTGAAAGCAAAAGTGTATTTTGACAAATTAATGAATAAAAAGACAAAATTACATCAAATTTTGTTTCGGAAGTAAAAAACACGTTGAATGTATCTTGTGCAATCTCAACAAGTGTCTGCATTCAAAGGCAACTGTCAAAGAAGTTATGATGCTGTTGCGTTCTTATTGATACTGAACGAAAAATGATTCGTTAAGTATATCATATCTGCATTTCATTTACATAATAAAATTAATTGTCAAGTTGGGTATTGATTTTCTTTGAAATTCATTAATTTTATTAAAGTAATGCAAATTTTTCAGTGGTTTTTCATATTTATTTGACTACCGTGTTAATAATAATTGGCTATTGCCTTTTGAAAAACATAAATTTTAAATAACGAAGTGAATAACCAATGTAAACCGCGTTTAATACGCTATAATATGCAAATGTCAAATGGATGTTTATGTAATGTGATGAGCAGTAAAAAACTCACTGTTTAAATGAAACAAAAATACCAATACCAATGCATATATATAATTTGAATTGGTTTTTCCTCTCAACGGTTCAGACGTGGGCTATTTGGCATGAGTTATTTTCAAAGTGATCCAAATTTAAATAATTTATTTTAACAATTGTAATACCTTATTCAGATGAGATTTAATCTTTGATACTTTGATGAGTTTAATTCTTTCAGATCCCATGAAGAACATGACGACCAAAATGGAGAAAATAGATTCCAATATGTGGACAAATTTGAGTCCACATTTTTTGAAACTTCATAACTCAACACGAAATGCATTTAGAAAGGTATTCGTGCATGTAAACAATTTTTATTGACAATATGCGCTTATCGTTTCTTGAAATGTTTTGATACATTTTATTAAAATTTATAATTGAATATCCTTTTTTTCACTTTTTGGAAATCATTTTGCCCATTTTTGGAATGCATTTTTCCCACACGTCTATTCTGTGAAGTAAAACAATAACCAGAAGAATCTATTCTTGAATGCAAAAGAAAAATTCAAACACATATAAAGAAGCGGTGAAATGCATTTGAGTAAAATATGTCGCATAGGCTGACATTACTGCACTAAATGAATAAAATAAAAAGCCTCGGTGTTTAATGCATGAAAAAATATAATGGCAATAAGTACTTGTTTATCATATGCACAATACGTAACAGAGTCCTACTGAGTCACACTTTGCTAATAATTTTACAGATTTTCTTTTGAAAATATTTCAATTCTATTGGAAAATAACATTTTATCGTGGTCGTTCCACAGCGACATGCTTAAAACTATTTTGAATGTATTACGCATACAGTATAATATTTCCATAAAAATGTAACATTTCAATGGATTCTTAAGCGCTTAATGCATTCTAATTGTGCAAATGCACACAGTAACAATATTTCAAGACAGCATCAAAATTAATAATACAATTTCCTCAAAGGTTCACATTGCATAGCGATTGATCTAGCAAATTGCTTGCTTGAATACATTTTGAATACACAACGGAAAATGAATGTTTGAAATGAATATATATTTAACAATAACAAAAAATTCAGCTGGCTTTTGTTTTAAATTCTTGCACCACAGTTGACACAACGAAGCCTTGGTTCACGGCATGACTTTGAACAGTAGACACATGGAGCGCACAGAAACAGCCTGAAACAAAGTGAAAACGATATAAAGTCAATTGGTTTGTTTGGTTTGTGTTAATTTTTCAGGAATTAAATCTCACCCCATGAGACAGCAACACAAAAATCCCAAATGAGTAGAACAAGTTGAAGTATAACCGACGCGTGTTTGCAATGGCATACGGCATGATTGGCATGTTAACGGAAGCCCAGCGCTGATATTAAAAGCTGAAAATAAAATCAACATTTCACCGTACTTCAAATGCATATTTGTCTCGACTTATTTGATTATTATCATATATATACTTTGATGCGTTGGCACTTGTTGGGTCGGTTGAGACGGTAGATTTATAATTGGTTGCATTACGTTCGGATATAACGCATTTTGAACTGGTTGAATTGCATAATTTGTATGCGGCTGAACTTGAACTGGTGGTAACGTTGAACACCCCATTGCCTCCTCATACGATGGTGCACTTGCCTTTTCAACCAAATTTGGATCACTTTCCATTACGATTACAATGAAATTCTGCCAAATAAAGCAAATATTTGCATTAAGTAAGTACATTTTGCTAATGTTACTTCTCAAATATAGACATAATCAAATATGTTTCACCAAACAATTTTTGACTATAGAACAAACACGTGTTTTAGATATTGGTATTATACAAATGGATTAAAAGTTATGTAAAAATACCTTTGATTATTTGAAAATCGAAAAATATGTACCAACAATCTTTTAATGATGTTCTCATACGCTAATACGTAAAAATGGTATGAAAATTTGAAAAAAAACTTTGAAGCGTTAATGTTTCTCTTACGAGCGTCGAACGAAAAATGCGAATCACATTTCATATGCACATTGCACAGTGGTCAGCACAATGGTCAGCATTCTAAGTGTCAAAATGGCTTTGTATTAAAATGAGTATAAGAAAAATTGATACATTCAACCAAAACAAACTCGACAAACGAAGAGTTAAATTACCATACTACAATTAATCAGCATGATTTGTTAGCGTTATACGTTTGCTTTCAAAATATAAATGGGATTATTGTTCTAGTTTGAATATTTCGTAGAATGATTTTCTAAACAAATAGCTAGGCGAATAGTAGAAGAAACGATGGATAAATGAAACCGCTACTTTTACAATAATAAAAGCATACGTCGTAGTATAATTACAGGCAGCGTTATAATGTCTTCTATTGAGACTTCATGAATTGAACACTAAATAGTAGCAAGCAACCAAAATTTTGGTAGCGAGTAACCAAAAATTGTAAAGATAAATGCTTAGAAGTAGCAATCTTTATTTCGGTAAATTGTCGGAAAATATATTATAGAATGTTCTATAAGAAGAGATTTTAGTTAGAAATCGCATTCCATTCTTGGCTGAATTAACGTCGTTTGACTCAACTCACAGATCATTATCAATTTTATCAAAAGTTTTTTTTTCTGATAAATGGCGACATCTATTGAACATAAATGTGAACTTAAACATATTCCAAAATAAATGTACAAAACAAATGTGAAAACTTGTTTTAATTAATGAAAAGTTGATGTGTGGTGTCGCCAAGATTTCATTATAGCATTTTAAAATGCACCTGTGACTCAGCTTGCATATTGCTCATCATTGATACCTGTCTCTATAATCGATTCATTATAATTTATATAAGAGGAGATAAGCTATCGCTTAATAATAATTACAATATACGTTGGAAAAAATAACCTTATACAAATCCTGAGCCCTATTGTTCAAACATCTTTTCGAGGCATAAATTTCCTTTTGATTCTCAATTTAAATGAATTTTATATGAATTTGCCTATTATAAAATCTTAATGCTGCAGCAACATGTTGATGTACCAACATTTGTGCACAAATCGCATGGGATCATTTTTTGTGAACTTCGTTTCACAGAATTGATTTGAACAAATCTCACAATATGCGTAATTTTCATTTGTTATTTAAAAAAAAAAATAGTGGAAGTTTCCAGCTTGAAAAGATATTTGAGCAACAGGCCCCTCGAGACAGTTAGCTATTCTGTTTTTTTAAATGTTAACTCTTATAAGAGTATGTGGATTGATTACAACATTTTTGAGATATATTTGGATTTGGCATGGTGATTTAGTGGATTTAGGAAGAAGAACTTGCTAAATATACTAATATTGGTGCCAAAATGAGTAATGATCCAAACATCCATCCATATTGACATTTTCCAAGTAATAACAATCTTATCAAATATCATCATATCACAACAATTTATTAAATTTTGAAATAAAAATTCATTCATTGTCTAGTTTTGCATATTCCAAGTGTGTATTCTATCGTATTTCTTCGCAGACAAAATTAAATCAATTATACCAAGCAGAATGTGCACGTTCAAAAGGTGAAACTGTGACAAATGAACGATTTGTTCTATGTTTGGTAGGTGCCAATGTACGTTCCACAATTTGGGCACATATGATCCGTATTTTGACAATCATCAATGCAGTAAGGACACCAAGCGCAACAGGCACACCTGAAATAGATTCAGTCCATTTATAGCGTCATACCATAGCTGAGTCTAAGGTGATTGTTTTTTTCAAATTCATACCCCAACAAACACAAAAGAAGTGCAGCGAGATGAGTCTTTGTGTTTGGTGTATGTTTTAAATCTGTTTCAATCATAGCATGGCACGAAGGACAAGTCAACCTTGCTGGACGTGGCCCAACACCGGTCACGGTTACATTTTGTGGCGTCGCAATTTGTACTGGAATTCAATATTTGAAATTTAAATGCAAAACTTCGCGTTAAGGTTTCAGTTTCAGATGCAATTTTGTAATTTTACCCTGTGGTTGAACAAGAACCTGCGGTGGATTGACTTGATATATTGGATATGATTGCTGCATATGATACGGAGGCATCGGATATGATTGTTGCATCGGTTGCGGCTGTGCCATCTGTCCCATTGATGATGGCATAGGAAATGGATATGAAGCCTTCATTGCTTCTTCATATGATGGTACTTTTGGTTCTTCATTACTTCTTTTCTCCATTTTGAAGAAATATATTCACTCAAATTTAGTTTGACCTGTGGAAAAATGAGTTCGTCCTAAAATGGGAGAGACAATCAACTGAAAATTGATGATTATCTTAAGTTATGTAAAATTAATTATTGTAGGCCAAACAAAATACCACTAAATAAATTACCAATAATATTTCATCAATCACAATCACATCCCTTTTGAATTGTACACTAAACCTAGCACCAAATATGAACTCAATCTAAAGTGTTTGGTTTTATTTGGTTATGTGCCACGGTGTTCGCATGTTTAAAATAGGTAAACGCAATTCGGCATGGCAAGGGGTTAATTACTTGTGAAAGACTGACAACACTCAGAGATACGTTGGCTTGATACCGAAAAATAATCATTTTCGTTAATGTTAATTCTATGAAGAGTGGAAAATAGATATTCACACAACTAGAATGGGTCACAAACTATTTTTATTGTGTATTTGTAATTGCTTCTGCTACATTATATTTTGCGTGAGTTTAGCCGCTTCGCATGCCTTCCCTGTATATGAAAAACCCATGGCGGCGACATTGTTCGGACAAATGTTCAAATAGCGACACTAGCGCCATGTACTTTGCCTTTGATTTCTATAGAAAAAAAATAAGTTCGAAAGCTTCATGTCGTCCCCGTGGAAAAACCTGGACGGAATATGAGCATCATTCGCGGGTGTATTTCAAAAGATTCCTTGAAATTTATGAATTTAGTTTTTAATTCGAACAAAAGTTGTGATTTACCCCCCCGCTATTCACATTTATCATTTTTTTTCATATCAATCGATACATTTTTTTCTATATTGGAGCTTGAAGTGAGTATTGTTATCAAAAGTATTATCATTTGCGAGTTCTATCTATTAAAGGGCCGCATATTCAACTGTAACTTAAGCACAATTGATATTCAATAATAGATTTATGAATTTAATACAAATTAAAAATAAAAGAAATATAATCAAATGTAAAAGTAGTAAAATTAGGAAGCTAACCGATCACTTGCACTCGTTAAGAAACTGTGAACGAGCCAAATCAACATGCAAATCACAAATTATCAATCGTTATTATTTGAGGACTATTCATTCGGCTAGACGGTTGAGGTATTAGTTAGATATTATGAGTTTTCTTAGTTATTTTAACAAAATATACGTTACTGTTATATTGATTTAACTTTTTGTACGTTCGTTTTTTTTATTTCACTTTTCGGTCAGAATTGTTGCAAATACACCGTTCGCTATAAATGAGTTCGTAATTGTGAAATCTGGATTCATTTTTGGTTCGATTCGCAGACATACACATGTATTGGCAAATGTTCGCAGTAAAAAAAAATCCATATAAATGGCGATCACCACTTAAACTCTGGGAATTCTATAGAATCAGCGGTAACAACAGGTAGTTTGAAGTTTACGTAGAATGCACGAATGTACTTGGTTGACTCACATATTCGTCATCATTAGTAAGAGAAGTGGCTATTAGCAACATTTAAAATTTGAAATTGTCAACTGCATTTAACCGCATATTTACAATTATAAATATTATATCTGTTATACAAGAGTAGTATACATTTGTACATTTCGTGTTAATTTGTATTGAAGATCACACACACACGCAATGTTTCATGATGATATTCCAGTGCTAATCGGTGCTAAAATAAGTAATGATACAAATATTTGATTTGATCAAAACATCAATGTATAGTGTTTTCTTAGTAATAACAATCTTATCAAATACTGTAATACAATAAAAATATATCAAATTGGAAATAAAAATTCGTTCGTTGTATTGCGTTTTTCTTTTTCAGGGACAAACTTATTGTTCAATCAAATCAAAGGTTGTGCAAAATGCGGAAATGAAAAAAAAAAATGAACGATGTATTTTATCCTTGGTAAGTGCCAATATAAGCTCCACAATTTGGGCATAAATGATCCGTATTTTGACAATCATCCATGCAGTATGGGCAACAAGCGCAACAGAAACACCTGCAAATCAAACCAATCCATATAGAATGTGATACAATAGCTGAGTCTATGGTTTTGCAAAATGACTTACCCCAACAAACACAAAAGAAGTGCAGCAAGATGAGTCTTTGTATTTGCTACGTGGTTTATATTTGTTTGAATCAGCTCATGGCATGATGGACATGTTAATCTGGTTGGATGTGGCCCAACGGGGATCATGGTTACATTTTGATGTATCACAGCTCCTACTGCAATTTAACATTTCAAAATGTTTATTTAAAAAATCGATGTTTAATTTCAGATGTAATTTTGAAATGTTTTACCCTGTGGCTGAGGAAGAACAGGAAGAACCTGTGGTGGATTGACTTGATATGTTGGATACGGTTGTTGCATTGGCAGTGGCTGAGTCATCTGCCCCATTGCTGGCGGTAGAACCGGATACGAAGTATTCATGGCTTCTTCATATGATGGCACTTTTGGCCCTTCATTATATATCGTATTCATTGGTGATGGTGCTGGTTGCCCACTTTTCTCCATTTTCTCTTCTTCTCGCAAATTTAATTCGATCTTTGGAATTCACCTAAAAAGAAACAAGATTATCTTTTGATTAATTTATGCCTTTTCTTGAAATCATGAGTCTCAACATCTTATAGGAGTCGTGCATTTCATTTTCCAAATGTGAAATTCTCTCAATATGAGCAATTACTTCAAAATTAATTTATTTCAAATAATTCGAAACAATACTATATTCGCGATAAAAGTTAAAAAAAATTGTATCTGATGAATAAATTTGAAAAAAAAAGATAATTTTACAAAATGAATTAGACACACAGAGAAAAATCCATGGCTATTATTCGCTGAGCTTCTGTTAGAAAGCAACTTAACGCATACAATTCTTTGCAGTTGCAGTGTTTAAACACAACTCAAAGTATAAACAATATTTATGGTGTATTTGTAACGTATGACATTTGGTATTCATAACATTCCATTCAGATTCCAATAATTGCATTTCATTCTATTGCATTTTATTTCGCTAAATGCGGGTACTGATTGTGAGTCGAATGCCTTACTTAGTGGCATTTCTTCGAACTCAGTCACATCACCAAAGCGTGCAAGAGACGTGGCTAACGGTCAATCAAAAATAAACGTTCTTATTTCGATCAAACTTGACTATTATTCATACACATATTGAAATCTAGTTGAAAGTCATCTAAATCAAAGTTGACTAAAATCTTCTACATTTTTTCCGAAATAATCACAAAAATGTTATAAATTAACCGAATGTATATTGTATACATATGGCTTCTCATACTTTCGCGGCTTTTGTCACAGATAAATATCCGATCAAAAAATGTCATTAATAATCACGAAGTACTGATATTGAATTATTTATTATGATTTGATCCTAGCTATTCACACGTATCAGTTTTGTTATCAGTAATCGACACATGAAAAAACAATATTTGAAATTAAACTGTGTAATTTTTATAAATAAAGTACTCCCTCTATTAAAGAATCGCACATTTCTTTACTATTGAACACAAAAACACAATTTAATTTCAATAATTTCTTTATAAAATTATTATAAATGTAATAGGAAAACTTGAAAATAAATGTCTTCAATTTATTTTCACCATATTCAATGGATTTTACATTTACTTGTTTGAAATGTGAACAGCTGTTTTGAACAACAATACCCGTCTGACTTGAAACACACTGGTTGAAGTTATGTTTTGAACTGAAAATAAAAATACGTCAAAAAATGTAAATTTTCATGTCTTCGTGTATGATTAATATAAACGAAGCAAAATAACGCGATTACATACATACGATGTTCGTCGTAATCAAACACCAAGACACATAGGTAGCGGAGAGTATTGCTATTTGAATTGTTTATCGGTTTCCATTTTACACGTCATTTGTGTGCTTCATACGAGGCCAACGATCTACACTTTTACTGGTGATGTGAAGAGTAATCGCTCAACTACTAATCAATTGAATTTCTCTGAATCATTTCAACGTAATTCGATAAATTGATGTCACTTGTCACAATTGAGCTATTGTTGCTTGTACAGATGAAATCATTCCATAAATCTTGCAACTGAATTTTATGGCTATTGCATCAGGTTTTTCAAGCCTCATGAGCGGAATGGAATTGTTGAGATGTTCAACGAATACATGTATTCGTTGCATATACACATGAAGAGATAACAATTCGATTACATTTATAATCAGTGAATAAATATAGGCTACAGAAAGCGGTTCTGAAATTTGATTTCGGAACCTATGATGAACTAATACAAGTACAAATGTGCCCAATTGAATGCATGAGAGTAATTATGACTCAAATATTTGAATATGTATGAATGGAACATAGTAAACAATGATATTTGAACAAAAATGAATTTACACCACAAATGAATAGAGATATAGATTTTGCATGTTCAATAAATTTGTAGTTGAATTGAAGCCCTAGAAAAGTTGTCGAATATATCAAAGCGATATCTCTTACCATTTGCGTACAGTATTTAATACAGCTTTATCACGATAGTATTTTTACGTCATTGGCTGAAGTTCAGCCGCTGAACATGTAAAATCTGCATCTATCCATTTCTGCTGTAAATTCATTTTTGATCAAAAATCATTGTTTACTATGTTTCATTCATGCGTATTCGAAAATATTTGACTCATGATTATTCTCATGTATTCAATTAATGTTTATTGAAATGTCTTTGAACGGTGTAAACATGATCTACCTCTTTTTCACTAACGAATCTATTCAATCAACAAAAAAAATCTGAATGAAAATAAAATGTGCATGTGCGACGCAGAATAATAGAACAAACAATTTATGTGACGTGATTCATGATTCAGCTCAAAAAGAGATTAAATTGACATTAATTTCTTGTTCGACTTTATTTTTTAAATAAATTTATCGACAAAGTGCAAAAATATTTCAAGGTTAACGCTTGAAATATATTTTCTCACTCAAATTCCAAATTATTTTTTTTTTGTGTTTTATTCCAACTAACAGGTAGTCCGACAATTGAATATCAATTGAAAATTATTTCATTATAGTGTGCATGGTGTGAGTCTCACACTGTGAGGGCATAAGTTGTAGACCTAAAATTGGAAACCATTAGAACTAAAGGTGATTTGTGTCGTTCTCACGCTGTTCGCTACCAACAAAATTACATGTTTGGCACGAAAGTGAACATTCAATTGATTAAATCAAATAACAATTTCAATTTCATCGTATTTTTCCTTCCAAAAATACAAACAAATATACCACAAATTCAATTGATGAATTGTTTGTTGCATTAATATTTTTTATTCAGATTTTAGTTTGTTAACTGCATTTGGAATTTTCACTATTGGCCGTGAGATGGCATATCAATATATCGTTTTGAATCTGCACTAATTTCAAGTTCAATGTTTTCAATTTTCCTTAATTAGCTACTTTTTTTTGGATGGAATTTCAAATCAAAAAATGGAAAGAATCTGCCTCAAAACCGAATTTCATTCATAATTCACTCGCGATGAAAATATAAAATTTAAAAAAAAAGTGTAATTAATAATACGACTAAATGTTCAACTTCAACACGAAGTTAAAGCTACTTGTACTGCCCCCTGGTGTATTGCGCGCGAAATTGGTGTGTCTGTCAAACGTTTACTGTCGACCTGCACATCTTGCAATTTGTTTTCCGCATCAAGCGATTTACAACATCAATTGAATTCATTCCGGCTGACGCGAAAAGTAAATCAATCAAACTGCAAACATGTCGTTCAAAACTAATACAAAGGTGCAAAAAGTGATGGTTCAACCCATCAACTTGATTTTCCGATATCTACAAAATCGTTCGCGTGTTCAAGTGTGGTTGTACGAAAATGTTTCGTTGCGTATTGAAGGGCATATCGTTGGTTTCGACGAATACATGAATTTGGTGCTCGATGATGCCGAAGAATATCATCTGAAGACAAAGAATCGCCGTTCACTTGGACGAATCATGCTAAAAGGTGACAATATTACGCTTATTCAAAATGTGAGCAGTTCATCGTAATCCAATGCGCCACCCCAAATAGAAAGTAAATACAACAAAACACACCGATATTTGAGGTTAGGTCAGCAGCCGCCAAACAAACACCGAATTCAATACAAAAAACTGAATTAGTTGCAACAAAAAAGGCCATCATTGAGATTCCAACGAAAACATATGCTGCTGAAATCTCTGATATGATTTCCACCTGGCCAGATGTCATTAGTTCATAAGGAATTTAAATTAAGTACATAGAAATTATTGTTTGATCGTTTTATGGATAAAAAACAAATGGATTAAACATAAACCCACAAACCATTCATTTCGCTGTTTTTGAATGTCTTGAAAATATTCAATGAGCTAATCGTACTTTAATTTCAATAAAACTGAATTTTTAACATAACACCAAATACACCAAGGATATTCGTTTATTGAACTTGTTTGTAATGGAAAATGTAAAAATCCAATATCTTTTAACGATATTCTTTTTCAGATGCAAAATTTAGGATCTTCTTTTCACCAGAAATGCATTATATTGCTAAAAATTATACTGAAAATTGGAACATCGTTGCTGAATCTAACGAAATAAGACACAAAACCTGATATGGCGATCGAACTGGACCACTAAATCTGAGTGTCTATCCAATGAATCTTTAATATTAAATTAGCTGGTTCGTGTTTTAGAGTCTAAACATAGTCACGTTTGATGAAGCGATTCGCACAGTTGCATTGAAGATCAATAAAATTCATTAGCTTCAGTGAAGAATTTTTAAATGTTTCACGTGGTATTCATTATAAATATTCAAGTATTTGTTGTAAGAGTTGAGTGAACGGAGTGCCGATATCATTAAGTGACGATTCCATCAAATTCTAAGAAATCGGCTTCGTGAAGGAATTCGGCTTTCATCCGGAATTTTTTCATTGTATGGAGATAAAAAAAACATTTACGACGGATAAAAAAATACGTGATGCCGTTTGATGATGAATTTCTATTTAGTTTAGGCGGAATTCTGACTTCCACTTCACATTTTGAGGAAAATAAGATTCTTAGCCATGTTTTTTTGGTGGCTGCATTCAAATCCGGCATGTAATGTCTTAACTTTTGCCAATATTTTTTATTCTGATTCTGTATCATTCTCTGGAAGGTAAAAACTGAACATCATAAAAAAATACGTGCGAGAGTTATTAGATAAATTCAAAATAGATTTGTTTTAAATGTAAAATAAATAAAAACTGCGAAATAGTTGAGTTTATGTACTTAATAACTGTTCTATAATTAAAAATCTTGGTGACAAAAATCTGTTTCAAAACATAAATCGTTCGGTACATGGTTTCTAAAGCTTGACACGATTTAAAATCCTTGATATGATGAGGCATCATTGATGACCAAATTGATGACCAAATTCAGAGACCATGTTTAGAAACATAAACACGTTGACCATTTTCTGTGATTGCGCGAGCGTGTTTAGCCAAAATGGATGTTATGGATAATTGAGGCGATGCAAAAAATCTGAAAATAATGAACAAAAAAAAACCAATCATTAGAAATAGTAAAATCTATGTTCTAAATGTAAACAACTTAAATCAACTCCGTACTCAATATATGGTTCGATTTCATCTAACGTCCAACGTTCACGTGTTTTGAATAAAATCTTCAGACGATCAATTAAACTAATAGTTAGATGTTGTTCAATCAACGTTCGTACACAAGGAACGTTCGGTACAGAGCGATCAACTATGCCAATTCCACGTAGATAGCACTCCTGTTGAAAAATAATATGAAAATTAAACATTTGAAACATTTATTGAACAAAATATTGAATTGCATAAAAACAAGTACTTTACTTGAATTTGAAAGCCATCAGGAAGTGCATTTTGCCATGTATCCATGAAGTCGGTGTAGTGAAACTTGGTACCCTGTTGCAGTATATTTAGGGCAATAGTTCGACATACTAAATCCTCACGATACGTATACAAACTATGTGAACTAGTGGATTGTGCCGATGGGAATGTGTACATACTGAACATGTGTTGAACCATTTCGGGCGGTGCAGTGGTTTCTGATATGGCATTGAGCGTTTCATCGCGGTCAATCCCATAGATAGGCCATGAATTTTCCATAACCACACCCAAAAGCAAAGACAACAATCGATATTCATATTCAATATCAAACACACGTATTCTGCCGTCATGTTCAAATGCACGGAATTGTTTTAGACCTTCTTCAAATTCGTGTCGGCTGCATTGTGTGGTATTGAGCAGTTGATCAAATGTAAATAGCACCGTTCGATCGATACAATATTCATTTTCTGGTCCCGAGTATCTGGTTAACTGTAACAATTCACCTAATTTTCGAAATTTTGGCTTCACTTCTCTGCATTCAAAGTATTCGTGGAACACTTTTTTCACGGTACGACGTTCTTGTTGCCGTTCAGCCAATGGATCGAAATGGTCTTCATCCTCAATACTTCCCGTTGAATCGTTTTGATTGCGTTCCATTGATGAGTTTGCACGATTTTTTGGGCTTTTCAATGGTGACCGCGATGTGGATTGACCCAATTTCAAATCAGGTATCAACAGAAGGCTATTTGAAATACCGGCTTCTTTCACTTCATACGTGCGATCGTCTGTACAAAGTACAACCTTCTCATTTAATCCACCTAACAGAAATGAAAAATTATTAACATTTGATGGTATTTTGACGAAAATATTGGGCAATACCTTTGAATGCCAGCACTTGACCCCCTTCAATGGCTGACAATATAGCGCCGTTTAATTCAAGCAACTTCCAATCGGGATTGTTTTCCATGTCACCGTAATAGATGACCTGCGTGAGGTCTGTTAAATGCTTTTCATTTAGCTTCGCTAATTTTATCATCGATTTAATATCGTCTGAGGTTCGGATGTATTGGGAGAATTGTGATAATTGAGACATTTGCGATGACTGCGATCTAAAATTATTATTTTTTTTTTTATTGTATCTGTTAGTTTAAGGAAATGTTCACATTCGCAAATGGTTGGAAATGTATTTTATTGTTCTTAAAAGGGAGGATAAACAACTTACGAAGGTACTGTTTCATCATTCGTAACACTTTCATCGATTTCCATTTTAACTGCTGCTTCGTTTTTAGCTACTATGAAAAAAATTACAGATCTAGATGAGAAACGAAAACACAAATAAACTTTTGTTTTGATGTAAAAACATTCGTATCAAGTTTTCTGTCATTCATGAAATTGGCGCGCGATTTTATCGATCTTCATAACCGATTTAATAGGCACACAAAGTCATGTGTATACAATTGATGCCAAACAGTTCGATGCTCTGCTTAACCGATTTAATTCGTGAAAAAATGAGGCAGATGATAATATGAATGTTTTGACATTAGCTGAAGTGACACTCTCTCTGCTCAAAATTAACCTAACCAAAGATAGAAATCGCATTCAAAATAAAAGTTTTATTTTTATTTGTTCGCGGTTTTGCATTCACAAAACCGGCCGAATGTATTGATTGGAAATCAATGGGCAAAGAAACAAAATATATTTTCTAAATAAGTCTTCAACAAACAAATCTACAAATATTGTGAATAAAATGAATAAATTAACAACATTATCACGTTCTGTGCAAGTGGCGAGACGGTGCATATCGACCTCATCGGTGTTAGCTGGTAAAAAAAATTTCCGAAAATTTTATATTCCATCAGAAGTTCGAGGCACTCGATCCTTTCGTGAAAGGCAAAAAATCAAACCCCATCCATCAATACCGCTTGAAACGTACGGCGTACGCGAAACAACCATGACTGATGAACACGGTAATATTGTGGAAGTGCCCGAAATGATTCCGGAATTAATTGTGCCCGATTTAACCGATTTCAAACTGAAGCCATACGTTTCGTATCGTGTAGCTGAATTCACACAAACCGAATTTACCGCCGAAGATTTATTTAATGCAGTTTATTCAAATAAAATTGTTGAAGATTGGAATAAAAAACAATTGAATGAAGATGGAACATCGAAAAATCCATCGGAAGACGAATTGCTGGGACCTGAAGAGGCATTTTTACGTGCTAGACGAACTGGTTCAGACATTTTCGGTGAAATACCAGTTATTGAAGATCATATATAAAGTGTCAATAATTCAATTTCAATGTGTTTATTATTGTATCGAAAGCCTTTAAATTATAGTTCGAAAATAAATGTGCATTGTGCATGAGAAAATATAATTGTTTGATTTTGTTTTGCAGCTCATAGCTAAATTTTACTCCAATTATCAGCCTGAAATGCCCGAACGGAACTGCAGAGTAGGCAAGCATTTGCGTGGTAATAAAAAAAAAGAGACAAACTACAGCATTTCAATCAATTGTTTCGATTACTCAAAAATTCAACTTTAATGGTTCAATGGTTCAAATGAAACATCGCAGGATGACTCACAGAGCCACCTAATGATCAGTGGCGACATTTTACAGAAATTTCCATTTCTATCAGCAACTATTCAAATCATATTATAAACTATGCCATTTATTGAATTCAGTGCATTAAAATTGATATGATTGAGCTGCAAAAGCATGAGAAAGTATTCAAAGAATCTGCTCAACAGGCAAAAGAAAATACAAATCAAATAAATTTATTTAAATGAATTTTCATATAATTTAATTTTATTTCGTTGTTTACTTTGAAGATGATTTTGATTTCATGCTCTTCTAAAAAATTAGTGTCGAATCTCAAATTCAATTTAAAAAAAATGAAATGAACGTTTTAAGCGCTTGCCATGATTTAGTAAATTAATGAAATAATGAATAGTGGCAATTTGAGCCTTTGTGAAAACCACATTCAATTAATTTTGAATTTATATTATGAAAAATCAAATAAATGCAATTGAAAAGAAATAGCTTAATTTAACACAGTCTTTATTCAAACAAATATTTGATCACCAATGGGAAAAAAAAAGTTGTCAACAGCTTAATTGAATGTTTGAGTGGGAGCAAAAACGTATGAACATTTTGATCATATCCTCAACCATTAGTGAATATTGATTAATTTTACTAAAATGATAATGTTGTATTTTCATTCTCAGGCGTTCAATGGTAGTTTTCCGTATTTTATGTCGTTTATTCTGATTCTTATCATCAGTTTCCAATATAAATAAACATTTATGATTGATAGGTTCCAATGAATGCATTGCAATTCGAACAGTAATGATTTGTATTCTTGCATGAATCCATACAGTATGGAACGCATACGCAAGGCCAGCAACTGTGAAAGTGAAAAAAAAACAAATTAGTTATAATTCATAAACGACATCTAGGTTTCTCCTCGACTTCTACATTTTCCCCGATTTTTCGAGGAAAAAAAATCGATGAAAGGCCCAACAATGAAAGTGATGAAATATTTCAAAATATAACAATTTAATACGTTGACTTACAAGCAGCAAAATAGAAGAAGTGCCATTAAATGTGTGCGAGTTGTTGATTCATGATCAACTCGCGTTTTAATAGCGGCATGGCAATGTGGACAGGTGAGACGAGTCGACTCCGGACCAACTGCAGGTGGAGCTGAAATGATACCAATAATGTCATTTATTCATTTGGAAATGGACTAAATACAATAGCTGGCGAAATTTTCAATATAGACTATTTTTTTCATGATTCAAATAATCAAACGGTCACAAACTCAATTGTCATTCGATTCATCAATTTTTACCGAGTTATACAATATAAATGGCCACACGTGTTTGTTTGGATTCAAATCACATTTATTTATATCATGTTTCACAATTGCCGATTTGCAAACGCAGTATTCAATCGGTTCAGTCAATCCAGTTGAGTTTTGAGTACGTGGGCAAAATTATCAACGAAAAGATAACATATAATTGTCTTTCAAGGAGAACGCCTTTATAGAATGTCTTTTACAATAGACCATTTTGAAATAAAAATGAGTTTTTTTTTCTTAGAAGCATTTCTTTCAAATCTCTGTTTTATAAGTTTTCTCATGAAAACTCATGTGCACTGAGTGCATGTCAGACTGGCCATGTTAACTTTGCAATTTGAAACCCATTCCTTAGATTCATACAGGGATTACTATGGGCTGACAATAGCAGCCTATTTGAAAATACCAGCTGAAAATTGCTTATATTGCCTGGAAATTGCAGATATTTTCCAAATAAAACAATGGATTCCATTGATAGTCACACTGAATCTTTAGGATGCACTTACGATTGAGAATGTATCCTAAAGGTTCAGTGTGACTATCAATGAAATCCATTGTTTTATTTGGAAAATATTTGCTATTTTCAGCCGCTATTTCAAGTTATCAGCTATTTTCAGTCGAAATTTTGCAATTTCAGCTATTTTTAGCTGCTATTCTCAGATAGGCTGCTTTTGTCAGCCCATAGTAATTCCTGCATTCATATCACCTTTTTTTAAATTTTCGTATATTTTGAGAATTGTTCATTTCCAATTATTTTTCAATGTGATGATGCATTTTGTGCTATATGAAATAAAAAACTTCCGGTGACGAAACTGAATTAATTTGCTTTGATCACTTTGGGATTTCAGACTCTGTTCGAGAATGATCATGTTAAGTTAACACTGTTAACACACATACATCGATGACGCCATTTTGTACCGGAGGTCCAAAGTGCCAAAGACAATTTATTTCCGATGGTGAACTGAGACTCCGGTCAAAAGGCCAAATTTGAACTTTGTCAATTTCGCTTTGAATCCTTCACTATATGGAATTTTATGGCGCTAGTCTCTACGTGAATGTCAAAAAGTGACATGAATCGTATTGCTCTTTGAACCCGATTAGAGATAATCTACTCAAGCACAATGGAGTTGAGTTTTCGAGGTAAAACCAGTACATCTCCTAAGCACATTTCATGTGCCGAAAAGTTAAAGTGATTTTGAATTGCTAGATTAAAATGCCGATAACAAATCATACGTTGTGTATTTGCATTGATATTTCCGCGCTCAATAGATAACATGATAACACTTTTCGATGTGTGGATCTTATTTTTACCTATAGATATATAAGTATAATTATACTTTTTCAAGGCCCAACATATAAATAAGCAAAAAAATGTGTAGGAAAAAGTATTGACAAATCCACTGTCGCAATTCTTAGCACTCTTCCATTCTTTTTGTTTTTGCATTATTGTATTTAAATTAATACATCCATAATTGTTATCAGATGTTCAATAAACTGAATTGAGATTTGAATGAGTCACATGAAATTTTTCTTGAGGATCTTAAATGATTTTCAGCCATTTTCAAACAATTGCTTGACCTTATTTCTTGTTTGTTATTGTAATCACCATTTCACTATATTTACTTTTCACTCATTAAAAAAAAAAAACTTATTTAGTTCCCTTCAAATAACTCACCGTTAATGATATTGACTGTTTGCGGATGTGGATATGCCATTTGGATATGAAAAATACAAAACGTATGGTCTAAATATTGTAACTAGCTGGCTGAATGCTGGCAAACAACTGAATCTACCAAATGGTGTACAACCTTATAATGGCCGATGTGTGTTCAATCGTTGTGTTTACATATTCTAAATACTCACATGTACAGCGTATGATTGTCACCGTACTTAATACACGTTACACCGTATGCAACACTGTAAAAAATCGAATTTAATTTGCTTCAATCGATAAGTATTAACACCACTTTATATATATATATCATTGTGCACCAAAAGATTAATTAGATGAACGTTTATGAACTTCATAATATATAAAATGCATCATAGTACAAATTCTGCACCGATCGTCTGTTAAATTAAAAACAAAATACGCACCTCAGATTTATTTTTAAAGGTTATGTCAACCTAATTATTTTTAAACAATCAATTGTTTCCACTGCCTTCACTTAAGCTCTTCCAGCATTCAACATTCCCGAATTCTCATAGTTTTTACTATAGGTTTACAATTGTTTGAACCTATTTTATAACACGTGTATGCGATTTTTTACAGTGTAATGAGCAGTTGATCTATGTTTACATGTCTGCGCTTAGGTTTTATATACAGCAACTGATAATGATTTTTCATATTGAACTTATAACAAAAAAACACCCAAACGAAAGATAAACAATCGCAGAGCTGATGAGTCACTTTTACACAATTATTTTATTAATTAATAAGACGTCAAAGGTAATGCCGATAATGCCCATAAACATGGTATTTTCAAGCCCATTTTTATATATTGTAATATTCAAAACACCCACTCAATATCGAAACTGATGACCGTTTTTAGATTCTTGGCGCGAAATTTCATTCTGTGGACAATTAATTAGATCTGCAATAGACATATTTAATACAACCAATTTGTATAATGTGCAAATAAACTGAAAAAATGTGACGAGTATCTGGAGAATTGGAAAACATAGAAAGGCTAAAGGCAGAACATTTGAATGTATCAAATGGCATGAAAATTGCACGAACATAATAAAAAAAACAAGTCCATGAAAGGAATTTATCCCTCTCGAATGCGTACTGCCTGTCAAAATTAGGCATTTAAACAGTACGTATTCGTGAGTGATAAATCCGCTATGGAATATATGCTCCACTGCAAAGACTTTGTACGCAATGCATGGAAATTGCTTGAGGTGTGAACAGGTCAGAGCCTAATTTCAAAAAATTGTCTCAGGTTTTATGAGCTACAAACGATTCAATTTCTTTCAAAAATATAATTAAAGGATTTGAATATACATTAATGCGAATAAATTGTTCATTTTTCATGGCGACGAAAGAAGTGAGGCGCCACACGAAATGAGAAAGTGAAAAAACAACACCAACAATGTAATCAATGTATTTCAATCTAAGTAAAATGTGCCATTGAAATTGTTTTCACAGTACTCCACTTCAATAAACGTGAAGGCAATTGTATTAATGACCATTAGCCGGCTAAACAATACAAAAATACAATCAAATAAATGAAATGTTTTTAATGTGGTTCGCGAATGTTATTTGATGGTATTTAAATCTAATACAAAATGATCTGAAAACAAATTAAATTGATTACGTTATTTGAAGAGTGGCTGCAGGAGTTTTAAACAATTTGGTCCAAACACATGGAACATGTAAATATTCACAATGTACATGTGCTCATGTTTATATTCATTAAAATAGATGTAATTGTTTTGATATGTGATCGAGGAAGGTCGAAATGACCACGCATATACATATGTGCTAAACTAGGTTAAAGGAAAAATCATGGAAAATAATTGAAAGTAATTTTGTTCAGTTCAACATTGTGACAACTAACTTTCACTTTCCACACCCGAAGTTCTTAAGACAAATGATTAAATCTTGAAAATAGCAACTATTCCATTTTTTCATACTAACATTTTGTCTTGGCTGAATAGTCAATTGGATTTAAATTAGTGCACCCACAATGTTTATCACATTCATATTTCATTAGCAATTAAAATGATTTTATTCAATTATCAAACGAACAACTGAAAACTGTTTCCTCGTTTGGTATTGCATTGACTTACTTATTCGATCATATTTCACTGCATATTCGTCTGAAATTGTAAATTTGCAATTATTTCACATTGAAATTTACTTGGGAAAATTATCGATGCACAAATCTTTTGAACAATTTATTTGAGTAAGATGATGCATTATGCTTACACTTATACATTACGTAGTTATCGGTTACATTGTTATAGTTTTTGAGACCAAAAAAAGTACAAAAATATGAGAATGCTTTTGCGAGTGGATTTGGTCTTCTAAATCAAATTTTTGAAATATTTATTTAAAATAGCCTTAGGTGTACATTTTCAGGGTCAACCCCTTGGGAGAAATTTATATGGAAATATACGTTGGGAATGAAACATTGTGTAGTTCACATAGCTATATCTTGTAAACGGTAGGGAATTTGACTTCAGCAAAATTATAGATCTTGACTTGATGAAAAAATTCTTCCGGAGGGGTTTTACCTCCAAGGTGTCAAAAATGACCCCAAACATCAAAATCGAATATTTCCAAAATTTGACGTCCTAGATCATTTTGGACGTTACCATTGAATTTAGGAGACCAATTCCAGTCGGAATAGCATTCTCACGTCTTTGTACGTTTTTTCAACTACAACAGTGTTATTAGTGATCTTGATAATTGATCATTGACATTTGAAGTAGCTAAACGTAAGCGGATTTATGTCCATACTGTTATCATTTCATTAGTCACATCGAATCCCATATTTTATTATTTTACTGGATTTTGCTGCATGTTTGTTGAAAGTGCAAAATCATAAATTGATACTATTTTTGAGTAGGAATGACAAAGGTAGACCACAAAGTTTATATGGCAATATTGGTCCAAAATAAAATCCAAATTCCTATCGTAAATTTAAATATAGTGAATCATGTTCATCTCCTACAGTTGATTTTGCATCTTTTTTTATAAGTTCAATTTCTGTAATATTTGTTGTCAGTGACAACTTGTCACAACAACCAAACAAAATTGATGACAATATGGTATGATTCATTGTTGACGTTTCAATTGGCAATCGACCGTTACGATAAAGAGCCTACAACGAAACGTATTTTTTTTATAGTAATCTCATTCGGTTGACTAACTCTGTAATCGAATTTCTAGTAACCTTCTTCATGTCGATGTCATTAATGATTGACGTATTTTCAGATTAATCATGCAAAATTAAATTGTTAAAAAAATACTATGCTCTCATTACAAATGTTGAACATGCAATTAGAAATTAGAGTTTACAATTGAAGGTCATCGTTGAAATCTCGCTAAATTCGTTTCCATGATTAGCTTTTTGAAGTTCAATATCAAAAACGATGTGAAATTTTATTTTGCGTGTATAGATGGCGCTGCAACGATTCTACTTCATATTTTGATTGGCATCAAGCTTAGTGGAGGTGCACGAATAAAAGCTAACTTACAAAACATTAATGTTAAAGCTAAATTTAAATCTACAGCAGAATAAGTTGTAAGGACAAATGTTCAAAATGTCTACACTTTACCACATTTGACAGGAATTTTCGTAACGGAATAACAAAACTAGCCGTGGTAAAAATAGTAAAAATATTCATTAAAAATCACTGCCAAGTCAATTTAAATTAATTAATAATGAGCACGAAGTGACATCTTCATATGGTTTTTTTTCTTCGTTATTTTGGTTGTGAATTGGATGGGAAATCCGTTGCAAAAACATACTCACATCCATACGACAATTTTCGAATAACTATCAAATTTCATTATTATTTCAAGCAAATGGGCTTGTTGTCGCAAAGTTCACGAATAAATTAACAAAATTAATTACGTTATTTTCGTACGAAATAACCACATAAACTGGATTTAATATGGAGATATGATATTTTATAAAACTCATTTCGAAAAGTCTCTGTTTACGTTTGTTGTTATTCATGTGCTCGTGTGTGTATTTCTGTTATTTGAGTCAGACTCAACTGACGGTTATCCATATCGATTCATTTTTTTTCGACAGATTAAGACGAGAAACGGCACCGAACAGTTAATTCAAAAAATGCATATCATTAGATCATGGCTCATTATGCACATGTGCCAAAACTGAAAAATTTCAATGATTAAGAATAATATTTGGTGTATTGCACCTATATATTCATTGGTGTTGATCTCATATTTCGACAGCACACACGTTTCATAGCCTTAGCCGGGAGAGATGGAAAAGAGATAGAGAAAAAGAAGTGTAAGAAAGAGTTTGAGAGTCGTGATTTAGATGACATCAAAATGTACGCTCACTTACACGGTAGCTTCATCACTTTTACCTAACTTGTAATCGGTGATGTTTATGCAAATTGTGAACAACAGTCGCCATGCAGAGACAATTCGCCTGATATGCGATACCATGCTAATGTCATTTTCGTGGAACCAAAGCGCATTGATGATGATACACACATAACTTTCACGTGTGTGGGAATGCAAGATGATGCCAGCAAAAACACGCAAAACAAAAACAAAATATAACACCGAAATACACACACAAACACACAAACACACAAACACACAAACTCATACACTTTAAAGTCATAAAAAAAACCAAAGTGATATTACGCAATCATCGTATCGCTGTAAAAGCACAGGCTTCTGATAAGCAAAATAACGGAAAATCAACATCACATAGTTTTAGCTTGTATCTCGAATTATAGACTGAGGATGTGATAGCATTGGCAAGCAACGTGACATTTGATGAAAAATTGATGCTTTTCTTGCTTTTGATCAAATGTATTTTTGTCTATGTTTTGTGGAACAGTCAAAAGAAGAAGAAAAATACCGTCTGACAACTGAATCGAACATTTTGAAACTTCATATTATTCATGAGCTCATTTCTCATAGTAAAAGATAGAGACAGCGAGTGAGTGTAAGAGCATGAGAATTACGTGTGTCTGTTTTTTTTCTTCTTTCCCGAAATGAAACAATTGTACTGGAATCAGTAGAAGATTTTCAAGCGCGTAACGGTTTTTTCCACCAAAAACAAAACTACTTCTGCATGGGCGATATGGATTTTTGGATTTGAATACGTGCGACGGTTGGGTTTTCGTTTGTGACACACATCAACGCAATTTTCTCACACATCTCCTGTTCGTATCGATGAACGGTGAATAATGTGGCAGAGCGTGTATGCGTTGATGTTCCATCTCGCAGCAAGTGGCACGAAAGGCATATACATGCAGTGAACGAAACGACAAGGACTTTTGCTGTACTTACAAAATGTACAAAATAAAATGAAGAAATGTGGATAGAGCAATAGCAACAGAATCCAGCATCCAACAGCAACAGCAGCCGTTCAACAACAACAACATCAACATCGAGAGAAAGAAAAAACTGACATAGAAGAATATACGAGAGCCGAACATGAAACAGCCAGCGAAATGGAAAGCAAAGCATATCCCCATTGCCTTGGTACCCGTGTTGTGAGAGAGCACGATGAGATGTGAAGCCAAGCCATTTCAATGGGCAAATGGACCAAACAGTTTGATTTCAACATTGAACTAAATCGCTTGTGCTCGTGCTGCTCTCGACTCGTTTTGCTGTGTGGTGGTGATATTCAGTGAGCGATCGTGTTCATCAACCGAACACACAGATTTGATTAACACAAACTCGATTTGTGTAATACAATTTTTTTTTTTGGAATTTGGTTTTGTCCACGTTGTTACATTGGGAGCACAATTTAAATGATTGTTTGAACATTGAATAAATGTTGGAAATAAATGACAGATAAAATGTAATGAAGTTTATTTCGAAACGACAACAAACAGACACACTCTGAAAAAAAAATATTGTAAAAATGGTTCCGAGTTCTCATATGGTAAACGTTGGTGTACAAAATTAACAGCTATTAGTGTTGCATAAATCAAATTAAACTGAATGAAATTAATAAAGTAAAATACAATAAACAAAAAAAGAATATTGGTGGTAAAATACACGCTTTAAAAAAAACGGTGAGAGTGAAATAACATTTTTATTAACGGACAAACAAGTTAAAGCAATTTGATTATTGGTCCTTCCGAGTTTTGCAACATTTTTGCCTAAAGATTTCGCGTTTCAGCATCGTTCCATTGTAGGAAAATCTAAATAAATTTACGCACAATATATTTCAATATTTCGGTATCCAACGATATTATGGGACGCTTAGCATGGCAATAATATCAGCATTACCAGCAACACCAGCCAAGTCAATGGTTATAAATTATTCATTTGTGGCGATCGAAAAATAGAATTGTGCTTGATGTGTGGTGAAAATGGGAGAAATGATACGAGACTGTAATAGTGAGTGAATGAGATAGCAAGACTAGATGAAGAAACAGTGAACGCGAATAGAGCGCGCATCAAAAGGATATTTTGCACAAAATAAAACCAGCGTTAAACGCCGAACCCGTCGCTTAAACTTTCATTTGAAATGGGCTGCTAAGGGATGAGACAGATAGACTACTTGTATTACTAGAAGATTGAAATGCCACACTGTGCAAAAGCACTCAAAAAATTGATACACAAACAATTTAGTTCGCGATTTAATCTTAATTCAATTTCGAATAAAAGCAAAAACGATTCGTTCAACCATTCATAAGTATCAAATGGCAAATTAAAACGACCGAGACGCACACGCAAGCACACCACACCAAAATACATACACACACATAAGACATAAAGCGAGGCGAACATAAGACAGAGAGAAGAAAGTGAACGAGTGGCGTTAACAGTCATCAGCGATATCTTCAAACCAAAAATGCCAGCCAATGCAACACAATGCCACTTATTAAAATGAGAATAGCCGAACAGTGATAAAGAGTGCTTGCTTGATTAGTGGAGTTTGTGGAAATAAGAGCATTTCATTGTCGAAAAGTTTAATAAAAGCATATATATCATTTAATAGAAACAACAACAACACACACACGAAAAAAAAACACGAACAGATAGCAAAAACGCATAACAATTGTCGGTTTTCAAACAGTTTTGAGCCCTGGGGAGATGAGAAACATCCGATAGAATCGAATCGCCAGTTAAATGCAAAAGACATTCAATACAGAGATCAAATATAAAACGAAGTGATAAATAATCGGGCACTAAATAGCAAATAACAATCTGGCATTTTACGATAAAAAGCGTAATTTTCTCTTCCTCTCTGACTCTCACTCGCTCTTTTTTTCTGTTTGCTCATCGGAATGTATGGATTCTTAGTTTGTGCGTTCAATTGATTGTGTTTAGCATAAAATATATTGGCAAGAAGGGTGAATGAAAGGAAAAGTGCTGCAATTTTTATTTGTTTGGCATTTTTTTCACTTCTACTGCTGCTGCTGATGTTGTTGTTGTTGTTGTTGTTGCTGTTGTTCACATGAATACGGTCGAATGCCGCATTTTCCTGGCCCATATTCATAATATTGTGTAACATCATTTAGCATTAAAAGCCCATTTAACAGTTTTCAATATTGTAGCTAGAACGAAATAAAAACGAACACGATTAAGCTATAGATCAAATTTAAGTTTTCCTGTTTAACATTCAAATTGTGAACCGATTTTATTTTGGAGTCTAAATGATGTAATTTTTTCAGATTTTGTCTGGTTACTAACGCATAAACGCATCATATTACTTCGGAGTGAAAAAGAAAACGAAGAAAAAAAAGAAGAAAGTAAAAAAAACAACAAATTTCACACACAAACTTTGACGGCAAAATAAATAGAAAACGAAGAGAATAAAAGGATCAATTTATCATGTAAATAAATGATGATAAATCAATATTTTGTGGATCAATACGGTTTATGTTGAGAGAACAAGTGGTGACGACGAAAAAAAGTCGACGTGATTTTGGATTTGATTACGTACAATTTTTTGTGTGTGTGGTGAAAATCGAGGATTATTGTTGATTTTGTTCTTTTCTATTCATTGTGTTTCGCCAAGTCAAAAGTACAGACAGACAACACGATATTTTGTTTTAAAAAAAATCCATTTGAAAGAGGCTCCACTCAACGCATTGTTGAAAATCAAGTAAGTTTTGTTACATTAAGTGGCTTATACTTTATTATCTATTAATGATATCTTGACTGAGAGGAAATTGAGATTTTTTTTTTTTTTGGAAATTCATGCTCAGTAATATTCGTAAATCCGATGGATTTAAGGACAAACATTTCATCATTTCGCATATGAGGCTGAAGCTTAGAGCATGATATTTAATTTAATTTTAGCTTTTATGGTAGCCATATTCCGAATAGAGTTTAGACCTGAACATCGATGTAATGAAACAGACTCAATTTACGAGAAGAGATTTAATAATGTGCGTGTGCGTGTGTGTGTGTGCGTTTGTGATAGCGACATGGCTGCACATGAACATCAATTAAAACAATGAACTGTAATGATCATTAGTCAGACATGATTTATTCAAAGCGGTGAAGCGACCATAAAAACTCGCTAGGGCGCGTAGTAGGCTACGTCATGTGATTTGCATAACGTAGTGTGTGCACGTAGTTTCGTCGTTGCACCGCTTTGCATTTATCTGTCATATCGAATATGATTTTTTTTCACTTTTCGAATATGTGTTTCCTGTAAACATAACACAGTGACTGTGAAAATTGTATGCGCTGAGCACAAATATATTACCGCAAAATTTGACAATTTAAATATTTGCTACTTTTCATTCACTTTGAGAAATATGCGCTGAATAAATCGAATACATTTCCGTTGTAATTCAAATTTTGTTTTCCTCCCATATCTAATCAATATTATGGAATAATAAATGCGCATACATAAATTTTCACCAAACACATTTTTATCGGATTTTTTTCCGTGTTTTGTTGTTGTCGTTGTTAAAATCATATTTTGGAATTCACATTCGAAAATTTAATGCAAAGAATTTATTTTCGATTGCTAGTTGCACATATTGTAACATGATAAATGCTCCAAAGATCTTTTTTGCTCGAACTTTGAGCATCAGCAATCCTTTTGAAACATGAAATAAACTGTCGCAGAATCGATTAAGGCTCCACCTGTCTCAGGTGAAGCGCTTTTGCTCGAGCTACACATGTTCAGGAAAAATACTCACATTCCCATTGATTTTTTTTAGTACAAATGCCAGTATATATAGAATGTTACATGAATGTTATGTCAGATGACTGCCAGATGAGGGAAAAAGTAAGTTTCCTACTTTACTCTATAATGTCTAAGACATATTAATATCATCATACAAAACTTCGAATAGGAAAAAGTGTAATCTTTTATTTGCATTTGATATAATTGTGCTATAGCTGTTAACATTGGTTGTACAGTGTACCGACACACACACACACAAACATTAGTAGAAACAAATTCATATTCTGGCGGTGAAATTACCATCATGATATTACAGCTGTTGTAAAATGTTGATTCACTGCCAGAATATGAATCTATTACAACTGTTGTTTGAGTGTGTGGGTGTGCAGTGAGTTTTCATACACTGCCGTCTACATGTAATGCTGACTTGTCTGATTAAATGGAGAATGTTATCTTTAAGTCATGTACTAATAGAGAAAAGAAAGAAATCTGACGGCTTGTTCACTGTCATCTTTTGCTTTATGTCATAACAAATAGTTGTATTTGTATTGTAACGCTGGAAAAAGTGTTCCAGACTTCTTCCCCAGGCTTCAATTTAAAGCTTCAAGCTTATCAGTCTCATTTTTTTGCTTCTTTCACAATATATTGCTTTTTTTCTCAACTTCCACTCAGCCGCTTACCTCTCAAGAAAATTAGATTTTAAAACAAGTATTTTAAAACTTTCAATTCCATTTAAAATGAAACACATTTCGAAAGTTTTTGTCAAAAAAATTTGAAGGCATGAAATGTGAGAAGAGGCGAAAAAAATGCATACAAATTACACATCATCACAACAGAATGCGTTCCGTAATATCGTTATTTTGTTTGCAGACATAATAATAAAATATTTTTTTTCCAAAAACCGAATCAAAGTGGATTGTGCCCGAAGCTAAGCAAATTCCATGCGTCTTAACGTAGTTGAAAAATTTCCGTTTATTCGTTTTACTCTTTCTTGTATTTTTTATGTTGTACGGTTGCTGCCAGAGTACGAAATCTGAGTTCGAAAAAAAATCGAAAGAGAATATTTGGTAGAGGCAACAAGTGCATCTGGGATTTCATCTCATGCAAATAATTCCAACATCATACGTACTATTCATGTCTGTTGCAAGTCCCATTCACTCGTACCACACACACGCACACACATACATACGCACCCACAAACGATTTGAAGCAATTTCTCGAGAAATGAAATAAGTAACCATAAATGTCAAACGCAAAAGAGCATGCTATTTGACTCGAACCAATCAAGTCTGCGGTTGAGTGCAGATATAAATCTCATGTATATATATTTCGGTTATTTTTTTCAATTCTCCATCCCATTTTGAATGTGTTCGAAACGTGAATTTACAACGAAAACGTTTTGCATTGCATTTGGTTGGCGTTTGGTCCCTGTTTGCACCAGATTTGAGTCGTGTGAGTGGATTTGAGGTGAATATCGTTCACCTTGATTCAAACTGATACAAAAATGAGTCGCTACAATAATGAATTTGATTTTAATTTGGATCTTAACCATGTATATGGTGTATTTAAGCATCTATGAACGCCTTATATCAACCTTGACGGTACTTAAAAGTGTTAATATTTTTTCAAATTTAATTTTTAACGAAATAAATGTCTAGACCTAACCCTGAAAACATCCTCTTACCTCCATTTTAATTCTATTCAATGTTTTCGATGTAAAATTTGTGGCATTCAAGTGTTCTAAAAAAGGAACAAGATTCTACCGTAAAGTACTAAGTAATTGCATTGCAAAAAGAAAATCCCGCTGAAGAGTTGGAAAATGGCCCACATTTTTCCACGAATGATTTTTAAAGTGGTTATAAAGTGTGATCAGCTCTTCTATTTAGAAAAAGAACTAAACAAAAATTGAATCTAATGGAATAATAAAAACAATCAGATTTTTGTTGAAGGGCAAGCGTTTCTGGTTCCATTGAAAGAGCCTTTTGCAATATTTGCTCATTTCTCTTGCGTTCGATTCATTCGAAAATCAATACTTATCATCGGCCATCGATTGCATCACGTTCTGCAATGATGTTTCATTTCGTGCTCAATCAAAACTGTTTTCATTTTCCTTGTGATGGAAATGCTGCTTGAAATTTGGATTTATTTTGTATGTGGTGTATGTGTGTGTGTGTATGTTATAATTACAAGAGATTCGACCATGTCGAAAGCTGTTGGAACATCCATTTGAAATATTGTGCACACAACTCATAATCCAAAATACCACATAAGTCATATGCACGAACACAATACCGGGGACACAACGGGTTCGATTGAAAGTGAATGGCGATGGCTGGTTGGTTGGTATGCTTTGAATGTTTGTGCCATATTTTAAGAATCGATTCACATTCACGAAAATCATCAACCCCAACTTAATGCCAATACGGATTGCGGACTGGACCCAGAGAAAACTGAAAAGACGAGAAAACAGCAACAATAATCAATGGCACACCATTGCTGAGCATTTTGGATTTATCAGACCCCGTACACGCACAACAATCATTGCGATTCGAATGAAAATTCGGCAATGATGGTGCGCATCTTGTTACCACACCACACATTGACTGCTGACCATTTTCATTTGAAAATACTCATAATCGCTTTGCCGGTTCAATAATACTGTGCGCTCATTCTCGCATCTTTTTTTTGTTCGTTTGGTGTGTGCCCACAATTCGTTCGCGTTGTCCAAGGGGTTTGACTAGATGAACATCTTGCATGAAAATCCTACAATTAGCATTAAAATTAAGACCAAAACATGTTCAATGAACTGTTTGCTTGAAAACCCCTTCACTCGACCCCTGGTTCACTATGGTTTGTCATCCCAAATGTTACCAGAAAAACAGAAAATCGACAAATGTGGAATGCGAGCCGCAATACACAAAAATAATAGCGAAATATGTGCGTGTGAGTGTTGCGGAGAAAACGAAAGCAGCATGTTTCAATATTTTCCGTTGGTATTTATACGAACGGATGCAGCCTGAACACACACACACACCCTCCCATCCTCACTCCATCATCATCTTGTGCTGGTTTACTCACCATAAACCAATGTTAAGACAAAGACGCCGTTGAAATAGTGATATACATAGCAAGATCTGAAATTCCGGTACAGTCGAAAAATGAAGAAAAAAATGACCGAAATAAAGATGACTCACATAAATACAGCGAAAATCCCGAAATAAAATTATCACGAATGGTGAGGCACACCATAAAGCATAAGCAATAAAAGCAATCTACGTACGTGTTTTTGTGCATTTGATTGTGATATTTTCGGTAGAGAGAGTGTGGTACTGCCATACTGCCACTGTCCCTCCCCCCTTTCAAGTGATGATGCGGCCACATCAACGCTTGGTAAAGTGCCACCGACTCATTTGCCGAAAGTTTAATATTTTCTTATGTCATTGGGTCATTGAGACAATTTTATTATGCGATTGTGCAACCAAGGAAGAGAGAAAAAAAATAGAGATTGAATGGGAGGAAGAGAGAGGGAGAGAGGGCGAGTGCGTGGGGTATGAAACCAATGCTGACGCTATTATTTCAGAATGCCATTAACATGAGATAACAAAAATAAGCCAAAACACACCGAATGTACGGCGTACTTATACACATTGATACACATTGTATGTGGTAACTAATTCGAAATATATTTGCCGAAATAAAATTACCGCACAACCGTTGTGTATGTGAGAGCTTCGTGTTAGTTCTTCGTTGATTATTGTTGCACAGCTTTTAAGCACATTTGCTTCACTAGATAGTTCAGCTCAATTGTTTGTCACATCACTTGTCCATTTGTTCATTGAAGAGATATAGTCAATGTCAATTTGGCATTGGATGAATTTTCTGAACGGAATTCCTTCGTCAATGTGTTCCTTTTTCTTGGATATTTATCCATACTTCAAATCTTATAAATGCCACACAAAGACAAAGGGAAAAAGGAGAACGAAATTTTACTTCTAAAATCTGATAATTATTACATAGGAATGGATTTAATCATTTCCATGTACATATGTTGTCGTTATCACTGTTTGGTTGACATAATGATTCATCAATACGCCAACCGATGTCATCCATATTTGGTCAGATGCCGTAGTAGGCCATCACACTGCAGTTGCGTAGAAATGTGGTCTCTACTCATTGATTGCGAAAAAAACAGATCACGGCTTGTGTGTGTACTAGACCTGCTCTCGAACACTTTTTCGAACACAATTTGCTACATTGCTGCTTGGCATTAGTGTGTCTATGTGCTGCACACTAATTTAAAGCGGCAAACTAGCGTTGACAGTGTAAAAAGAATGGGCAAAATGACGATCAGAGGATCGTGAGGGCACACACCCGACCATAACTTTTGAGCCACATATCCAAATTAGATCAGTATAAAATAAGCTTTCTAACGAGACCATACACATTGAAATATTTTTCATGATTAAAGAGATGAAAGCTTGAAAAAACATAAAAAAACAAGAAATTACGAATATCTCAAAACCGTAAGCAATTTAGCGGATTTAGCGGGTGATTTTCGTTCGAGATACGTTTATGGTTTTTTCCGTCAAACTTTTGTCCAAATTTCATTGAGTAGTGTAATTGTTCAAGAGTGGGTGGGCGCTTCGTTGTATAAACTCCTTCTTTTCCGGCTTATGGCTTATGGGTGTCGCAATATCGAAAAAAATATCTATTTATAAATGCGTTGAATGACAATGGAATATCTTTTGTTTCTCTCAACCTTACAAATACTTCATACAATATGCCAGGCGTTCATAAGTTGAAGAAGAAGAATCACTATCGACACACTGACTGCCGGTATTCAATAGTTTTCAATGCCATTCAGTGGTTTTCGGTTTTCAGTTGCCATTTAAAATTGACTGAAATGGAATCTCAATTATGAGCTAATTTTACCAATTGATTTGAAAATGTTAAGAAACGTTGTTGTAAACGTTCGGAAAAGTTCGTCTTACTTTTATATCAAATTGTATCTACTATTCCAAACGACCAGTGAAATAACAAATAACTAAATTTCCTAGATTTGTGTTTTTCTGGTCTCATAACACATTGTTTTTTTTTTTTTTTTTTTTTTTGCTGTGTACGTGAAGTGTATCTATTCTAAAAAGTCAAAAAGTGCTGAAAATTCCATAAAGTTTCCAACTTTGATTGTTTATTGCCTGTGGAATTTGTTTCGAAATTCTCACCAAAGAATGTTTTATTCACGAAATAGCAAAGCAGCCAAGTGCAATCTTTGTCGTATATTTTAAATATGTATGCGAAATGGAAAAAGAGCCAAAGCTGAAACCAACTAAACGGTAAATTTTCCGCTAGAGCTTAAGAAAACTGTATTTAAAAACATTTTCTCTATCGATTTTGTTATTTGGTTGCGTTGTTTAACGTTTAGTGAAACATTGTGAGACGTGCTTGCAATGTGCAAAAACAATTGCATCGGCATCCCAAACTAAACCAAACCAAACCAAACTAAACTAAACCGAACCGAGCCAAAGCGCGCCACCAAGATGCACGATTGCACTGTGCTTCAGTATTGGATGGTATCATTTTCTCTGCAGACGAGCATCAGTGCCAAACATAGTGCACACGCACACGCACACGCACACGAACACACCATACAAACAAATACACACACAATTCAATGTGCGCATATGTTACAAAGCATTTTCTACGAAATTTCATGTTATATACTGCATGATTCGACCATGAGACATGAGAATTCGATGAGAGAATGCCTTTAGATGTTTAAGATTAAATGCGTTCCAGGCACATACACACACAGCGCAAATGAAACAATAAAGCAATTCATTTTTCTGTTCTTTTCGTTTGCCTTTTTTGGTTCGCCTGCAGCACATTATTTTAAGAAATATTAAGTCACAACGAACCTTTGACACAACAAGACCACCGACCGAATGTGATGCGTTTTTTGTTCCTTCCACACAAAGACTCTGTACAAATCGCACCAACAACACACAAAAAAAACATGCTGAAAATGAAATGGGCTGGTGTCAAAGTGACATCGATTTTTTTTTACAGCAAAAAAAACGAGATGTTTCTACGTACAACATTCCGGCATTATACTGTGTCACGAATCGTTTATTTTTACATTTTGCACAGACCAACAACAACAACAGCAACAAAAATACGGAAAATAGCACATGAAATGGATCCACAACGAAAATGAAAAGTACAAAATTAGATTGAAACTAAAAAGAAAATAAAATGTCAACAAATTTCAATGCAACCGAATGAACAGAACGAACCCATGGTTTGGCCAAACTATATCCAAAAGAGAGAGCATCACCGCACTTCTATTTTTTGTTTTTTGTTTTTTTTTTTTGTATCTAGATTTATTGTATTAACGCTGAAAGCATAGCAACGTGTGATCAAATCAAGGAACGTAACAATTAGGATGACAGTGAAATTGAAGAGGGTAAAATTAAACAATGACTGGAACTAATGTTATCTTTCAACTTTGTTTCGGCCTGTCAACATTAATCAGACATTTCAACATTTGTTGCAATCCAAAATTCAAGCGCTCACAAAATTTCAAGTTTTAGACATTTTCACGTTTAATTTGGTTAGATACAATCGCTTCTAATTCGACATTTTTTTTCTCATCCGGTTTTTTGTTTCAAATATATGTGAAATAATTTGCAATGCTATTTTGTGGTTAGTTTGGGTTTCAGTCTTCACAATTGTTCTCCGTATCAGGGACTATTACTGGGCTAAAAATAGCTGAAATTATAAAGCTACTTTTTTATAATTAAACCAATAGATTGAATAAAACAATTGATAGTCATTCTGAATCTTTGAGATTATTAAGATGATCTCAAAACTCTCAAAATATTCATTGAATCCATTGTTTTGATTTGAAAAAAGCAGCTATGTTGAGCCGATATTTTGAAATATCAGCTATTTCCAGCTTTCACATTCTGAATAGCCCATAATAGTCCCTGCTCTGTATTCACAATTCTACATTTTTTCCCAACAATTCAACGAAAATATTTTCCATGCCACATTTTCCCTTTTATTTTATTAAAATATTTTCTGATTGAGTTCATATTTCATAGAAAAAAAGAATTAAACACCGTTTTTTTTTGCATTTCTAAACGAACGAGGAATGATTGAGGTTTAAAACTATTCTCATATGTTCCATCTGTGGGCACTTCATGGCTCAGCAAAAATTATGAAAGCTGCTATTCAATTTGTCTGAGCAAATGTGAACAAACAGATGGAATTTTTATGAGAATGTTCACTTTATGTTCACCCACAAATGCAATTGGCATGAAACATATTGAACTTGGAGTAAATTGAAGAGCCCATAAATTGATGATTAATTGGCGTTGAGATCAATAAGGTAACAAAAAGTGCATAAAATAACGTAAAAACGACCTCAGAATCAGACTTTAATAGTCATGATTACAATGCAAAATCGCATAATCAACATAAATCTTCAACTATTTAGGTTAAATGCATTCACCTCATCGTTCAGCTTCAATGAATCTGATTTCGCAGTAGTTTATAAAAACATCATGAACGAAAAAAAAAAATTAAATGAAATTGGAAAGAAATGTCTTGATTGGAGAGAATGAGCCAGAGAAGTGAAAAAAAAACCAGCGAAAGTATTGTTAACCATTAGAATTGGATTTATGCCATGTAATGTGGTATGTGACGAACATTAGCATGGTTCCTCTGGTGTCTATCACCTTGAACTGTATAGCTTCTCCGTGAACTAGTCGAATTGGTGCACAGCACGATGAAGCAACAGCACGAAAACAGCAACAACAAAAAGATACGAAAATTTCTTCCGATCAACAAATGCAAATGCTTCAACAATTTGCAAATGCAATGCAATGAAAATGTTTCTATCGTGAATGGTTTTCTTTCATCGCAGAGATGAAAATCCAGCACATGCTGCAATCATCTGCATTTTGCCACGTAATAAAGTGAAACCCTCTCACCCTTAAACCAAATTTGTGATAATATTCCACATCAGCTGAAGCTTTGTTTGCATTAGCATTTTGCTAACATCACACAGACATACACACAGACACACACACATATATATATATATATATACACTCACGACAAACCACATCAACAATGTGGAATGCATCGGAAGCAATTTGAGTGTGTTCGGTGTTCTTCGCAACATTATATTCGCTTTTTTCGCTTCAAACTGCCTCATCAATGTCCTCGACGTTCTTCTCGCTGACTACATTCCATATTTAGATTGATCTCGTTTTATTGGCTACATGCATACACACACACAAACACACACACACACACACACAATGAACGAGATTATGCACAAAAATAACGCACGACGAACACCATTTTTCGAAAAGAAAGAATGTGACGGATGAAAACTGTATCGAATTCTATTTCAATATCTGCTGGTTTTTTTTTCGTTGTTGTTGGCGGTGGTGTTGCATGAAATGTATACCGTGTGGTATGCTTTCGATGCTTTGCCATGCTTTTCATCATTCAAGATTATCTGTTTATTGACGGCAAGTAAGCGCTTTGTGCAAATGCATACACACATACAAATACACAAACACACAATATACAACTGATGCTTGGCAGATGTAATGGAAACTTGTGAGCATGACGATAAAAATCGATGCTGAAATTTGTGCATCGATGGTGTCTGTGACGGTGTCACATGGTGTGTTGTGACGACCGGTTAACAATTTTACTCGATGTTATTTGTTGTTGTTGTTGTTGTTGTTGTTGTTGTTGTTGTTTTTTCCCCCAAAGGGAAAGGTAAATGCAAGCAGGTTTTATCGAACCAAGATTTTCTGCTTCTGCTGCTACTGATGCTCTATGATACGATGTGAATCGCATCATACGATGAAAGACAGGTGGGAATACTAACGATTTATGAGCGTAATTTTTTCCATTATTTACTAGAACGAACAATGATATGAAATTGGTCTCTCACTTGGTTGACTACTCCATTTACTGGGTGGGATATAAAAGTGAAAAGTAATTTTATCGTGTTTTGGTCATGTAAATTCCATTGAAATGAGAAAAAAAGAAGAACACAATGACATTCCATTTGCGAAATCGAAATTGTGTACGTGTTGTTTAATGGAGTTGGTGTTTGGGCGGTTGATCGATTGTAAATCAGTCGGTAACATGTTTGTCGGGAGAGAATCCCCGTTCTCTGGAAAATTAATGGAAATTCTATGACGCCAAATTGCCGATGTACATTATCAGCACTCTAAATTGGCTCGACCTCAGACTACTCGAACGAATTTCAATTTTCACACTCGGAACAGTCGACGACACCGTGCACCGTACCAAATAGTACTTATATACCCAATGACATTTCGGAAAATGTCTTCTGAAATTGAACATTTTTCCCAAAAATGAATGAGTGTGAATCAATTTACCTGCACATTTTGTACATTGTAATTAAACACTTGCACAAAATATGCAGCTTAAGTCCTAAAAATGGGTAATATATTCTGGCCGAATACAGCTGGTAATAGATTAACATTTCGCGGAACAAAAAAAAAACAACAGTTATTACATGTAAATTGGATAATCAGTAAGTCGATCGATTTGATTTAATAAAAAAAATATAACATTTGAAATGTACAGATGTGCATCATCGAAACCAATTTTCATAGCTTACTAATTTCAATTCATTCAAACAATATATTTATTTTCCGCTTTTCATTTAAAATTGGTTATTTTAACGTGAAATCGAACCAAATAATTATATAATTGCAAATAACGACTATAGTCGATCACAAATGAATGTGTAATCGAATTTAGCGGGGGAAGGTTGCAAAAGAAAACCAAAAGGCGGCACTTTACTCGGCGGATACAACGCGAATTTAAAAGTATTTTTATTTGTACGCGGGTTTATCATTTGTTTTAATCATTCTCAATAGAAAATCATTTATCATTCAACGCCCGTCTAGTTCGTAAGCCCAAATAACATTTGCCATTTGATAGACAACGAAGTCAAGGGTTTTCTCTCAAATATTGAATGCAATGTACGTACATTACAAAGATATTTTTCAGCCTTCATACGGATATTTTGCCAATCATTTATTTAAATTTATGAAAAGCTATTTCCTTTTGTTCGTAAATTGTTGAGAGGCAATCTTCTTTCAAAAAAAAGAGCGTGAATGCGAGTTGAATTTGAAAAGATAACTTTGCTGCAGGAAAATAAACAGATGAAAGGTTATTTGAAGCACTGTGTAATTTTTTGTTAATATAGTTGTGTGACAAGCGCATCCCTTGTGAGAAAAAACGATTGCCAGCCAGTCGACTGTTAGACGACTATAGTCGATTAATTTGGGACAATAGACGTCTGAAACCGATTTTTATGTACTTTAGACGGTTTCAGTCGATTGCCAATCGATTTCCAATCGTTTCCAATCGATTGCCAGTCGTTTTTTGTCCCAATTCAGCCGTTTGCCAAACGACTGTCTGTTCAATCGTTTTATTTTCACAAGGGATGGATTCGAATTTCATTAAAATAATTTCGAAAACATCCGAATTAACTGATCAAAAGGTCATTGATTTTATTAATTTCATATTCTTCATTAATCAATTTTCCATTGGAAAACGTCAAAAAGGGAACACACACACACACACAATGTGCCAATCATTTCCATTCTAGTCGCATTTTCGCTTAAGGCGAGCGATTTTGTTTTTGCACTGAAAAAATTCCAATTAATTCATCTCTGACTCAATTTATGTCTATAATTTCAATGATTAGATTCGCGATTCATGGAATTGGAGGGGTATTTAATTGAAATTAAAAATATTCGAACCTGAAGATAGGCGAAAAAAAGCACCGAGTCGACCATAAACAATTGCCGCACTTGCATGGCTAATCAAAATTAATATGATTTTGTTGATGTGGATGCGTCACAGTGGGCGGTGCGTGTAGCGGCGGTTAGTTAAATTAGCCGCAAGAGATGTATACCTGAAAAATCACTGCACCAACGATAAATTTATTACGGTTATTGCAAATTAGCCTATTACACCAAATGAAATTGTTCATTCACTTGCCACCCAGACGAACGATATCGATGTTGAGCCTCCATAGCACTGACAATGAAAGATACCTGCATTTTTATTCACTGTCTAGCTGTGTTGTTTGTGAACTGGAGCGATAGCAAACCAAAAGAGATACGATCATAAATTTTCTTATAAAATGAAATTATCTCCGCAACAATGATTTCATTTTCCTTCCCATGGAGCCAACAAGTTATGATGGTTATGGCTCTTGATGAGATGAACCATCAGCCCCACACTGGAAAAAAAACCATTCCAGTTTTGATAATCGTTTGGTGTAATCAATCTTGTCACTGATATTCACATCTCACGGAGTGGATAATCAAGCAACAAAATCTCCCGGCTGAATTGATCCTTGGAACAGATTTTGACCTAATTTAACTAGAGTTTTATCCGCTGGCAAAAGCTCAATTTCTGTAGGATGTGTTGTTTTTTTTAGCTCTGGTTTTCAATTCAATTTATTTCGATTCGCATCGCATCAAATTTACGGCAGTACACTATTAACAAAATGGTGTGTGACTGTGTGTTTTCTATCAATGCAAGAGTAAATGTACAATGTACAACAATGTGACATATGAAATGTATGTGTATGTATTAGTTATAACCTCTTGGCTCTTCTATTACGACTACTTTCTTCAAGAGACGCTCTAACAACTTATCAGCTCATATTTTGGTTTTTATTTCGTTTTTGTCATAAAATTGTAGCTAAATGCTCTTTTTTTCTTTTTATTCTTTGTGTTTGTGGATGATCTTAAGTTTTTTTTCCCGCTTGACGCATTGTGAAAGTAAAAAAAAAGAAAATATAGGACCGAAGGAGGCAAAAGTGAAATAAAAATAAAAGGCCGTAAATCCATATGAAAAAGAAAAAAACAGACCAATAACGGCTGCAACAAAATGGTTCGTGGTTTAAGTGAAGTCATTTTGTTTCGGTGAAAATGCCGGAGATTTCGAAACTCAATGTTCGTTTGCTCTGTTTTGGGGGTGTGGGCTGTTTTTATGGGTCGAATGGATAAACATTGCGAAAAAGTTAGGATTTATTCAACAGTTCGATTACGGTCTGATCTCTATGCTCAATAAATTCTTATTGCGTACAAACACATCAAGTCTGTTGTGTATGTGGCAAAGAGGCAAAGCTCATAAATTGATATCGGTTGTTTGTCAAGAATTATGTGCAACTAAATGTTACTTAATAGCAGAATGATACATGTAATGTGAATATCATTTTATGACGACCTAGTTTGTAACACCATCGACCTAGCTGCCCACCATCGATGGAATTGTGAACACTTAGAGAAATAGCATATGGTCGTGAATGCGCACTGCCACACAAACACATACATACACACATGCTCACGCACCCACATACTCAGGAAGAGAGAGAGAGAGAGAGAGAGAGAGAGAGAGATAATGCAAGTGACGTGAACTTTCACACATGTTCAAAGTAAAAAGTGGTTGAGTACTTACGTTTAGTCTACGTGATCGTACCATATTAAACGTAAGCTAATTGATCATTTTCTGTCAATTAGCTGGGAGAAGCTTGTTTTTCGCGCTCCAAACAAAAAACAAAACTCACCGAACTCAAGTGAAAAACTTGTGATGCTCTCTGCTTTTAAGCATTTAGCTTACCTGCGAAAAATATGAATCGCCGTAAAAGTCATTATCACGGTAGTTTGCCGTTGAGTGCATTACAAGCTGTGCCAGCTAAAGGTTTTATTGTTTTGCATTGTTCTTTTTGGCTGCCACTAAACACTTTTTTTGTGTGTGCAAGAATGCACAGCAAAGGTGCATCTTTACTATGTCGTCGTGGATCGCATTGAAAGAATGAAAGAAAGAAAAAGATGAGATTAATGGAAATGAAAACGGTATGTGATTTTACCAAGCAATTATCACAACTCAGCAACGTCGCACTCTGAATGTGAGAGAGCTGGCAAAATATGATGCGAATGCAACGCAAGAAAATCGATTTGAAATCTGTTGGACAAAAAAAAACACTAGCTATATGTGCTTGGCTAGAGATGAGCTTGGCTAGAGATAAAATGTAGCCTACGAACGAGCAAATTGTGAACGATGACGTTGGTGTCTGGTGTGACAACCATGACTTTTATAAAATTATACGCAATTTCAATGCAACGCAATGTTATCGAGCTAGTTATAAAATCACATGCACTGCAGATGATAGAAATTGTTTATCATCGGATTTTTGCACTTTCATCTCAATTTGCAGCACTGCATACGGCTACGGGTGCCATTCAAACTATCAACTAACAAAAAAAAACATCCGGGTGCAATTGAATTACCTAATGACTTCAATTCACTGTGTCATTGTGACAGCGACAGAAATCAAATCTTCGGGTGGAATTTTTCATTATCAAAAACCCAATATCGAGTTGATCGTTTGTGGATGTCACATTGAAAACTGCGAAAAATCTGCATTTTCATTTAAAATATTGCACTATGATTTCACAGTCAATTCGCAATGTTTCAGTGTTCCATTTTTTCCCTCAAGTAATTTTGATACGGTCTTACCGTTTGCTACGTGGAATCAAAGAATTTTGTACAAATATTACAAGAGAGTTCAAAAACGGACACAAAAACTGAGTATTTTAAGTGTCTGTACACGGTTTGCAGACGGTGAGTCTGTCTGTCTGTCAAAGTGAATTCGTATTTATTTTTCATCAACTACTCATTTGTTTGCATAATTCGAAATTCACTGGCATTCACACAGTGCACAATTGCTCAGTTATTACATCATTTTTCATAAAATGGAATTTTTTTCACATCCAGAGGACGATACACTGAAAAAAAATGTCTTCATCGTAAAATTTACAAATATTCCTCGCATCGTAATATACACGATAGAACATTTATAAAAATTATGAAATTCTCTTGTGATGCAAATGACAAATGGTTTCGTATAATTAGCAAAAATTTCGTGCATTGAACGCAAAATATTTTTGAGTGTAAGAAAAAGAGTATTCAACTAAAGCAAATAATCTTTGAGACAGATAAAAAAAAGATGCTCTCGAAGACAAATAATCAACAAATCTTTTTTTGTACTTCAAAGGAGAGCGAAGAAATGAAAAGATTTGCATTTATTTTATTTCGAAAGAAAAAAAACAAACAGCAAACATAAATATCATTTTTTTTTTCATTTGAATGAAAAATCATCATTTTTTTGTATCCTTTTATCATTCGATGTGACCAAAATCATCTCAATCAAACCGAACTATAGCAATCATAAATTGTTTATTGGAGAATCGAATTTCTAATAAACAACAACAACAAAAATCTTCTTCTATTTCATGAGACATATACCGAATTTTCATTTTTTTTTTTGACACTGTACCGTTATTATGAGGTCGACATTCTTTCATCGCCTGTGTTAACATTACTTAATGGCTTCACTGCGTGGCATACGGCGTACGCTGCAAGAAACAAATTATAAACATGCGTCCGCATAAGTTTCAGCTTACTATAAATGGTTACAGTTTTATCGTGTTCATTTTCATTCAATTGATGTATTGTACACCATGTGATGCTAATATGTTACATCATGAACAAAAAAAATATGCATCAACAAATTATGGGCTACGTTTGTGTATGAATCAAAAGCAAACGAATAACACGGAGCGGATAACGAATCATCTTCAATTGATTTAGCACCCCCAATACGATATTGGTATAATGTTCGATTAAATAGAAATTAATTGCAATTTATTGCATGTAAAATGACAAAATGAATAAAGAGAAGAAGAAACCGTTTCTTTTGAGGTTATACGGGTGTACCAATTATCTTTATGCGTTTCTCTATTAACGAAAGAGAACAATGATCCAAAAAATGATAATTCTATAATTTGGAAGAGTAACAGAATATCCGAGAAATCTGATTAAAGCATATTGAATACATCTGAGAAAGATGTGGCAACAACATTGCAATGAGCCTACTAAGAACGAGTTCATCGATTGAAGTAAAGCTCAGCGCTTTAATCACCCAAAGATTTTATTTATGATATTTTTTAACATAAAAATTGAAAAAAATATTTTTGTTTACTTTTTTAAATACGTTTCATTTGAATTTTGATACAATAAAAGGTGGCCTCGGTTTACCCAACCTGAAATTTGCGATAAAATTCGTTCGTGAGTCATCCGACGGCAATCCATTCTTAACAGCGAATAGGACTTTGGTGTTGTATTTTATCGCAGAATTCTATCTTCGGATGTACCAAAGATGTTGATATATATCGACGCATTGCAATATCATCGCAAATTTTTGGCAGGATTTAGAATATAAATTGAAAGCCCTGTGTGTTTTATTTATTCCTTAATGGTTTTATGGTCACGACAAGAAATTCTCACAATTTGTGTCGTATCCTTGTTTCTCATTTTTTTTTATTTAAACGTTATTAATGTGGTATCACGATAGGTAGGAAAAAGGTTTGAGAGTAGAGAGACTTACCATTAAAACCTTCCTCTTTTCATTTCTTTTAGAATAACAATGTCTCAGTTAGTGAGTTAGTAGGTAAATAATAACAGTTACTAATCATCGGGGCAGCTGATCATCAAGCTAATGGGTTTTTTTCCCGGAGAAAGCTAATTTGATTGAATCTAGAGCACTGAGAAAATCTGTAAATTACCGATGGCTATATTCTTAAGACTTCGATTATTCGAACTATCGAGTATTCCAGGTTTTCAAACACGTTTTTTCGAAAAGAAAACCGTACGAAACCAGAATGGTTGTGCGTAAGGAGCTGTGAATACACGTAGTTTCATGAGTGCAAATATAAATACGTTATGTTTGTTGTGATGCGGGACCGTATGGCTATAGTTAAGCTCTTGGTATTCTCATCTCGTTGTCTAATTTTTTTTGCCTGTAAGCTTTAAGCATAAAATTACCTATTGTTAACTCAAATATATATTCCTAGATTCCTAGATTATACATAAAAACATAAAGCATACCTACCGCTTGATGAGAACTGAACTAACGGTACTCCTACTCGATAAATAGCTCGATTGAAAAAAAGGCGTTTTCATCGAATGTGAATATGAACATTAACGTTCACGTCAAACAGTTTCTTGCGTCCAGTTTTTCATTCGATGAATTGTGCGAACTTTGATGATTGATGTGAAATTATATAACAAGAAATAAAGAAATTGATTGCAATACCAAAGCCATAAATGACACGCCATAACACACACACTCACACACGTATAAAAATGTAATTTAACTTTGTGCAAACTGAAACTAAGTTCGATAACATGATGTCTGCGTTTATCACATTACCATGAATTGTATCCCAACAAGACTAATGGAAGAGAACACATTTTTTGCATGTGCATCATAATTTCGTCACATTTTGATAAATGATGAAATATATGTACATTTTGCACTTCAATGAATCCATTGGCATATGTTGGTCAAGAACGGGGTGAATAAAAATCAATGAATATTAGATTGCTATGTTTAAATGAAGTGGAAAATTAATTTTGTAATTTTAACGTGAAATCCGGGAAATTTCCAACAATGTTTGCTTGTTATTAAATTGCTTTTCCAAAAATAGTCACATTTTCTGTATACCATATGTGATATCTGGTGGAGCATGTGGTTTTTTATTAGTTTAGTTCGAATGTGCAAGAACTATGCTCAACATTCGAAACATTCTCTCTATGAAGTCTTTAATGTGTGAATTACAACACTCGTTTATAATTTAAAACTGATCGATTCGTACACTATCACCATATATAATGTTTTGATATTTAATTTATTTTTAATTTTGATGATAATAATCGAATAATAAACTATGGCGGCAACGTGTCTGTTAAATCGAATTATACGTCCGGTTCATTTTCAATTGTGACTACGACACCAACAAAAAATGCATCCACATGGAATGGCTGTGTTGGAGACATTGCGTTTATTGCAAATCTAGTTGAAGTTTTTATTGCACGGCGACAGTCGTACAAAATAATCGAGTGACAGATAGAAAAAAAACACACACACACACACAAAATAAAACTCGAGAAAAATGAATCGAAAACCATTTAATGCGTTACATTCCATTGATGGATCAACACTGAAATTAATGAAACCAAAACCATTTTTATGTCATTTTCAAGTGATAAAAACACTTGAGACAGCAGCTATGAAAAAACACGATAGAATTTCGTGAAAAAAATGCAAAGAACTTAGACATTTAAGATGATGATTTACATTTGCGAAGAGTGTTTGATCGAAAATCGAAAAAAAAATTGAGTGAGTTGTGAATTTTACACGTGATTACACATGAATGGAGAATTCAAATTAGTATTGAATAGTAAAACTATTGAAAAAACAATTCGATCATAAAAATTTCGAATGCGAATTTATTTATGTCAAGATTTCAAACTGTATTTTTGTGGGTTTGGCTCAAAAATGTCGATAATGTTTGGGTAATCATAATAAAAAACTATTTTGATCAATTGAGAAGTCTCATAAAGGAGCTTAACAACTCAATTCATTCAAAAATCATAACACAACATAGAAAAAAAAAGATTGAATACTGGATTGGCCAGATTCATAAGTGAACTGAAAAGGCGAAAAGGCTTGTTGCCTTTTGAGTTTGGTATACGGATTACAGTATACGCATCGAAAATTAACAACTACAATGCGATATGTACCATCAGATTCATACCATTCAACCGAGCACAAATTTGCCACTTTTTATTCTATGTTGCATCGGACTGTAAACACTCCCAATGACCGAAGAAAAATTCAATGGAGAAATCCATTGCACAAATGAAATCACATATAAAAGGAAGGGAACCCATGCAAAATTTAGCCGGATTTAGTCTGATTCGGTTTCAATGCGATGGCTTCATCATGATTGAAATCGTTTTCTCATAAATACGGCGTGAAATTGTCTGAATGTAATTATGTGAAGATTGTGAAATCGAAAAATAAAGTAAATGCGAAAAATAAGTCTGGAATTTGGTCGATTAAATGTGGTAATCGTGATAAAGAATTTATCGGAGAAACCGGAAGGGAGATCATTAAGAGATTCAAAGAACATTGTAACCATATTGAAAATAATGGATCTGAAGGGTTGGGTGTTGCATAACATCCTCTAGAAGGTGGTCATTCAGTTGGTGTAAGAGATAAGAAAATGTTGAAATGTGTTCACACACAAAAATTGTAAGCATTGATTACATTTTTTTAAAAAATATACAAATGAAGGAAAAAACCACCGAATAATGATTTCAGTCCAATATTATTCTTGGTTTTACAACCACTGAATCGTACATCTGAGTGTTACATGCAAAAAATCGTTAAATTTTGAATTTAAATTAAAATACATGTAACCAACTTTGAAAAACAAAACAATACACTTGACACTTAAAGCTATTGTCGTTGGGTTTTGTTTATGTGCTAAACTACGTGCAATAGTAATTTTCAGGTTCATCGTTACTCTGAAGATTATTGGAGTAAAATGTAAGAAATTGGATCAGATGATCTGTTCGACTTGTTGTTTGTACTTCGTTGGAATCATTCAATAAATAAGATCCATTCGCATTAGATAAATTTCCAATTCCGCAAACCCGTTCCAGTTTCGTTTCCGATCATTTGTGTGGTGTGTGATAAATAGACAACAATAAAAGGCTATTCAACCGATTTTTGATAATTTAATGGCGCTAAATTACTGTTTACAAAGCACATTTTCCAGGCTATTTTGTTATCTAAAGTATAGTGCTTGCCAATTTATATGGTTTTACACCATTAATTTTGGTTCTAATAGTGTCACTTACATTATATAACACAGCAACTGTGAGAAGTGCGGTTAGATTTATTTTTGATTATTTCTAACAATATACGTTTGTTTCACCGTTCAAAATTGAAATTGTACCGTTTTTTTTTTTTTCAACGAACCGAAAAGCAAAATCGGGCCCAATTTTTTGTGTTTTGTGTGGCTGACGTAAGCGTTGAATGCGGAAAATAAATGCGATTGTCAATGTTGTTTGTGAAACATGGATGCATACTTCTATCCTTGGTAAATTTGCTCCCTTGTGATTTATTAAACTATACTTTCGTTGTGATAGTGATTTTGCAATTCAAAACTTGGATTTGCTGGTTCGTTCACCCAGGGACATCCTGTACGCTGTCATCAAAGACATCCTAGTTTCAAAGCATTTATGTAAGCGATGTGCATTTTTTTTTTAAATTGTGTGTGTGTCTGTATTTTTTTTTTTCAATTCCAAAGTGTTAGCAAGAGTTTTCAACTTTTATCTCGTTTCGAAGTGAATTATATCATTTTATTCCCATGCGAAATGTTCTCTCTTATTTATTTTTTTTTATTTTAAAAAGTAATTTTTGAACTGGAGCTCATTAGTTAAACATAAAGGTATTACGCAAAGCAAAGTTTTTTAAGATCATGTAATGGTTGAACACTGAGTCGGTTGAAAAGTCATACTGAGACATATGGTTGGCCGAGAAACTTGGAAATGTATATACACTAAGGCAAAATCAAATTGAATAATTGCTTACAAGCTCAAAATGAAATCTTGTTTATCCAAAAACATGGCATACGAATTCGTTTGTGTTACACAAACTCGAACTTTTATTCTCTGCCATAAAATAATTGCCAAAATCACGAGCAACAACTTTTCTAAATAGACTGGTTTCGAGATTTCACAATTGACAGACAACAATCTCATTCAAAGACCATATAAAATTGGTTGTGTGCTTTTTCAGGTTAAAATACTAATGATCCCAGATAATGTCTTGGCAAAATTTCAATAATGATAATTCGAATATAGAAATCGATCACTTTTGGGACACTCTTTTATTTAAATTTGTTTATAAAGTTAACAAGAACTCGGGCACTTTCATAGTTAGTCTATTGTTTGGCAAATGTTCAGTAGACGCATTTAATTGAAATAGAATATAAATGAGCCAACAATTGTTACGGAACGTTTGCAAAACATGAATTCCCCGTTCAAAATGATTTTCAGTTAGTTAATAACGACCAAAATATGCACAATTGAATTAGCCATTGATAATAAAGCACTGACTATTATAAAGTGATACAAGTGGTACACACGTATATCTTGCAAGCGTAAATTCGGTTGAGCGCATTCAAATCATTTGAATGCATATATGTCGGCAAAAGTGTATTCGAAAAATGCAATTTCATTGACATTGCGTTGTACATATAATAGCGTCATGAATATACATATATGGAATAGTGTACAGTGCTGTACGGTGCACGCACAGCTAAAAAGCGGTGTTTTTATTTCTAGTTTAACTGAGGCCCACTATCACTTCTTGTGCAATAAACACACATCGAAAATTGGTAGTTCGTTACGTTAAGTGCTTAGCATTGCAAAATTCTACTACACTGTATAAGTTCATGTTGCGGTGCTACTACTTAACATTGCCACACAATGAAAGAAAAATTATAAAATTATTTGGCACATTTGTAACTTGGATAAGTTTTTCCGGAGCGGCATTCGTTCGCGTCACTTGGCAGCATAAATCTAAATGTGAGAGTATGCACGACTTCATTAATTATGCATTCAAATCCTCTTATGGCGAGCCGCAGATTTAAGCAAACACATTGCTTTCCCATACACGCTTCAGTTGAGGCGACGTCTCATCAACCGAATTTGAATTTATGAATTGTTCCAAAAAAAGAAAATGAACGGAACAAAATAGAAGGCGGCAGAGACAGAGAGAAATAGAGAGAACACATACACACTGAATGGAAGAAAGGATTGAACAGGCGGATTCAAGTGTCGAGAAAAGTTTGTGTTGAGAAAAGCCAAATAACCGAATATGTGTTTGAATTAATTTAATTTGCATTAAAACTCAATTAATTTTCACGTCTAATCCAGTTCGATGCTCATTTTTGTTGGGTCGCTCGCTCAGAACCGATTGCTATGCAAATGGTAACCGCGCACATTGTTGGCCGGAACGCGATGCGGCTGAACCGTGTGGCAGGGCAAAAACATTGTGAGCTGACGTCTTCAAGTCTTCAATAAAATGATGACAGACTCAAACGAATTAAAACAAGCGATAAACGTTATAAACGTCACACAAAATGTCATCGTACACTCACGAACACGCGATAAATGCACATAAACAATGGTTGGCCCAATTTTCGACGAAATTGTAATAAAATAGATCTTGTATTCGTTGTTTTCTGTTGCGACTCAAGTGAATTTAGTGGTGAATGGTTTCACATGCATCGCACAAATCAATGGTTTCAGTAGGTCGTCATAAATAAAAATTGTGGGGCGGTATTTTGTGGGCAATAGCATAGTGTTGCGAAACACTGAGATTTAATGGCAGTGAGCGTCGAGCGCAACCGGAGATAGAATGAATTATGATCGTTGAATTGCAGTTGAAAACTATTCTCAACTTCATTTTGTGCTGAATTCCCATTCATCACATTACTTGTTTAAATGTGTTGTTGAAACTGCCGGGTCGTCTTTGAGTGAATGTGCAATGAGCACCACAACTTTATATTTTAGTTGTTTGTATGCGATTGATCTGAACACATCCTCCCTCTGGCATCATATTAAATATAAAAGAAATATGTGTTGTATTCTGCCATTTTGTGCCATCCGAGTTAAAACATTTGTTGTCATTAACATCGATTGACTTTTAATTATTTTATCATTGGTATTTGTGCATTTGCACGACTTTATTTGACGATTGAAAGCGAATTTATTTGAATCCATTCGAATTTCGAAAGATAGCTATAGCAAACAGTGCATGGCTTGAATGTTTTTTTTTTGTTACAACTTTCTGAATACACCAATCAGAAGCTAGATAAGCTAGAGAGTCATATCAACCGACACTCTCCCCCTTCCCGCATGGTACCCGCTTCATGTGGCGTTCGAAACATTCTTTCCCATTTATTTCAATAGAAAATAATTGTTTTTCTGTGCAGTAAACACTAGATTCTTACAGATGAATGCGCACATATTCATTTCGATGTCGCAGCAAGCTCGTGTATTTGTGTGTGCAAGTGTGTGCTCGTCTATATGCGTTACGACTTTCCCATTCATTGAATTTGCGATTTTATTTCATTTTTGCTTATTAAAAACGAATAAATCTAAATAATATTATCATTTTGAGTGCAGACAATTTTGTGAAAAGTAGATTCTGGAAATTCTGCCCTGAATGCTAGTCGAGCCTGTACGGCCTGTCACGCGCAAACAAATCTATGTCGTGCGCTCGACGAACGTGTACACAACAATAGAATGTGAATTACGTTTTCAGATGCTGATGCCTCAATGCAAACCATCCAAAACGAAATTATTTTCCAATTGAACTGAAGCGTAACGAAAACGGTGTTGACATCGTTGGCACCCCGAGTCAATTTCTAAAATGCTAAACTGCTGTATTTTTCATTCAAATGCATACTTTTATCGGGACAGCACACTCCGTTCAAAACAACTTATACAAACATATGTTTTAAATGAATCGGGAGTACAGAACGCGTTCCGGTATTTGAGTGTCATGTCTTTTAATTCGTATTCAGGCAAAATGAAAGAAAAAACAAACACACACAGACAAGAAAAACAAGTGATGAAAGAAGAAAGACGTCGGAAACAACTCAAACGCGAAACGGAGATGATCCATTCAAGTGACTAACGAACACGCAATTGTCAACAGTGGCCCAATGCCTGAAAAGCTCCCGCACACAAATACACACACACACACACACAAATCATTTTTAGTAGCACTGGCAACATAAATCTGTCGTTGCTCAATTTTATTTATTTTATAACATATATCTATTTAGTGTTTTGTATCCTTGACAGTAGATTCTTTGCTCAAAGTGTTTGTTCCCTGCAAGGTTCCCTGTGTGCCATTTGTCAACTTGTTATCTTAAATGTTTTCCACTGATCATGGCTATTGCGTGGCATCAATTTCAATGTTGGCTGCAATGACAAACTGACCAAAGCTATTTTCATTAATTGGTTGACTTGATGATTGTCATTCGATGAGCGCTGTTTTATTACTGCGAATTAAATTGCTGTTCCTACGGCATAAAATGCCAATTTCTAGTTCACTATTTTTGACTAATTTTGTTGTTGTTGTTGTTGTTGTTGTTGTTATTCGCTAGAATTCTTTGAAATGAAAGTCGAAATTTTTAAGTGCGCACGAGTGCACGTATGGAAATCGTTTTGATTTTCTCCGCAATTGAAAATTGTTTTTCAATATTAAATCGCATGCAATTAAATGTGCGCCGAAAATCAAAGTCAGTGTTTTATTTGTTGCCAGACTGTCATCGTATTCTTTGATGCCTCAAGCATATTAATGTTGTGATTGTTCAGTGCCAATCAACACCAACCATTCAATTGGATCAGATAGGGACGCCGATTCAAAAAATCAATAGTTAGTATGACGCGCGCGACTTTTGTTGTTGTTGCTGTTTGTTTTGTTTTTGTGAAAAATACACAATAGAAATTTGCCATGTGTTTGACGAACTTTCAATCATCCAGTGCATTCCAACAAAATTCGAAAAATCGTCAAGAATGTGGTCTCACAAAAAAAGCACACACACTTCGTTTGCAAAAAGGAATCGATTTAAATGTAAATCAGAATTGATTGAATGCCACCGACAACATGAAAAGACACACACTCCCCCTCTCGCTCCCTCTCTCTCTCTCTCTCTCGCTCACACACACACACGCTCACCTAAGCACGCATATTGAATATTCATGAAAAGTCTTTTTGTATGATAGGTTATTGTAAGAAACGGTGCGAACATCGGATGCCCGCATATTTACGTGTGAATCGAGCTAACAAAAGTTTTTCTTGAATGACGAGCCAGGCAAACATGAATCACATCAAATGAATGTGATAGTCTCGCCAAGCAACACACACAAACTCACACACACATTTTAATTGCGATCACGTTACGGTCAACTTTTTAGCCTTTCATCATATTGGATATCGAACTTTGTGGTTGCCGCATAAAAAAAGAAAAGATATGTAGTCAGACCCAAGCAAGCTTTTGACCAATTATCGAATCATAGACTCTTCAAAAACATCGAGCACTGATTCTAAATTGGATGGTTCATATTTTTTGTTGCTTTGCTGCATCGTCGTGAACTCTGGCCGTTATTTATCGCCGGCTGGGCCAAGTTTGCTTATTGAACATCAATTTTATGTGAATTAGCCATAAAAACAGATAGCACGCGCATATTCAATTGAATGACCTCAACAGACAGGCAATGTAATGGAGAACATGTGCGTACCACGACACAACACAACAAATATGAACCTTTATCTCATACAGTATAATATTGTGATCGAACAATATGGAGAGAGGGGAAAGTGTGAGAGAGATAAAAAAAAGAAAATGGAGTGTTTTCTATGCAATGAACTCGAAAATAAGAATTAATTACAGTCACATTAATTTTTATAAGTGCAGCCAATAATCAAACTGCGTAATATTCTGAAAGATGAAAGCTTAATGAATAACATTCATCCAGAGTACCGAGTAGACATGTTTCAGCTTAAAAAGCATAAACACATCGAGCCTGGTAATAAATAGTTTGATTTTCTTTATTGAAACACACACACACACACAAATTGTTGAGCAAATTTGTTCTTCTTTTTAAATAAATGTTTGTAAACAGATCAAAGTGAACTCTTTCATTATTTTGTGAAGAAAGTTCACTTCCTACTGGAAAACCAAATATGTCTATTAGAAATTACCTCCACCGAGGCACGTCCATATACAACAGATTGTAGAAATGACTCACCAGTTTCTATGTGTGTATGTTTTAATGGAAGATTAACACACCACTCATGCAGGCTGTTAATTCGATGGAAATCTCGGCCGTTCCTTGAATGCTATAACATATAAAACATAGAACCCATTTAGAGATTGAGAGAGTCGTTTGATTTTCAATTTGTCTCGGCAAAGTAATTATTTTATCAAATGAGAGACGCTTGAGTTCGTTGAACGTCAATATCGATATTATTTTGTCATTTATCTTTTAGAAATGTTGAATGTGCAACGGTTATAAATTTGCATTCATTGGGGAAAAAACGATTCCCATTTTTCTTTTGCTCATCCAAATGGTGATAACTCTGGTTCATCGCATTCATCGGATTGATGCTGATATTGTTGGACAACGTGAAACAAATTTATGATGCCATATAACAATTGACAAAGCCAATCGTGTCAATCAATATCGCTAGATACCGTTCATCTCTTATGATGTTTTTGATTTTATTTAACATTTCTTACATTCCATTTGCACAATAATTTTCCCCGCGCGCACAAACACACACACACACACACACACACACAAAGCAATCAATGCAATCGAAAGCGGATTGTATGATTTGCGCAATTTCAAGTAACAACCCAATACAATTTTTCATAGTGATAAGCATTACACCAATTTTGCACTGACCATTTGTGCTATGCACACATTTGCACGGTAGATGTAGCGCGGTAAATAATAAACGATTCATAAAATAATTCAATCTGATCGATGAGATCAAGTAGAAACGTGCCGATACTCAATTGAACTAAAGCAAACAACCCAAGAAAATAACTACAAAAAAAATAATATATATACAATATATGTGTGTAGAGACACACAGAGAGAGAGAGAGATAGAGAGGGAGAGGGAGAGGAAGAGATAACAGCAACAACAAGTAGCCAGCGATGAGAAGATAGAAAAATTGTACGTGCATTTATTTTTCCGCCCGCATTCATGCCAAGTGGGCGAGAATTGTTTGCAAGCGTTTGGTTCATTTGGTTCGCTTGTTTACCCTTTTGTTTCGACTTTATACACTCAAGTGGTTAAGCTCTTTGTCATTTCTACCACACTGTTGATATTGTTGAACAAAATAATTTATTGTGATAAATAAATGTTATCGATTTTGCGACAAACACTCGCGAATAATATACGCTAGCAAAAATGATGGTGGTAAATTGAAATAAAACTGAATTTAAAATAAAACAAAACAAAAGCAACATACGAAAAAGTTGAGTGGCTTAAAGAAATAAAAGTTAATCGTTACAATCCTATTGAGTGCCCTACAGTGCATTCGAAACAGTAGCACAGTACAAAAATAATTTTTCTCCCGTGTTCTCTCTCTCTCTTCATCTCTCTCTATCAATCCCCGATATTCCCATCCGATCTATCTGTGACGTTCACAATTTTGTCGAGCTTTTTTTCACATTGACCTGAATTTGTTTGTGCACAAATTGTGCACTTTTGCCATTGAATAAATTGAGCTGGTGTTATCTATTGTTTTTGTTACTTGTACATTTTGTTAAGTCAGACAAATTGTGGGAGAAAACGAAAATCAAACGTGGAATTTTACACATTTCTGATTTCATATATCATTTTAGACACATCAGTCAGAATTATTCTGTAGTTTTAGCAATCTTGATCGGCCTTTGGTCGGCAATTGTTTGAAAGAAGAATACAAAAAAAAACAGTCTAAATAATAATAACAATAGGAATTTTCCTACTTTTTTTTAAGTTATCTTCAATGGAGGTAGAAATAAGATAATTAGTATGATCAAAGCGGCCCCTTATGATTTTCTGTTGCCAAATCAGCTATCATTGCAGTCATAAAACTTTAGTTTTGACAGTAGAGCCGTGTCCGTCAGGTGCTCAGAATAAGTCGATATCTATTAATACATTTACTTTTTTTGCCAATGTTGTTATTTAAATAAACGAAAGAGAAAAAACTCTAATTTTTCATTTGGGTGAATTAAATTATTTTACTATCAATTTAACTTGAGTTGTAAATATATTGTTAAACATGTGCTTGATTTTGCAGATTGTGCTGTTGATTTTATGATTCGGAGCCCTGTGCAATGATACGCAATGTGGCCTCGGATGATGGTTTCGGCCTGTAGAGATCGAGCTTCGTCTTTTCTATTCGTCAGACGTAACGAAAACCAACGCTCCGAATCATCCAGGTAAGTGATGTATATTCTGTTTATTACTTTCATTGAATTCCAAAAATTGTTTCGATCGCATTCAAAATTGTTGTCTCTCGATGGTTGCCTCATTCTATTCGTCCACCACAACGATAAAATACATCGCTTTATGCTCCTCGAATATGGGCAATCATAAATCAAGCGGATTTCCACAAAACCATTCTGTATTTCATGCAATTTCAACCAAATTGAATGCTTGAATTGAGTTGAACCAAAAAAATAAAACGAGATGCGCTCAAAAATCGAAAAACCGTCCGCCAAATTGAAAGAAACAACAATCTCATATTTATTGGTTTTGCTCGTGCAAAAATCGCATTTTCGTAACCTAGTTATTATTTATTGACAGTTGCGAGAAAAAAACAAACGGGAAAATATGCGAAAGAGAAAAATTGTATGGAAAATATTGACACGAAAGTAATTTGTCGGTTAGTGGTTTCCATTGTTCAAATGGTTTTCGATTGCATTGTATAACATCACCAAATTACTTAAATTGCTACTCTACACATCGATTACGAACGATACGGGATCGACGTACACTGTAAAGATTCGCCATATATAATTTTTTTTTTTTTGTTCTCGGTCGATTGAAATTATAAAACGGCAATTGGATGAGTAGAGGGTTGTAAATGTGGAAAGAAATTTCCAATATATCTAGGTCAGAGAACTATTTACTCAAGTGCTTTTATACTCCTGGGCGATTGAGATGATTTGTGGTTTACAAACATTGTACAATTTAATTTTCGATATTTCAACAATCACTTTTTATTTGCTGTTGCTATGATTCCAAAAATAAAACACAAACATTTATAGTGAGCATCGAATGAAATTTGATTTAAAAATATCGGTGTGTTGGGCGACGTATGAACACCAAGAGCATCAATATGAACAATACGAAAAATTAATTAAAAAAATTGCACAAAATCAATTGGAATAAAATTGATGATCGTTCTTTCATGTCTTGTTTTTTTTTGTTTTATTTTGGCTATTTTCCCATTTTCCCCGGTGCATTGGACACACAGTTCATTGGGTCACAGTAATTTTGGGCACAGTAACATTAATCTGTATAATAATTATGCAAGTGCATCGTATGCAACCTATACAGCACCTCAGTATACAACGGCAAATCCGAATCGTTGTCCAGCTAATGCTAATATTAAGTCAAGTTCTAGTGGTGTCGGCGGCGGTGGCGGTGGCGGCGGCAGTGGCGACCATCAAGACAACAAAACGGCCAATAAATCGTTTGCATCAAATCGATACGGGCATCATGTGCTGCGTAAATCACGGCTCGACAATGGCAACGGCAGTGACACGGTAGTCGGCAACAAACACGAACGACCATTTAATGAGTCTGTGATAGAGGAGGGACATAATAATAATTTCGTAAGTACAATTTCACCACGCACAATTCACTCAATTATCGTGGATGTGTTTGTTGTTGTTTTTTTTGCCTATAGAATATACTTGAACTTGTTTAAGCTGAAGCATCTATCGTTCATTCAAACCATTTAAATACCCAATTCCAAACGATGTAATCGTGTTTTGCGTTCATTCAGAAATTGGGCTAAATACATGTCTTTAAATGTGGTTGCTTTAGATTGTCATGGATTTAGTGTTTTTTTTTTACTTTTTGTAAATGCAGAGTCATGTCTAGTCAGCGAGATAGAAAAACCTAAAAACGTTTTTAATCTTTTCAATCACAAATGCTTGCAAATTTACTTCAAACGAATACAATTTTGTGTACGTGCTTCAGTATCGCGACGACACAATTAATGCGCGTTCTGTGTTGTTGGTTTTTTTTCTTTATTCTCGTGTACTCTCATTAATTTCTTAAACACAATGTGAATCTCATCATTCAATGGATGTATCGGGAGTATCGAGCTGCGTGCATAATCTCATTCAATTGAACACTCGAATACAAATGATGCGACAATGTTTGATCGCTAAACACAATTCTAGTTTAATCGGTTTGTATAATCAGCCGAATTTCATGTACACAAGTTCAAATGTCTTTGAACTGGTTCAAATTTATTGCGACCATAAGCAAAAACCATATATATTTTGTTACAATACCCTCAACAAAGGTGCTTACATGTCTTTGTTGCTGTTTTGTTCCACTCATTTTTCTTTTTCACTCTTTTTTCCTGCTGTTGCAAATCGCTTGGCATTCGGTTTCTCATGTGTTTTCTTATTCTGTTATGCCATATATATACACAAAATTTTATCAGATGAATTTAAGCAAAAATGTTGTAACTTGAAATTTATTAGAATCGTTGAGATGAATAAGACAATGGTTTTATTGATAATATCAATTTGATTGTCTACTTGTGGCTTGCGGCACATCAAATTTTACTTTCAAACTAATTAAAAATCATGATTGTGGCTTATCGCATCATATACTTGATGAATTTTGCAATCAATGCCGCAAATCGGTTGAAATGTGCTGTAAGTACATTTTACACTGAACAGTGACATTTTTTTGGAACGGATGGGGGGAGAGGACGGTTGGGGGCGCGAAAGTACGAAAATGTAACAAATGTTTGCCATATAATTTGGCCAAACTTCGGTGTCAATGTCAATGTTGCCATTATTTATTTCCTCTACCATTACACCAAACTTTATCGCCTTTGCCCGAACACTCTCGAAATATTCGTTCATTTCTCGGTTGGTTGTGTGATTAATGCGAATGTCGGCAGTTTTCATTAAGCTCAATGGCAACAGGTGTCAGGTAGCAAATGCCATTTTACATTTCAACGCGCTCTTCGTGTACATTTTTTTGTTCGGTCGCTCTTCGAATAAATGCAAACCCCAAGTAGTCCATTTACCCGAATTAATTCGTGTAGACATGATTCCCACATGATTGGAAAAATAGAATACAGGACACGATTCATGTTTCTGTACATTCCATGTATCAATCATATGGACTGTTTGAAATCTCTTCTTATCACTTTGTTCGCAGCTCATCTGTTTGCACGTATTGAAAATCCACACGATTGATACATGAGAATTTACAGAAACTTGAATCGTTTGCACATGATTTCCACACGATTTTTTTCAAATACAATATTCTGTATTCTATTTTTCCAAACGTGTGGAAATCATGTCTACACGAATAAAATCGTACAAATGGACCACTTGGTACATTTTTTCGGTAAATGTTCAAGCTTTCGTTTGACTTTGAATATTGTTCGGGAAAAAAATTGAATGGCATTCCAAACACTTGAAGCGAACCACAATTTGTGTATTTTTGTTCGCACAATTTTTACCAGTTTGAATTGAATTTTGATGCGACCATTTTATAAAATGAAGTAACCGAAAAAAAATGCGAAACATTTTCAAACAAAGACATTCAATTTATTAGATTGATTTTAAAACGAGGTTGATTTTAATTGCAACCATAGAGGTGAAATGAAATGGAAAAAATGCGCGCGACGAGAACTGAACACACACACACACACCGCAACACAATAATCCGGTTGAATTTGAATACCAATCAATATCTGCCATTTAATTGAGTTATACATGCACACAGAAAAGTCTATGTGTTATTAGTCAATGTGTTTTACTAGTTATACATAAAATATTGAAATGAAAACCACCAATTCAAATATCAAATTTTAATCCATACATTTGGCGGTAAATCAATTTGGTGTTCTGTTATTTTATACATGACTCGAATACGATGTGTCATTTTACATATAAACTTCTCTGTGTGTGACAATAATTTTATTTTTTTCAAAACAAAATGAATGGTACTAATTAAAGCGTGCGCTCTAGCATAAATTGCTCGCAATTAATTATGACAAATCAACGAAAATGTGAACTTTGGTTTTAAACCGTAGAGAAACAAATAAAAAAAAACATATGTATGAATTTATTTTAAATAATAAATTGCCGATGTTTTGACTTAAGGCTATGATTTCGATTCCAATGTTTGAAATCGCTTCGCTTACTCATAATAATACAGTTGCGATTGTTTATCCATTCAATTTTCACGGCGCAATCGCTCGAATAAGGTCTTAACTCACAATGTTGGCAATTGATTATTTAAAATAAATTCACACTACATGGCCAAACACCCGTAACCGGTGTTTTTACTTGTTTCTCATTCAATATGGCAAATGATAATTTTGATCAAAGTGCGGTCTCTTTATTCCAACGGAAGATATCAGCAAATCGACTTGAATAGAGCAAATTGAACAACTCCCAATGAATGAAGTCCAATAAAGCGATCGTTTGAAATCGTTTGATCACTTGATGTGTCGTCCCATAGGCGCTGTTATCGACAATATGGACGAATAATTTAAATAATTACCCAAGAGCCAAATTCAACGGTATATTTATGAGAGAAGTAAATCCATTCAATTGTTTAACATTGCAAATACTCTCATGAATTGATGATTGCGCACTACGTTTGTGTATTCAAATAGTTTACATAAGCAAGGTCAATTTAGACATATGATTTACATTGTTACAAATACATGTGTTTGGAATCAGAACCAAAATTTTCTCAAATTTTTTGAAGAAAAATATTATAATTAGAAAACTATACCTCAGCGCTCATGATACTTGAAGAATATAATAGCATCATTCGAAAAAAAGTGAATAGTTCGTGTTGTAGTGAGTGACGATCACATATGATACAATTATATTAACTTAACCGACTGTGCATATTTCTAATGACACAATGTTACTACATCACTTACTTTCGTTTTGATGGCGCAATTTTTCGGTACAAAAGTTGATTAATTGGTAATATTCGTTGGTTACTTGTTCCTTCTCTCTTCCCCTCTCACTCTTTCTCTCATCATAATGGGATACAATGCACCAAGGAACACAAGTACATTTTGGTAGATGCTTGTTTCATCACGTATCTATTGTCTAATAAAATGGTGTGACGCAATCCCATCGAAAAGGTCATGTATGCTAAAGCCATTACTGTTGCTTAAGTTCACTTTACTACTTCATTTTCCATGCGATTTACCTCACCCGAAACTGGCTCACACACCCCATACCATTTGCATGGGGGAACGTATATATATATATGGCGAACATACGAAATGTTTGCCAATAGGAGGGCGAGAAACCAGAGAGCGTATGTGTTGTAATTGTTGCAAACTTTTAATTTACCCACTTTTCTTCGTTTTATGTCATTCAATGTCATCAATATTTACACAATGAATATTTTTCTCATGGAGAACTTTACACACAGGAAAAGAGGGAGAGAGAGACACAGAGAGAAAAGTAAAAGTAAAAGTAAACGAAGAGAATGAGACTCAGCGCAAAAATGTCTGCGATTGTATTTTTCTTTCAATAGTTCCGTTTTTTTCTCGCTTTTTCTTTTCATTGCTTCCATTGTAAACAACACTAGAAAAATCGTTTTGCAATTTTTTTATGGTGATAAATATTTACTTTATAGATAACTTTCGAATGAATGCGACGTTTTCAATTTTCTGTAGCGGTATTTTTCCAAAGTTTTCCATTTTTATATACGTTTTGCTCGCATATGTGTGAATGAAGCGGAAAATAAGAGTGTTGGTTTCATTTCATTCCGTGCATAAAATATATTGAAATCGATATTCAGAAATATCAATTGTTTGGTTCGAAAGTTTTTCATTTTAATGCGTAATGACCTTAATTGATGCAGTTGTTGTTTTTTTTTGGCTCCACTCTTCAAAGCTTTCTCTCGCAATGTGTGGGGTGTGTGTATTTATATATACAGAAATGCAAAATTCATTTCAAGTCAAGTTCTTTTCGTTTGGTATTTGTTGTGTCGCATTTTGTCCACCATTCGTTTCAAACCCTCCAAAAATCCATATTGTTTACAAAGTTGTTTCGAAATCATTTTGATGGAAATGAAGACGTGCAAACAAGAAACTTAAGCGCTCAAACAAAAAACCTTTTTTTCCCACTTTATTTGGATCGTTCAAAAGTAATGGAGAGAGAGAGAGAGAGAACACAGAGAAAGAGCAAGAAGTCATTTGGTCTTTGTCACAAAACTCAAATCGAACGAAACCGAAAATGAATGGGCAAAAAGGATATGCAAGACCGAACCAAGAAGCCAAGGTATATTTCGGGGTCGTGCTCATTTTCTTGAAGCGCTTGAATGATAGTGTGCTTTGTGCTCTTTTTTACACGAATATCATGCTATTGAGTGGATGCTTGGATAAACATCAGCTATTTGGCTACGACTCTCTCCCCTCCATCCCATCCAACTCTTCTTCTTCTTTTTCGTTTTTCTTTTCATTTCATTTCTATTCTTTTCCCTTTATGATTGTACCAAATTCGATGCATTCTTTTACACTTGGGTTTATAATAAAAGCTGGTGGCCATGGAATGAGAAATCGCTATCGAGAAAATGTCGCCAACAACAAGTCACAAAAATAGAACACTAATCAACACGTTATTTAGTTCAATAGAGTGGAAAAATAGTGACTGCGGGCAAAATAAAACCAAACCCACATACAAAATGAGTGAAGAGACGAAAGACGAGAGCGGAAAATTAGTGGCAAATGAGAAAAAAAACAGTACACATTCAGATACACACACACACACACACAGGGCGAGAAACAATAGCAGAATGTGAATATCTGTACATAATTCTTGGTTGCCATTCACGCCTATCCAGTATTTTATGAAGACCAACACAATTTATCGAAATAATCGGTAGAATTTGTCGACTTGGATCAAGCTTATTGCTCAACATTGCAAATTGTGACATGGTGGCTGAAAATCATTGTTTCGTCGAAATTCAGCTGCGGTTGATAAAACAGACCAAAAAAAATGTTGTCACTGCCATCGGCCACTTTGCTTATCCTTGGATGAGATGTTTGATTTAAATTTTCATGCCTGTTGTTGCTTGTCCCAAAACACAAGTATTAGACTCATCCATCATCTCCAAAGGAAAGGCAGTTCAAAAAGTTGCATTTTAAATTAGGCAAAAAAGAAATAATAAAGGTGTGGCAATGACCTATATAGCCTGAAGAAAAATGAGTGATGAAAAAAAAAACATGCGAAAATTTGCGTAGGCATGGCGCTAATAAAGAAATTGGCAAACTGTTTGAGATACCCCCATAAAGTAACTTGAATCACCAATATTAAAATGTGTTTTTTGCCGACTGATTTATTATAATGCACAATGAACAGTGCACAAATTTACAAAATCCCAAAAAAAAACTAACTAACAGCAACACCCGAATGATAGCACTTGTGCACGTGGCGGCGGCAAATGGGCATCGATGCAGACGCGGCACGTTGATTATCGCCACAGTGCGCAATTTAAATTGAAGCAATAAATATTGTCTAATTAATTATGCCGATTTATCTATGCATTTGGTGGCATTGCCTTAACATCGCCATTCGGTATTTAAAATTACAGCTTTGATACTGGCTTCGCTGCTATGTCACGCGCTATCACCAAACCGTAATTGTTGTGTTCTGACAAAAAAAAAACATATACAATCTATTTCCATTTTTCTCTCTCTCACTCTATCAAATTTTCGAAACACAAACAATGCACCCCCAATGGTGCTATGGCTTCACACAAGGACAACAGAATATATTTTCAATTATAAATTTTAAAACAATAACATTCAATGACATTTACCAAACAAAATCGAAACGAAATGAGACAGAACAAAAAAACAAGAGCTGAGATTCACAATGATGACGACAATCAGCACAGATTTAAGTGTAACCATTATTCGTACTTGATGTTGATAAAGTGAATATCTGAACGAACGCGTTTTTTTTTCAAGTTAAATGTGAAATGAACATTTCAATGCAGAACCATCGAAATGATTGCCACTTGTACATCAATTGTTTTGTATCAATTTAAATTGATTTACGCATTTAAATGCGATGACTAAAGAATCAGAAGCCATACATAAGTTGAGGCAATTTAATTGCAACAAAAGAAGATAAATTGAATATTCCCGTGGCGACTATGTGCCCATTGCCAATTGCAATACAGAAATTCTGCTTGCTTTTTGTTTTACTTCTATTGAACTTAGTTTTGTCCGGCTTTGTGAAAGTTTTCAATGAACAAATAAATACCCCCATTTAATTAAATCCAACAGTTTTGGAGAAATTACAATTGGATTGCAATTGTTTTTACTTTAAATTCAAAAAGTACAGGTAAATAACTTCCCGGGTTGATTTTTGTTCTCAACCAAAACGTAACCAGTTATACACTATTCTCGTCAGTGATGCAAAACCACATGTACAAAAAACATGTTGTTTATTCTCGCTTTGTGGAGAGACAGAGAGAGAGAAAAAAAATAAGTATAAAAAAGGTTCATGCAAATATTGGTTCATCATGACAATTGAAAGCGTGTACAAGTAAAATTGGTATTTGTTCCTGAGAGCACATAGAATTCTGGATCCACAAAATGTGTTACCAATGTCGATTACATCACACAAATATGCTAATTTAACGTACTCGGTAGTAACATCCATCATTCAAAACAAAAACTCCAAATCATTCAGTTTATCGTATTTCATCTTCAACATTACGCTTTTTGCGGTTATTTATTTGAAAATAAATTTCGAACGTATTTCTGTTGTGAATAAGAAAATTCGTATTTTTCGAACGATTCGATGCGCAAATGGCACGAAATTCGATTATTGTGCAAATTCAAAATCAAAATCATTTAAAACTGATTCGGTTTGCTCACTTTACGTTTCTTGTCGCTGTTTCGGAAATTAATCGGCGGCATTGGTACCCAACGGAACCATTTTATTATTGGCATCAATGTGGTGTACGGTCGATAACTTGAAGGGAGATGGTTTTCCATTACAAATTTTGCCATTTTTTCACACAGCTTCACCACCGTATTTGGACACGTATCCATCCCACTGACATTGTAGAATACATTTTTATCGCACAAATCAATTAAAAACCATAAATTCAAAGTCGTAAAAAAATGTTTGACTCTGTGTGCCTAACAAACACAGTGTTAAAACACATGCTGCAACATGTATTCGCCGCGCTACATTTTTGCGTGCTAATAGAGTTCATTTGCATTATGTTTCAGTTTAACCGCTGGACACCTGATTTCGTAATTATCAGAGCTTGGTCTAGGTTTTAAAATGGTTTTGCTTGTGATGGGAATGAAAAAAAAGCTTCCCATTTAAAAGCATTGTTAAGTTCACATAGTATTCGTGGAACGGCATCATCAAAGCATATCACTGTGGACGGTAGTCGACGCGAGTGACGCAAGCATCTACTATGCATGCATATTAGTGCAATGTCACAAGCCTATATATACACGAAATTTCGAACTTTTAAACCATATTACCGATCAAAATGAGCTGAATATCATTGGAAAGGTCTCGGAAAGTAGAGGCGAAAAAAGTATAAAAACTTGAAATTTGACCTCCGATGACCCCTGATATGGAGGTTTGAAAAATTGAGCAAAATTTCAGTTTTTCCACCATAAAGGATCGAAAACTTATCTTAACCTCTTGTAATACGCTTTATTTCGATTCTAATTCTGAATACAAATCAAACGATACCCATATCATCAAAATCGGTTGACCCGATCAAAAGTTATGTTATTATCAAAATTTTACCCCCACCCCCCCCCCCCCCCCAAAATGATGAAAAGGGGCGTTTGTTTGTCACTTTGTACCTGTGAGATATTTCAACGATATTCGCTGGAGATAATAGGCTAGTAAAACTAAGAATTTTTTGTTCTACAACTTTTCGATCTGGTGGCCCCTATGGCCAGGGGGGGTCTTTAAACTTGAAAAACTACCCACCCTCCCAACGGTCACTGTGCCCAAACCACTGAATATACAGAAACGGCATGGGTATCATTTGGAAGGTATTGAGGTCACCTTTTAAACTGCATTCAAACAATTCGAGAAAAAAAATCCAATAGAGGAGTTTTGAGCCAAAAACTGAAAAGTTGCATATCAGTCCGACACAAATCAGAAATTTTCTCGAAAAAACTCCCAACGATTTTTTTCATAATTTCCACGATTCTAGCGTAGATATGTGTGAAACATGGTGCATATGCGTTATATCTGGGAAAATTCGTTTTTTCGAGATATTTCAGTTTGAAGTAAAAAAACACCTTAAAATCGACAAAAAAATGCCGTTTTTTATCCCATAACATAATAAATACTGCCAAAAATGTCATTTAATGTGATTATCGTATACTCTGATTCAAAGGAGACAATGGTTCTTCAGATTTCAATGCTCTAAAATGTCTGCTTTTCACGATCACCCCAAAATCGATCAAAAATTCAATTTTCCACCACATCACATAAGAACTTCCAACAAATATATCATCAAATTTTAATTTAAGCATACTCTGATTCAAGAGAAACAATAGTTCTTCGATATTAAAACTCTGTAAAATCGGTTTTTGATGTAGAATTTGGTCTTAAAGAACATTAACTCTAAGGTTGAGAATCTCACAAATTACTAAAAAGTTGTTAATACAAAATGATTGATATCAAATAAAAAACCACTTGGCGCGGTAAATACTCGTGCCGCAAGCGAAAACGGTACACAAAATAACTGATATCAATTTTGTGACGCGGCTAGCGAGCTATTTTTCCGATATTAAAATGTAATGTATAAGTTCCGCTACTGAAATTTCAAGGCAAAAATGAATCGATGAAAATAAAAACGGCTCGCTAGCCGCGTCACAAAATTGATATCAGTTATTTTGTGTACCGTTTTCGCTTGCGGCACGAGTATTTACCGCGCCAAGTGGTTTTTTATTTGATTTTAATATACTCGAAACAGTTGAGTAGAGGGGAAAAAATGTATCAAATGATTGAATCAAGCTAACAATATATTGTTGAAGAAACTCGATAATAATGTTTATTACATTGAATGCATTTGATCCAAAATAATGATGTCTGTATCCGTTTTGGCCGGAGCAATAGCCTGTCTATGCTTCTGTGAACGTAATCAACACTTGAACTTCCGTTCTACCTCAATTTGTTGCCATTTAACGATCAAACATGTAAATATGAAACTGTGTAAAAATCAAAGTTCGGTTAGACGGCAAAGACTCGCGAGAGAGCGAGAGTGATATGAGGATGAAGAACGAAAGAATGAGCAAAAGAAATATCCAACTTCCACTGGGATGTGTATAATCAAACAGCGGCGATAAAGTTTTAGGGGTGAACGAAAGAGAGCGGAATGAACAGCAGATGGCTATAAAAATGGAAATTGCCCATTGCATTTTGATGACTCATACACTTGTCGACGCTGTTGGATGCCACTTTCAGTTGACTAATTGGATTTTGCCCAACTGGCCACAATTTTAATGGGGGGGCAACTCCAATTAGTTGATTCGAAAGTGCACTAGACAGCGAGAAAAACACTCGTATCTTTATCGAAGGAGTGAATATCGGCAAACCATTTGAAATGACCATGATCCATCATGCGTTCCGATTTTTTTTTATTTTGAACTGAAATAATTGGATCCAGTGAATAGCGATTTAAATTATTGTGCGTATTCATTGAGATCGGTTTATATGATAGCATATATTCACGCGCTGAATCCAAGTTCATTATTATTATCATTTTTTTTTCTCCATTCCTTATGCATAACGGAAATGAAAATGTCCGACGAATACTTTTTTTAGAGTGTGTATTGAAATCGTTTGGTATTGCAATGAGGAGGATGCAAGGTATGAGCGATTTATGATGAACGCGTTTCGCATAAAATTCATCGTGTAAGACTTATGCTGATTTTATTGTGCTATTGGAATTTTGTTATCTTGTTTACCTTCCGATTCAAAACTCAAACCCGTTCGAAAGTAGAATCGATTGAAATTCTTTTTTCAAAGACCTTAAATAAGTACGTACAAAATACCGAGCGAAAAAAATGCACATCTTTGTGGATATTCCATTAAAAAAATCATTGCGAACACTATGCTCAATAAATAAATCATCAAAAGTGGCGCCTTTGAAACACACACACTCACACACAAAATATGTGCAAACATTCACAGCCCATTATCAACTCATTTTCATGGCAATAAATTTCGGATCGATCGCAATTAATCTTTTCGCTGTGAAAAATTGAAATGAAACCAACTTGAATGAATATTTAATTGAGCGCCAAAATTCACACTCGCACACAGAGTGTCTGTATATTATAAACAGTTTCGACTGGAGAAGCGTATTCAAAAATACGATAAATATTATACGCAAATGATGTGCACAGGCTTTCGGGCGCAATGAAAACCTATTGAAAAACAACATCACACGAGAGAATGCAGTCGGTTTATTGCGACTCGCGACTACAAAATGTTATGATTAAAATATGCAAATTGACATTCGAAGCGAATCTAATAAAAATGGTCGGCCACTGTACAGTACAATCGGTACGACTGATGAGCAAATTCATTTACAATTTTGTTATTTTTTTTTTTTTTTTGTATTTTCGTTTATGCAGGCATAATTCAGTTGTGATGACAAATTAGCAGAAGGTCGATTGGTCGAACCGAAGCCGCCGCATAACTTTGTTGCTGCTTTAAGTGACCATGAAACGATTTACTTGAAACGAAACAAAAAAATGTATACACTGTAGTAGAAATACTTTGTTATCTCAATCGATGCATGCGCAACTCCAAACAAAACAACCATAAATAATTGCAATCGAATCGAATGAAAATACAACAGCAGCAACAGCAGCAATAGCAATAGCACAAATTCGCTCTTACCAAATGCATACGAAAACCATTTGGATGTTTACGCAATGACCAATGTTATTTGATTGCCAAAACGCCGACATTTATCATTTGTTATTATTTACTCATAAAATATGGAATTGAATGTTTGCCCGCTCACTCATTCAATCGCTTGTGTTTGCCTGTTCAGCGGGCAGCCTGAACGCGCTTTAATTACTACATCAATCGGGAATGTTATAAATCGTAATTGATTTTTTACGGATTACTTCTTTGCCGTCAGATTTTCTCGCTCTCGCTCTGTTCGTTTTTTTTTTGCTCGTCGTTGGTTATCAATTTTTCATAAATCGCTTAACGAACAGACGACCATGAATACATATTATACTCGGCACATTGATTTACAAATCCAGCAAAAATGATAGCGTATGAATTGATTGGAATTTATATTTGGTATGCTTTCATTTATCATCTTCATCTGTATAAATTGTCGATGCTGATGAAGTGGCGTTTTTGGCGGTGTGTGTGACTATACTTTGCGCCTAAAATGAAGAATATTTTCACAGACCCCCGCTGTCACATGGTTGATTGGCCAGTGCTTATTACATTTTAATTTCCACAAATGTATACCATTTAAATACATGAAATAATGACATTTTTTATCGTTTGAAACATGAATTCATTTGATTTTGGGTGTTAATACAATCGACCAAATGCGATTTGATGAAGCGAAAAATAAATAGCGAATGTTTTATATTTTGTGTGTGTGTGTGTGCTTTTGGTTCACAGTCCAAATTATGTTGTGTAGTATTTTTTTATGGTTTTTTTTTTGAGTTCGATGAACTGATAATCTCGTATATGCGTTCAATCGATATGTGCCTGTGTATGTGTGTGTGCTATGTTTATCACAGCGGAACGGTTGTTCTACAAATCCAAATGGTGCAAATAAATAGATGAATCCCATTAAAAGGATGATAGCAACGATCTGTGCATATTAAAGGGTGTATGCTCTGTTTGCTCTCACTCACAGAGAGGAACCATTTGGAGTGTATATGTGGATATGGATAGCCGAAGCCAAAGCGATAAGACTGATGAAAGATCAAAATCGCCTCGGTAATTGTGCGAAAGTTGCATCACGCACACGCACACAAGCCCTCCCAGTTCAGTCGCACAGTCGCATATGACCGTTGAACCGATTCGGCGGCGCATTTTCAATATGAATTTAAGCACACTCTTGAAATAAGAAACGAACAAACTCTCACTGCAGTATGAATTCCTTGTTCAGTGTTTTAAGTGTGCGGCGATGAATGCTGTGTGCTATGAGCTTATGCTGAACGACCATTGCCTGTGCATTTAATTTGGAATTTTCGATTCAACGCATGGATACAGTATTGAGCGTATTAAGGGTCCGGTGGTCGACATGTGATTTTCTTAATTCAATTGTGCTCACAGTATGTGGGCCCTGTCATTCAGTGCGCGCACGATGTGCGTGGCTGCTATTTTTTTTGTTGCTGTTGCTGCTTGTTTCGATCATTTTTTCCATTTTTTTGTTCATTCCTTCATTGCTCACATCGTTCATCTGTTCACATTCTCGATTTGCATTACAGATGTGCTCAAAATGCTAAAGCTTTTGGATCCCATATTGAAGTGTTTGTTTCGCATATTTCTTCCATCGACATTCGGAAACACAACACTTGACTGGCTTTTGATACAATTTTTTTGTTTGTTTGTTTGTTCCACAATGAAATCGGCATCATATCATCGCCATCCTCGAAATGAATGAGAAAAAAAAGAGAGAAAACAATTCGGAATTGATGTCTTAGTTTCATGAGCTGTGCATTGGCACTAAATGACGATTCCGTTGATAGCTTTGTCAGGCGCTATACAAGCGCTGATTTTCTGTTGTTGCTGTTGTTGTTTCTTCTATTCATCGCCTGCCTCGCATTATTTTATGCAAAAGGAATGTTTATTATGGTGGGTGCGTGCGTGTGTTCATTCGGTTCTTTCATTGTCGTAATTCAAACGGAAGCAGCCAAACATATATTCGCGCCAGCAGCGCGCAACATATGCAGGGTAGATAAGTACACCTTCTTTCGTTTTGCTTATCATCTTCCTTTCGTCTTCGTTTTTTTTTTATCTTCTTTATTTTGTGTTTTTGCGCCTTTTTTTTACTATTTTATTTTTACTGCTAAAACACACAATGTCGAACATAAAATATAAAAACATCTTTTATTATCGTGCTGTTTAACTTTTACTTTCGCCAGCCGTATGTTACGGTTTTGCGCTTATTTTTGTTTCCTCCAAATCAAAACAAAAATCGCATCCAATTTTTTTTCGCTCCTGCTCTCGCTCTCTTTTGTTCCATTTCATTTTTTGGTGTGTGTGTGCGTTCTGCATCAAAACAGGATTTCACACTTGTCGTAACCGGGTCGTTGAATATTTTTGATTTTTATCGAGAAAATGGTAAAGGCAAAATTAAGAGTGAAAAATATTTCCCCCATTTCCAAGCATTTGTCTGTTTTGAAATGGATCATGGAAATGAGTTGCAATTCGATTCTCTTTGCTGTTGTTTTTTTTTCTTGTTGGACATTTTTGTTCAAACGTATTGAACTGATAGAGCTCATAAGCTGCTGTCTATTTTTTAAATGATCTCGCAAATATGACAAATAAAATTAAGAGGGCAACATCGACAAGAGAGTCATTTGCGCACCGTGTGTGTGTGTGTGTGTGTGTGTGTATGTGTGTGATGTTCGTGATGTCTTTACAAGTGACTGACCTTCATTTTTCAGTTGGAACATTCATTTCCTGAACTTTAACAACCATTATTACAGTTTACTCGCCGACAGTCGCCGGTGTATGTGTTTTGCACGCACGTACTCACACAAACATCAAAATGTAAACGTCACCAATTCCTATAGTTCTGTCTAGTTATTTTGCACCAAGGAATTTTTCAATTATAATATTCTGCCTTTGTCCTTTGCATTCATGAATAAAAATCCACTTCGGTCGTGTTCGGTGATAAATGATTGCTGTTTGAGTAAATTGTGTGGCATTTGGTCATGAATTTACAATAGCACCCATATTGGCATATTTACATGTGAAGAAAAAGAACGCAACAAAAAAAAATTGAACGGAAGAGGAGAACGAAAAATGAAGAACATGAACAAAAGAATATGGAATTGATGTGATAAGGTCGATTACGTGAACTTACACCAAAGAAAGCCGATAAAAATGCAAAACAATTCAATAGATTTGTAACTAAAGTTTGACATTCTATCAAATGCGATAGCGTGTGGATTATTTGGGCCGATGAGCATACCAATTCATGTTATGCGCTTCATTCACACACACCACATTGAATGGTTTATGTTTTTATACACCACTTTCAAGGACCTCGTATTTTGTTACTTTTTTATTTTACATTCCGCTGAAATGCTCGGCAAACACTTTTCTGTTCGTAACCATTCATCGACATTTTACACAAAAGCTTTCTCACACACACACGAGCAAACGTTCGCATTCGAATGCACACAGTTCTCTTGTTTTTTTGCTCTTGTTTGCTCTCCACAGATACGATCACGTGTGAACGAGTACACATAAAGTAACAACAAAATGGGCATAACAAACAGTGCACGATGCTAACGAATAACCACTTTGAAATATCATCCTCGTTTGGCCTATTCTTTCAGCAGTGCCGTTATGCGCTCCTCATAATTCCAATATTTTTTTTTTGGCTCTAGTTTAACTTTGATATTTGTTTCAAGAGCCATGGACGTATTTTCATTTTGGCAAATGCGCGTGGTTTCTTTTCTCAGGGGGTTTCTTCCCATGAAGAAAACTTTAGCCGCAATGTTGAAATTAAATTCAGCAACAACAACAGCAAAAAGAAAATGTGTTCAATGTTTCTATCGAAACAAAACCACTTGCACATTTTCACTCATCGATTTTGGTTATTTATTTCTCTTCATTTGTCAATTTTCATCGAATAACCACTTTTACGTGTTAAAATAATGAATGAAAAAGTTTTTAAAGTGTGAAACGAATTTCAATTTTTGGTTTTATTTGTTGTTGGGTTTGGTTGGTCATTTTGATGTTGCCGTTCTCATGTTCCGGCACAAAGTTTTTGACATACAATTCCAAGATGTAAAATGGACATTGAGACTGGCTTTTCAACAAATTTGCCAAGAAAAGTTGGCCATTTAATTTATCGCACAAATTGTCTCCGCCTCAAGACATTGAGTGCCCGTGTGCATCAGTTTTTGCTGGTTTTTAAGTTATTTTCTTGTTTTTTTAGAGTGTTGAATTTTAAAAGGCAAAACAGAAACAAATAGACGGTAGCAGTTCGTGTGAGACAGCTGCATTGGCATAACTGTCGCAATGGCGCATTCGAGATGCTAACCAACGCAAGTGGCTGGGGTGTTTAAGTGCATTTCTTGCATTTCTTGCATTCCAATAAAGCGAAGAAATGTAACCGGAAGCATTGTGGCATGTGCACATCCGTTTCACATTCACTCTAACGGTTCTGTGTCACAAACCAGCTTCTTGACCACTGACAATAGAGACTAAAGAGTCGAACGGACGCCGTGGTATGCCAACGTTAGCACGGTCAATAGGTTTTTGTTTGAAGCAAACACTTCTAAATCAATGGACAATGACTTTAACCATTGCCATCGTATACAGTAAACACTGTAAACACTGTACGTAACTTCGTAACTGGTATATACTCTTACTTTCATATTTTAAATTAAATGCATCGTCCATTGCAACATTCCTTTGTGATTTTCAACATAATAAGCAGATTTAAAGTTGAGTCGAATTTCAGACGGATTTTGTTTTTCATTCCTTTTCATCCAAGCAAGGCCACGTTTATTGATCGTATTCGAGGACACCTGAAGTATGAACACCAGTTTTCTCAAATTTAACAGAAGACTTTAGAAAATTAGAAAGAAGAAATGATGAGGACAGTTTTTGAACCCTCCTTTGTATAACGGAAGAGCATTTTTTCTTTTTAACCGATTTTTCAATTCACCCTCAAAAGGGGAGCTTTTCCCCAAAGATCACCGTTTTGAAGTTTGTCTCTAACAGGCAAAACTAGTAACAATGTATAAACCAAATTGGCGAAATTAATTAAAAGAAAATCAAATAGAGCTGTTACCGTGTATGTGAATAGTGAACCCCCTTGAATTCTTTGTTCAATCGAAAACAGGCGAACGCCAAAGTTTAACATTCAATGCTACGAACTCAATTATTTGGTACGGTATTGGAAATGTGACTCCATCTCTCTTGCTTATGAATGCATGTCACAATAACACTTCTCTGTATTTGAGTAGCAATTTTCGAAAGGTTTTCGAGCATTTGCCAAAACGACTTATAAAGATATAAGTGTTGGCGAATGCTTTATAATGTCAATTTCAGTATTTGGCTCAGTGTTGATGGTTAACATTGTTTCAAACATTTTCTAACAAAATCAAAATAATCACTCACCAAAAATGGAAAAATGGTTCCGGAACTAACATCAAACTCATTCCATTTCAATGTGAATGCATAAATTTTAAACTCGATCGACATCGAAATAAACACCAAAACCAAAAAAACTGAAAATCGTTTGCAATTCCGACGCCATGAAGTTGTGAAACAAATGTTCTCAATCTCTTCACCGCGCCCATGCTCAAAACAGCACACTTCATACACAACGAATAACACACACCACAGTTTATTTTTCCACTTTGCACTTTTGTTTTGTTTATTGGTAAACAAAAAACAACCAAACACAAAATGCAAAGTGGCTACTCCTGGGAGCCTTTTAAGCGTGCGACCTATTTTTCACTCGGGGAAGGACTTGGTTTTCTTTTTTGCTTGCCACCGCAACAAATCGACGACACATCGCCACACAATTATTGATATTAAAAGTGGCCACTGGCTACGGCTGATTCGTTTTTATATACAAACATAACCTTTTGATCTAATTGTATGCAATTAACTGCTATGGGGGTTTATGGACGGTAATTATTTCTATTTTATTTTATTCAATTGAATTGAATTGAATTGAATTGAATTGTATTCGACTCTTTTCGTTTTCGATATTTCGCTTAAGAAATCAATCGAAATGAAATTGAGTTGATCAATTCGCCCACACACACACACACACACACAATGTCTGTGGAATGGACATAATTTAATGTTTCATTTGAAATGTGATTCTTTGTTGCCGCACAAGTGATAGTGCCATGGGTATTGTGCAGAAAATAGGGGGTGCCTCGACTCTATCAACAGTAAAAATAGAGAAATATAAGAAGAACTTTATCGATGATGATACATTTCATATTTCTTTTGCAGGGCATTCCAACCTGTAGTCGAGTTATGTGGAATGAGAGATGTTTCAATAGTATTAAAGTGAAATGGTCGGTTGAGTAGCTTGGATGTTGTTTTTCCAAACGGTTTAAATAAAGGTGTGGCAAACAATAGCAAGCTGCTTGTACTCGACCAATTTGATCCTTAAGAGCAAACGCGAGAAGCAAATAAAACACATTGCCACAATGGTTAAATTGGTTTAATGTTGCCAAATAAAAGAAACAAACCAAATTGTTTGTATTGGCTGATGGGGAGAAATATGGAGTGTGCTGCTGGCTGTAGCTGCCAGAGGTGCCAGAGGTGCCAGGCCAATTCAGTACTGACTTCGATGCCATTGAACAATAAAATAGCGTTTTGGGAAAAATTCCACCGCAATGATAAAACGCTTTATTTGTCGATTATGTGGTGTATTCGTGTGCAAATCGATAAACCATACACATCGCGCGCGCATAAAATTCATTTGCATTCCATCTCTCATTTTCTCTATTTCTCTCGCTCTCCCTCGCTCACACATCAAACATGCGAAACAAAATGATTCATGCACACAATATTTTCAATTTTTCAAATTGACTGGGTCATTGTAAGACGATAGACGGAAATGGATAAAATATACCATCGCAAAATATCCCAGTATTGAATTTCATTTTTGTTATCGATGTACGATATAAGCGAATATCATGTTCGATCAATCGAAAACCGATTATGCGTAAATGTGACATTGTGAGCATGCATGTGTTTATTTCCCCTATAATTCCGTGCCATATTGCACGTAAAAAGCATACACAAGAAATACATTCTTGTGCTCCTTAAGTCATTTAAATAAAATACAAAATAATTGAAATATCGGATTGCCATCAATGCAAAAAGAACAGCCAAAAAATATAATGGAAATTTTTAAGCAAAAATGTATGAGTACATCTGTACATGGATCCAACATACTCAATTCAAAGTGTTAACATAACCATTGTGAAAAATTGTTTGATGTTAGCGACCAGAGAGCGACACACATCCATACGCATATGCTAATATAGTTTGTTAAATTGAAATATTGTCGATTGTCGATTGTCGATGGTCGATGTATACAAATGGGAATCCATGCACGTGCTGAAATGTCGAAAATCCCCTTAGAGCATAAACTTGAAAATGTTCACCATTCGATTTTGTATTCATTTTTTTGACTTGTTCACTTACTCTTTTGTTATCTGTTGATGGCACGCTTTTTCCAAGCCCGCAACCTAAACTACGTAGTTTAACTGCGTTGAATGGCATGAATGATGATTATAGCTAGTCCAGCTACTCGACTTTGTTGAAATGTGTACTGTGCACACGCAAACAATGGACAATGGACGCTTTTTCATCATCAAACTGGTTTACATTTACATGATCCGAGGATATCAATTAATATTATTATCGGCTATGATCCTATTACAATCCATAAGTCAAGTTTGACATCGATATCCGTCTCTTGTTACTGTTTTCGGGGCGCATGTTTTTTGTGTAAGCCACTAGCATTTCCTATCCCATTCTCTTCTCTCTCTCATTCACTCACGCTTTCGCACACATTTGCACACACACACACACACACACAAACAAAAGCTCGCTTGCTTCGTTGTTGTAGTTGTTGTATTCATTCAGGACAGAATTTCCTTCCTTGGAGCCAATTGTTTGTGGTCGTTTCACTTGTTCGATGAAAATCGCAAGCAATTTTCCAACAGCAGTTCGGTTTTTTTTGCTGCCTGTTTTATTATGTTTTGATGTCACTGCTTCTGGTGTCAGTTAAACACATGCATTGTCACCTTTTATCGCCCTTTCCAGACGCGCGCGGCTCTATCAAACATTTTTTTTTGCAATTACGGCTCTCGTGCATTTACTGCTGTTATAGTGGGACATACTATATACATATTGCTAGCTGATAATCGTATCATTCGGTTCCTCGCTTCACAAAATTTAATGCGTTTGTAATATACTCTTGACACTGTTGAACTGTCGTTACCTGTGTGCCGTGTGGGTGTGGATGTGATTGTGATACACACACACACACACACACAAGCACCGTTCCCGAGCCCAGAGAACACGAATGAAGGAAAAGTGCGATAACTAATTCTAATATTTGTTGTAGTAATATTTAAACTCGCACCTTTTTGTGTGTAATTATATGGGCCGCCAACAAAGACTACAAGAAGCTAATCGACACTTAGCGATTAAATGGCGCACCGTGTGTTTTGTGCGGTGTTTTTCGTATGTATTCGCAAATACACAGCAGCAAAGAGAAAAAGAAAGAAACAAAAAAAAAACAGAAATATAAACGGTCATGAGTGAGTCTGTGTGTATGCTTCATTACTGTGTTGTGCGGCGCGCACTCAAAGAGTAGCAACCGAGCTCGACAAAGACAGCGATAATATTCCAAGCAATGTGACTAAAAAACAACAACAAAACGAACAAAAAGAAAACACACCACAGAAATATTGTGAACTCCAACAGCCAGTTGATTCGAGTTTGGCTTTTGTTTCGATTCAAAAACAACAGTTTCATTTCGTTTATCGAGTAAATCGTGCGTAGATTTTTCGTTTCTGATAACACACAAAAAAAATAAGCCAAAAATACAAATTCAAATGATGTTCTTCTTTGTTCGACAACGGTATAAATTACGGCATATAAAATGAAAGCAGTAATCATTTTCGTTGAATAAAACCACGCAATTTTCTACGCGAGTGTTTTGCAAACGTGTATCAAGCGAAGCACATTTTTGGTTACGATTTTTTTTTTATATTTGTCATTCAATGTTTTTTTTTGCGTACATGCAAAAATTGTGAATTTCATCCGTTTTTTTATTTTCGTTGATCGAATCTGAGGCTGAAGGAACAATGAGAAAAGCCACACACAAAAAAAATAAACGATCGATTTCGATTAGATGGTTAGGCATGGGTGGATGAATGAGCCGGTCTGGTGTTTGGTTCGTCGTGACCACCAGACCACCACAGCTATAGCCTATCACTTGAGTTTGATATGGCCAATGATAGGAAAATCATTTCCATAAAAAACAAAAATTGTGGGCAATGTGAAACACATAAATGCGCGCCACACGAAAATTGCTAACGCAATCATAACCGATCAGTGTGAATATAAGTGAAAGATGTATTGATTTGCACACTGGCATTCATTGTGGGTCCCTAAATGGACCGTTATCAACTGTGCATAAAAATACATTTGAATTATTTACATGCCGTTTTTTCCAGCTAATGCTCAATTTTCAATGGGGGAGCTGTTTTGTTGTTTATTCGATATCTAATGTCGAAAATATAGAATATCCATTTCGCTGTGAAGATGAAGCAATCGAAAGCTTCATTTAAAATCCTCATGAGTTTATCGAATTTGTACCGCATCGAACCAAATGGCAACCAATCAAAATGAGCCCACGGAAAGCTTAGTTTCAACTGAAATTTCACAAAAACCTCTTCAGTTTGAATCGAATTCTTTTTTTCTTTCTCGTTTTTACAAAAAAAAAAAATTACCAATATATACTTTAGTTCAACACAAAGGACGTTTCATTTTTTGTCACTCTCTCTTTTTCACCAAATTCGATTGTGCATTTGTTTGCCATAGCAGAGAATAACAAACCGGACTTTTTTTTCGTTGCTCTTTCCAAACAAATATAAACATATCACTCTCATAAATTTATTAGTAATATAAGCGAATGATTTGAATGACATGGATCACCATGAACACGAATTCGTTTTGTATTTTGTACTGCATTCGGGGTACTAAATTATTTACGATATGGAGAAATAATCCAGACCCCAAATGTCATGGCAAAAGTACGATGATAAAGAAAAGAAGTAAACCATTCACCGAAAAAAAATATAAATAAACGAAACCTCTCTTTCGATGTGAATAATAGCGAGAGAATACAAAACATGATAGCAAGCAAAAGCTGAAAGAGAGAAAGAGGAGAAAAAAATAAAAAAAAAAAATCAGCAAAAGCATTTTGCGAAAACGCATTTCCATCGTACAATGAACGGCACAAAATCATAACATACGATAACAAGAAAAGGCAGACTCAGGATAAGAAAAAATCGGTTGTCTTTTTCGCCATTTCGAACGGAATCCACTTTGTCGCTGTGATTTGCATTTTGGCTTCATTTTGCTGAGTGAAAATCGTTTGCCATACGATCGAAAACTATTGCACTTGACGTGATGCTTTCATTTTCTTGACTTTTCCATCTTTTAAATGAACGCACGCCATTTCTCTATCATCTGCATGGTCGAACCGCAAAACAAAAACGCACATTTGCTATGTGTTTCCCAAGCTGATGCTTGAAACTAAACTTATCGATATAAAACATGTCCATGTTTATTTTTATGCTTAGCGTAAACCCTTCAAACCCACAAAAAAAAACAAAATTATCTAAAAACTACAACAACAACAACAATCAACCGACCAACCGAATAAACCAAGAAAAATGCAAATTGTATTCCATTCATTTTCGAAATTTGAATATAAGTTGTTTTTTTTGTTACCATCGTTGATCCATTTTATACGTAGGAGTATTTGGATTTGCAGAGAAAATTCACAGTTTGGCCAAATCGGTGTGTGTGTGTCCCATCGGCATAGAAAATTGCATAATCGGAATTGCATTTATTTCAAGATGCCGCATTTAGTAAACAACTTGATAAAAATAGCTTGAATCGCTTTAGAGATAGTATACCAATTTGATCGAAGAACTCACAAAATGCTTCTCTGTCTCTTGCGCGCTCTCTGTCTCGATTGCTGTGCATTTTTTACAGCCGATAAAACACGTACATATTTCGTGTTGCTATTCAGCAATTGAACATAATAAAAACGTCCAATATATTGTGGCAGTGTGTAAACGTCTGGTGGCCTAATCAATATTCACTTTTTTTTAATGCTTACATTGAATTTCATTGCTGTTTGTTTGTTTGTACTTTACGATGAAAATAATATGCGTAAATGAATGATGTTGCTGTTTGCTAGTGCATTTGCTTGTAAACAACATCATCAACACCAGCTATCAAGAGGAATTGGATTGGGTAGCACGTGTACTGCTGTATTTTTCATCGTTAACTCTCATTCATATTGTTCAATATTATGTGGTGTATTGGCATTTTGACATTTTGGCGCATTGCCGAATGACGCGACACGTATAATTAAGCCCCAAAAATTGTTTAGAATCAATTGACTAAACTCGCATAAAAGCCCATTCATTTAATCATAAAATGTTTGATGAGCTTATCTATGGATCGTTAATTAGTGTTTTTGGTACATGCTATTTAATCCGCATATTCCCGCATCGTATACACATACTACAGGGTATGATATGAGAAGCGCCAATATTTAATTGCCACTGTGCTTTGCAATGAATCTATCCCATCATCTTCAGCGTAGTCGCCTTCCCTCTTCAACATTTTTCGTAACATTTGAGTTGCGATTATAAATCCGACCAATTTTAAAATATTAGAATATTGGCCTCGGTCAGTCAGTATCCTGAATAAATTGATGTCTTTTTTTCGATCAGATTTACAGCGTTTATATTGATAAATATAAAAAATGTTCCAATAAAAAATGTATTTGAAATTTAAATAGTCGTTTTTTAAGGGTTATTGAAAAAAATACTCAATAATTGTCATTTCAAATAAATGATTATCGATAAAATCAATGAACGTATGAAAAAAAATTGATATTCCAGTGGTGTTGATTTGTAACTCACTTAGAACCATGAATATGAATGATAAGACATTTCAACTAGAAACTGATCGTCAACCATTCGTGCAACGAATGTTTTGATGAATGAATTTAAATAGTTTGTGTGCGATGTGTGTGTGTGTGCACACACAAATGACTTTGCAGTGCATTGGGATGCCTTAAATATGTAAAATGTTTCACAAAGTTGCGTACATTGAACAGCATTTTGAGGCATTGTAGCATCACAAAACCATTGTTGAATTTTGTGTGCTAATCGCATTCACTTCGATCAAATGAATCACCAAATGACAATGTACGATAACTCAAATTCAATCTGCATTCTTGATGAGCTCAAGCTATCACAGCTGTTGAACGTTTGCACACGCACGGCTCTAACGTGCTCTCTCTCTCACACGCACACACAAACATTGGCTCATTTTATCACTTTGAATCGAACATACCACATTGACGAATTTGGAAATTTAGGCCGATGTCATAATTACAATCCAAAAACGGAGTTGCATTTTTTTTTGTCTCTGTCACTCACTTTCTGGTTTGTAGTTTGTATTCTGTGAAACTAGCAGAGAATCGAATCATCTGCGAAATATAATTGCATGGACTCTGTCTCTAGTATTTTATCGGTACAGTACAGAAGCATGTTTGCTTACATTCGCTTCGAAATCCGTTGCACATAATTCACTTTGAAGATGTTGCGGTGGTGCAACAACTGTAACATATTGACATACGTTTGGGTTATTCTTCAAAAATATCGTTTAAAATAGGTGGCAATTTTTTATTTCCACTAGATTCATTATTTGGCGTGTGTGTGTGTGTGTGTGTGTGTATAAATTCGATTAGTTGAAGCATAAGGAAGACGCCTGTTGTGTGTCGCATGCTTGGCAAATTCATTGACAAGATTTCAATCAGCTGTTTGAATGTACAGTTTTAATTGTGGTGTCATTAAATGTGCACGTCTTTTTGACAACATTTTATAAAACGCACGTGGCGTTGACTATAAACATCATCGATCGCGTTCATGAAAATTCGACAACATTTTGCACCATTTACATTTGCAACCATACAATTCAATTATTCATGTGATTGAACGTGAATTTTGCAGCAAATGGCATTCAAACGAAATTCAAAGTTCAATTTGTATTTATTTAATGAGCATCAATTTATTTGTTCAGTGGTTTCAACAAAATGATTGCCGCAGTAATCATTACTCAATCAGCATTTCCAAAATATTCGAAATGCATTTTGTTTATCGTTTCAAATGATTTTCTCTGCATTGAAAACCCATTGAATTTGTGATTGAATGTGTTCACACGTAATTCAGTTGTCAGTTTGATAGTTTGTCTTTGTTTTTCGATCAACTGATGATGAAAAATGGATGAAATAAAAAATAAAAAAATATATTTGATTTTGAATAACGAACAGAGGGTGACGCAATATGAAATTCCCATGTGAGATTCATATTCTTCGAATTTAAGCGACAGCAATTCAAATCAACCAAAATGGCATACAATTTTTATTACTTGTTTTAGAAGTGCATGACGAACATTTGATTGGGAAAATTGATCAAAATTCAAAAGTGTGTCAATTGTATTGCAATCGTTTGCAAATAAAAGCGAGCGAAAAACATAGTGAAACGACGAAAAAAGAACGAAGGAGAAAGAGCGTGAGAGAAAGAAAAAAAAAGAATAGAATTTCTATATAAATATATTTGCCGCTCAAATGCATTTTGATTGGCAACACAGTTTGGAAGTGTCCTTCTGTAAATATTTAACCCGTAAATCCATGCGCTACGAACACGATTTGCTGTGATAATACTTCAATTTTTCAACTAAGACAGTGAGTGTGCCCGTTGGTGTACGTGATAGTGTAAAGTGGTGAAGATTAAAATCCAATTTTCAACGGAAAAATGGTGCAAACGATCGACGTGCTAGTCCTTGGTGGAGACAATCGATTGGTAATTTTTAAATTACAAACTACTTAATAACAAAACCGAATGAAAATAAAAAAAAATAAAAACAAATAAAAAAGCAACCATTTCTCAGAAGAAGAAATAGAAGAGGTCACTTCATTCAAATCCTTCCATTGAAAATGAAGTGTGAACCAATTCAATTAGACGCAATCTTGAAGGAGATAGAAAATGTGGAGAAATGATAAAGAGGAAAACAGAATCGACATACCAAAATTGTCTATTAGAATTGTTTCTTGTCGAACCAGTAAACGAACTACATGAATAAGTTATACAAGTTCATAGTGTTGTGATACTTTTAGGCATCAAATATTTCAATTTTCATCCTCTTTCTCTCCACATTAAAAGCTAACTGTTAAACTACAAAATTGTCATTATATTCGAAACTTTGTAATGTAATCATCACCAATGCGAAGGAGTTCAAAACGCATGAACACGCTCCGATTAATTGGTGGCATGTTCAAGAATTTTGCTGTGACATACAGTTGCTTACATGTTGGCGACAGTTTTAATTGAATTTGAACTAAATCACCAAGACTTATGTTATTTTTGTTTTCTCTTTCTGATGTGGAACAAGAAAAATAATTTGATTTGGTAGATTCTTTGCCCACTTGCACGACAAAATCTTGCAATTAGTCAATATAAATCCAATTTCTATAACCGATCCATTCAATCTAACATGAATCTATGTTACCTAACCATTTGTCAAACCAGCATTAATTCCACTTTTTGATTGGTGGCTGAAACATGCTAATTAAATTGTAACCTATCATTTTGTATGGACATATTAAAATTGGCTTTTGTTGATCATGTTCGAATTCATTTTGATCCATTGAAAACACTTTGGCGCTACCTTTTTTTAAGACCATTTAAGACGAAATTAGTTTCACAACACATTTCATATATTATGTTTTCATGTGGATTTATGGGAATGTTTGCTGGCGCACAAAACGCATGACAGCAATTCCCCAGAAAATTGAGACGAAAAAAAAAAAACAGTTAGTCGAACACATCGTGAGTGGAATTTCGATTATGTGTATTATTGAGATCGGCGGTATGATTAATGATAAAAATCCAACAACACCACTCTCTCTAGTGGTGGCGCTTAACTCAATCGCCTACACCTGATTTTATAACACAGATAATTTGATTGCAATTTCGTGTGATCTGATACAGAATCTAAATCTTTCAAGGTAGATTGAACCAACTATGAACATTTATTTTGCATCCATACACCTCAAGTTAGCTCGAAGATGGAAAATATATAGTGTGTACTTGTTACCGTAGATAGCAACAATGGCAGATACTTTCATAGGAAATACATCCATTAAATTTCAACATATTTGTCTAACCCATGAGAATATTTGCGGGCTTGAATGCAAGAATACACAAAGATGCCACCATTTTGGCATTGGTCTGACACCATTAGAAGCAATCATTTCAATTAAATCCTATAGCCATTTTCATTTTTGATTTACTAATCGATTTTCGTTTGTGTCGTGAGTAATTATTATTAAATATATCAAAAGAGCATTTGTGTTATATGACTTTTGGTTACATTATTTTATAATTTATGATGAGCATTTTTCATAGATTTACTGCAAATTCATGTGGATCATATACATGTGTGCGCGCGCACAATTCAGAAACTTAATATTCTCGGTTCATATCATGTTTACACCAGACCAGAGCTAATTTGTGGCGCCGTCTATGAACATTATGCATTATAATATGAACTTATGCGAATCCTATACTTTCCTATAGATACGGTCAATTCATAAAATGAAATACCTTCAATCATGCTGAACTGCTGACACCAACGACATTTTCTAAGCTTGATGAATTTTGCATTGAACATCAACACTTAACACATGTTTTTCAATATTGCATCTAAATTGCAATTAAACGTGTCAAATGCATTTTGATAAAAGAGCTGCTCGTCAGTCATGGTGTGACCGCAAACAGGTACTTTTGCGGCAAATATTACGCAATTGCAAATATCTATGAATGAACAATGTCGAGGGATTTAAAATTGAATATTGAATAGCCACAAACGACACTGCCACCCAAAAATGTCCATAATTATAAATTTTATGTTATACAATTTTATGGTTTAAAAAAATTCGATTTACAAATCGGTGTTTCCATTGTGATGAATCTGAAAATTTCAAGGAGTTGAAAAAGTTTCGCCGTGTGGTGTTTTAGATTGTTGACTCAATTTATGCTTGCTACTGCCATTTATTTATCAACTGAATTGCAGTATTCTATTGCAGTTTGAAGAATTTCGTCGTGTGCTACAAATAATAGCATTTATTGTGGCTAAAAAAAACCATAAAATCAAATATTCGAAACAGTAACCGAAAAACCGAATGAGTGTACACTGAAATGTGTTCATTCGTGTGTTTATTACCACAACGGTCATTGCCATTTGCAAAATCAAACAGCATCGTAGCATGTGAATTGTTCGAGAATTTGGAATTTCCGACACAATATTGTATCAAATGTACATCTATATGTTGGCTTTGTGTGTGTGTGTGGCTGTGCGCCCAACAATTGGAAGTTGTATTGGGTTTTGGTGCTAATTTGTTCTGGCCCCCTGGCAGATGACAGAAAATAAGGTAATTTGAATAATGCTGAATTCATACGATTTGAAATCGGTCGTTTTGGAACAACGGAGATGGTAGCCATGATGGTATTCGGTTGCAGCAGTAGCTCTGCCGAACCGAAGGTTTGAGTATTGTTGGAACCAAAAATGCACACAGATCGAGTTTAAATCATTTTTCGGCTGCAGTAGCCCATAAACAATGCTCATAAAAATGTGAATCATGATTTTGTCGTTTCGAACATTTATATCACCCTTGGACAGCGTACATTTACTTGCAAACATTATACAAGACATTTTTGGCAGTTTTGTTTTTGTTTTTTTTTTTTCGGGCCATCGAATAAAAGCCACAAAATGTCACATGGCATTTATTATTTTTTCGGGCCAACAAAATGAAGCACAGCACTTTTTTTGGATTGTGTTTAAAAGACGATATATCACAAGCATGTCTCTATTCCCAAATGGGAGATTTTTCGAGACGGAATTGTCATTAAAATGAATTTCGTTGCATTTGGTGGTTTTTTGTTGTCGTTTGTAAGCGCACAAACGATAAACAAAATACTTGAAAAATAATATGCCGCACGCGATACGTTTTAAACGTTCAATGCTCTCACACAGAATCACTAATTTTATAATGATTTTCAGCATGTGTATGCATAGATGTGTAGCATACTATGCAAACAATGACAATAGAAATAGAATTTCGAATGAGATTGAACTGCATGGATCACAATTTATAACTCAAGTTAATTTATTTAGTTGGCCAAAGTGTGTTAGTGTTGACAAGAATATCGAAATATATTGTGTGAGTTTGCCTCACAACACCGAACACAATTTGTACGATGAACATCGCTTACCAAATATTGACTTAACTAAAATCAAATATATTTACTACAATGGACAGACAATTTAATATTCGAAAAGCTAATGTGGACTTCTGTGTAAATGCTCAAGGCTCATTGTGATGATGCTTCATTGTAATCTTTCTGGTCAGTCGGTTTTACATTTGCATGAATTCTCTACATGGTCCACATTGAACAGTGGCCCAGTAACGTAATTTAGTCTTTTTTTTACCTTATTCATAATCTTATTTCTTTCGATGAGCCTTTAGTTTTTTGTTTGCTGTTTGAACAGTGTTCTATGCATGAAAATGAGAGAACGATTACCATGAAAGAATATTAAAAAAAAATTGCCATCTTGTTTGACTACAAGTGAAAATCGCTTGAGTAATAAATCATCATTCATTCAACGATTTGCAAGAAAAGTCATTGAGATTCGAAACTTTGGTCTGGATTTGGGTCTTTACAATTCGAACTGTTGCAACCACGTTTCAAACGTCTTTTTTTCGGAGCAACCAAACAGAGCAAAAATTGCTTCAAAATTTAGACAAAAAGGCGATTTTGCAATGTATTTGTAAAATAATTCTCGAAAAAGCCGCTAGGGGATTGGAAATGGTAGAGTAAAAAAGAGAGTGAGAAACAAGTTTAGTTTAAAATGGATTTTTGTGTATAAAAGTGTTTTCTTTTGTTTTTTTTTTGGACAAGAAATCGAAGTGACTGGTTTATGTTTTAGCTGTGGCATGTGGCTGATAAAAACATAAAGAGATCATCATTTTACATCGATATCAAAATTGTGCTTCATGTATTCACTTAATTTATTCCAACTCGTTGACGATGACGCACAAAATGCACACACACACACAGAGAGAGAGAGAGAGAGAGAGACAAAAAACAATGAGTTAACATGTTTGCAAAAGACTCTGGCCAAGTCTGCACTGTCTCGAGTCTAAATGCTTTTTATCATAATGCAAACAATGGGCTTTTTGGACGGTTGAGTACTTCACAGGGCTGAATTTGAAGTCGATGGAATAAGATGTAATTTCTAATTCTTATAAGCTTTATAAAGTACATCATTGTCTTGATGATTCATTGACTCTTGATATTGATTAATGACGCAGCTAAAAATTCATTTTTTTTTTCACCCAAAAATAACAGCTTTATAACCGATTTCCAGTTGGTTTTCTTATAAATTCTAGTTTTATTTTTTTTCTCTATTCTATAAATTGTGTGATTAAAATTCAAATTGAAAAGGACGGTCCAAAACTGTTATTTAGCCAAATTATTTGGAATACATCGAAAAAATAATGTATCAAAAAACAACCACCTTCCAACCAGAATTCATTGAAAAAAGCTTTTCGATGGTCAAAAATTAACGATAGTCCTCAGCACTGGTTCTATGTGTTTTCGTTCGTTCACTGTATGGCCTCCAAATTGATAAAACATTGGACGACGCTAATTCTTATGTTCATGTGAAGCACTCAATTTAAAACGCCAATCACTCAATTTACCATGGCATTTGGCAATGAACTTTACTGTATTGTTGTTGTTCATGTATTTACAGACGAACACACCTTTGTTTCGTCTCACACCACCCGCCACTCTTGAAACAAGTTTGGCTATCTACCGAGGGGCAACACAAGACAACAACAACAACAAAAAACTGCGTGTATCTAATTAAGCAAGCAATTTTCAAAACACCAGAATAATGAACACCGTTAAGCACAAAGAGTAAAAAAAAAATCGAGATTCGTTCTCTTTTTCCATCACTTTTACATTATCTGTAACGCCCCGAAAAAAAAAGAGTGTAGAAAGAGACTGGTAAAAGCTATCCAGTTTACGTATCACTTAGTGAACATTTTTCATTTCATTTTCGTTCGTGTTACTTTTTGGACCAAATTGATCTCAATGAATGGGCACTTTTTTAAAGGAGGACACTGCAAAAATACAGATCATAAAACGTGTGTATCTTATCACGAACGCGAATAAGGGAACCGAAAAAAATGAATAGCCAGCAATTACATTCCGTAAGTAGAGAGTGTTGAACTGAACAGAGTGCAGAAAGTTAGGGAAAAACAGAGACAGAGAAAGAATGACAAAAGCAAGATAAAACGAAAACAAAATGTCGTTGCTGTGAATGAACATGTTGTACAATGGTTTCGGTGCCAGTAAGATGCCATGTAAGGAAAAATTTTCCACGCGCATTCTCTCACAAATTTCCATTAACATTAATTGCGTTAAACAAACAAGATTGTTTCAATTACGATTTTATGACGGTTGAACCAAGGCTTTTGCGTGTGTTTTTCACCTCTCCGATTCTAATTCGTATGTCTTTACCTTCTATACAGTTGTGTGTGTGTGTGTGTGTGTGTGTGTGTGTGTGTTCCAAACACAATTTTTCTTACCTTTCGTACGAAACAACACATTGAGTAAGAACTTATCGTTGTTATAGACTGTTTACAATGCTATTTCATAACATTTTCACGTATACTTTGAACATAGACGGATGGCACATTGAGTGTGTACCCGTACAATGTGTACACTGTACAGTACACGACTATTGTCCTCTTTCTCTCTCTCTCTTTCTCTATTTTCTCTATCTCTTGCTCCATTCTCTGATATGCCGTTCAATGTTTTTTCAAGCATTATTTTAGCCTCCCCAATAACAGTTGCTATCGCCAAATGGCAATTAGCGTAATTTTGCTTTTATTGTTGGTTGCGTTGGTATTTGGCCGAGGGTTGTATACTGTTTGTATTACTAAACTGTTCGATAAATTAGAATAAGTGTGTGTGTGTGTGTGTGTCTCCATTACATTTGGATTTTTTTTCACTCGGCGGCTAGCATTGGAATCTGCGTCACTAGAAACTTAATGATCATAATAATTTAAAGAAATTCAGAATCAACAAGCAATCATTTTCCATAGCAGAGTTTAAAAACAAAGAGATAATATAGAAATTGCGTAAATTATAATTATCAAACACATTAATTTTATAGGGCTGATTTGTAAATTTATGGATAAGTTGCCTATAGAATAGTAGCTCAATCAATTTACTAATTCAACTAATTGAGCTGTTGTTTATTTTGGATTTTTCTATTTCTTTTGATGATATGCTCTAGGATCCACCACCTTCTCAACTAGCAGGTTCAAGCGCAACAACGGCAAATTCAACGGCCAAATTGGGCACATTTCGACGTATGCTAAATGCAATACGATATTGTTTCACAAAACGTGGCCGCTCGAAAAAACCCGATTGGCTATTGGACAAACATCCATTTCGGTCGAGATCGAAGAGTATACCATCAGAAGATGTGCCATCAGATGCATCAACAACCAGTATTTTATGCAGTCATCTGTCAGTTGATCCGTCCCTGCCATCACATTATCGGGTATGTGTTTCGTTGTTTATGCATCTCTTTTATGCACATAACATAAATCGATGATGTTTTATTTTTGGGGGCGAGAAATGACAATGAAGCGTATGCCAATTGAATGCCACAAGCTGAACGACTGTCGAATAACAACCAACCCACACACAAAAAAATTATTGAATTGAGCATAGCAGCTAGCATATGAACTAAATGGGCATCCAAAACAAAATTATGCTAATATGAGTGATAAGTGGCACACATTTTCAGTATTTCGCTTCCATGAATCGATTATAATCGAAACGATACACTTTACCATGTGTTACGATGTTTTCGTTAACATGTTCAATGTTCACATGTTCGAACATACACACTTCTGGTGTTCGCACAAGCTTTTTGTCTCATTTGAATATGGAAATTTCGATCTATTCTTCCTTTATTGTCGAGTTTTACACGTTTTCTTTCTCGTACATATATTTATCGTACCAATTCTTTCTTTGTGTGCGTTTCCCAATTTTTCCCTGTTTCATTTTCGTTTTTCCCGGATTTTTTTTTTAAAGAAAGATGAAACTCGACATTTCACTCAATTCTTCCGGTTCAAATGAAATAGGACATTCGCATCCAAAATAGCCTCTAATGGATTGAATTCTATATCGATAGTGTGTGTGTGTGTTGCATTCTAAATGGCAACAAAATAAAAATGAGCAATTTCCTTTGAATTTCATATTCCGGTGTTTTTCATCATTTTATCGCCATTTATGCCTGTAGCATTGCTGATTTACTGATATGACGTGGGCTATATCGCCATCATCAGCTGTATTACTCACGACTACCAATATCCATTGATTATGTATGACGCCTCTTGCATCACTCATTTCATCCATTTTCTGTCTCTCCTTCTCGTTCACTTCTCAAGTTAATTCATTCAATGAGGCGGCAAACCAAAAAAAAAAAAAAATTACGAACAAAATCGAAAGGAAAAGTTTTTTATGAAAAATAGCTGAATATTGATCCGAATTGAAAAGATGAATGATACAATTTGTGTGAATACAAGAGTAAAAAAAAGATGGCATTTACTTTGGATAACCGTCGATAACAAAAGATATTTACACAGCATGAACCACTAGATCATATCGTGTGCAAGGATGTGAGGCAAAGAAAATTTAAGATCTCCACCATTTTGCATCCACGGCTGTCATTGTATTGACCAGAAAAAAAAAAATCGACGAATTATTGAAGAAAAAAAAGACGGAACACGATGTTACCGTATGCCTTTGTACGTTTATACTGTTTCTCTTATCCTCTTTATCTCTCATCTCTCCCTCTCTCTCTCCCACTCATAGTGGTTAGCTTTAGTGTCATTGGCTGTGCTGTACAACGTTGTATTCGTGGTCGGACGTGCGGTTTTCTGGGAAATCAATCGAAATGTACCAGCGCTGTGGTATATTCTGGATTATATATGTGATACTATTTATTTGATCGATATATTAGTGCATTGTCATGAAGGTAAGTTAACCAACAACAACAACAACAAATTCGCACACTTTCGTTTATAGATCGTATAGAGACGATCTGACTATTCTTTTCAATCACCCACTCTATTGATGAGGAGTGTCTGTAGTTTTGTTGAATAGGCTTTTTATTAGTTTATCTTTCAGTGATTTTTTTCCCTTCTTCGAAATCCAGAAGCATTGTTGTTGTTTATAGAAAAACAAATTTCTTTGTAAAAATTTGATACTTGAATGAGACAATTTGATAGCATACATATTATCACTCAAAGTGCTATCGATTCAATGGGATTGAATTGAAGTGATTGTAACAAATATGTTTTTTCATTTTGAATTGTCGATTATCAAATTTTGGATGATGGCTTCTATGTAAGACCACAACGAAATTAATGGTGGTTTTGTTAAACTTTGACCTCGCATTTCATAAGAATGAAAAACTGCTGACAATGAAAGACGGAAAAAAAGTCAACCGGCATTGTGACCGGCAACACAAGAGAAAAGCAATAACATTTGATGGTACCCAAGAAGAGTTCTCGGAAACTTTTCATCAAGCGAACCGCCCACGGACTCGGAAGCCGGTGGAGCCAGAGCCATTAAATGAACACAAGATGGATACAAACTTAAAATGTACGTGCATTACACATCCATGCGTACAAGACTCATGTATTAATGTGCTCGGATATCTGTAGCTTTTAATTGAAAAAAAAAATTAACATAAGAACTGTGGTCTATGTTTCACACTGATGAACGAATTTCATTAATCAAAGCAATGTCATTACTACGCTGCTGTGTAATATATTCAACAGGAAACAATCAGAATTTGAGTTCTTGTTAAGTAAGACGTTGTGTTGAACCCGCTTTCGGTTCGCTGTCAGGTCCTATATCTAATACTCTGTCACTGTTGCTTTTGATGCTGCTATTACTATACTTATTTATTAAAATAACTTGTGCTGCAGCCGGTATGGATGTTTTGCACATTTCATTTATCAAATCAGATCCGTTTCATGTTAGCTGAAAAATCAACGAGTTTGCAGCAAAATACCACAGGATTTTGGTGCTCCATGAAAATTTTAAATACCAAAAAAAAATCTTGTACTTTTGGTTTGCGAAGAAGTTTTGTAACCATAGCTTACAGTTCCATTTCCGCAGCATCGTCTTACGATGGAAATTTATTTAAGATATAAAAGTAGATATTCATGGCCAATGGTTGTTATAACAATGGTTGGCTTAGCATAGCACGGTATACTATTGCAATCGTCTGAGCAGCAAGCGTGTACACTGTACACGTCCGGAATTCAATGTTCTTGCTCTTGTTTCACCATTTAATTTGACTATTCGGTCATTTTCGCCGTACTTCAGCTACGCATAAAATAAAAGCGGTTTAGCCAAAATAATATTGGCATTTCATATTGTACGAGCCACTGAACCTGCACAAATTACAACGGAAAACTTTATTACTCGCACGTCATATCAATATGTCCGCTGTTTCACACTCATTTGTTTGTTGAATGAATGTGTAAAAGCTCAACACAGACACACAAACACACTGGCAAATGTTTTCTTGGTAACAGTCGACCGTGTGCTGTTGCCATTGATGATGTGTTTGTTGGTTCTCACTCTTACATCACCGCAAACCTAGGGGGGTATTATCAATCAAATTCATTTAAATATCCACGGATATTCACTCATATTCACGTCGGATTGTGAATCGAATTCATACGAATTTCGATTGATATTTGAAATGTTTGCATATGTCAATCATGAATGACAGTTCAACCGTGACGAATGTCACCATATTGGATTTGTAACATTGAAGGTTATTGAATGATTCAAATACCCATTAAAAATCTACCAAGATTATCTCTTGTATGTGTTTATATCTGCTTGATAGCAATGTTGCAAATGTATATAACTGTGTTCAGAGAAGATAACTACAAAACACTGTTGCATATGCCAAATTGTGTGCAAAGTGCGAGAAAATAGTTAGAAAGAAAAAGAGAGAGAGTAAGCGAGTTGCTATGATTCTCTCGCTCTGCACACAGCCACTCGACATATGCAGCACACACCTTGCCAGTCAATTTGACTGTCTATCTGTCATCGGTGCTTGATAGGAAATAGATAAAAGCCCCTAGCCGCAAACGTTGTGTCTTTTTATGAGTCGCAAGCAAAACTCTTGATGACTGCTACTGCTGCTGATGTTGTGGTTCACTCTCTCTCTCTCTCTCTCTCTCTCTCTCTCTCTCTCTCTCTCTCTCTCTCTCTCTGTGTGTGTGTGTCTCTGTCTCTGTCTCTGTCTGCTTGTCTCTGCCTTTCCCATGCTCTCTGTCGCCGTGTATCTATGTTTATCTTCTGTTCACTATCGTTTAATTTGTGCATCAAACACACAAAAATTCCAGGAATTGTCATTTACGCCAAACGATGCGGGCTTGTGACAGGCCGCTTGTGTGTGATATTGAGCGTTGATGCCATTTCACAGATTGCTTGTGGCAATAGTCGATTCAATCAGATTTCCGTTCCATTTCAAATGCGACATTCGCTCAGCGATGAGAATGAGAGCCGACTTTCACACCCGTCATATTAAAGCATCACAAAATGCGAAGGCACACACACACATTCACGAAACATTCCAAGTAAGCCTCATCTAGAGTTTTTGCTCGCTACTTTTTTTCATGCATTACGAAGGAGTTTGCACTTTCAATGTTTTTAGAATTATTTTTTCCCCACATATTTTTTTTTGTCTTTTTTCTTTCCTTTTTTATCCTCTGTTAAATTGATGAAAACACACTCAGTTGGCATTCAACAAGATACGTGTTTATTGTGTGTGCAGCCAGATAAAAAAATGTATACGTTACTTTTCTTTAAATCTCATCAATTCCACTTTGATTTTGTTGGGCAAATTTAAAAGGATCATTCAGTTGTATCAGATCCACTAATTCGTCCAATCGATACGAGAGAGAGAACGATTTTTTTTTTATTCTTCAACCAAAAGTTTTGAATTTTTTTACTGAAACGCTGAACGTGATAATATCATATATCATGATGAACCTGACCAAAAGTTTCCTTTCAAAATAAAAGTAAGTCTTGGCTTTGGGCTTTTTGAGCATTCTCTTTCGATAACATCTCTTTTTTGTCGATAATTTCTCTAACAGTGGATTAGCCGTGAGCAGATGAATGATGGATTTCTCAAATGCCTACCCAGTTGAAAACGTTCAAAGAGCTCAAAGTTACAATCGTTTTTCACATAACATTTTGATAATGTGCTGGCTATTGTTTGACTTTTGTGTGATCTCTTAATCGATAAAAAAAATCATCACACAACAACCACCAAATGAACGGGACACTAACAAAAAAAACAACCACGAAAAATTAATCAAGAGCAATCAAAGACAAGCAAAAGTGAATTACATGAGAAAAATATCAAGCGCAATATAAAATTCGATGTTATTTCTTTTCGTCAATGAGTGTTGAACTAATTAAACTTGAAGTCACGTATTATATTATCATCAAATTATTTCCAACAACGTGTTTTTTTCTGTCTGACTCTTATTCTCTCCCTGGTGTTTCAGGCGCCAGCTTAAATGAAACGTTGAATGGATTCTACTATTTGTCTCTACCTTGACTTACAGCACAAGTTCATGATTTGCTAGAATCGTTACACTTTCTCTTCTCCGACGGGCATTTGACGATTGACAAATTCAAATCAAAACATCAATGTTAACAATTGCTATCTCAAAAGTTGCGCCTTCCAATTACTCACACGATAATTCAGTTCAATCAGTGTATACACAAAAAGGCCATTTCTGGGGCATAGTGCGGTATATATATGCTATAGCATGCTGTCAGGCTCAAAGGTGAAATTTTTCAATGTTCATTCAGACACAACAAATGCAACGGATGCTGACAAATGTTTAACACAAAGTATTCATTGCGTACGTGCATGTGTACCGGAGCGTGTGTGCGTGTGTATGTAGCGGACAAACAAAGCGAGTCAATCTCAATCGAAGCGAGCACGTAATCGAGAATGTGGAGGGGTTGGGGGGGACATTTTAACGAAAAGACCAAATTATTTGAGCGATAATGATAGAACGAAAGAGCTATCTTGATGATGTTCGTTGAAGTTTTCAACTTGAAATGAGATTACTTTATCTACGTTGTTCGTTTCATCACATCGCTCATCACAATTTTAGATTTCAATTAATTTGCTGCAATGTGATGCGGAAGTGATGCATTAAACCCTCCGGTGGTCGATGTGGGTTTTTATATTATCGTTTTAGATACGCAATAATTCTAGTGGTTTTCACGAAAGCTTGCACTACACGCAGACCTTTTGGTACTAGTTGGTGTCAGTATCACAATTCACAGTTCTAGCATTTGTTATGCTACCGAAAACTACAATGAACCACAAATTTAATGTCTTATGATTTTCCTGAGATTCTGTTGAAATACAGATGCTAGTTAGCAATAGTTAGTAGTCCAATGGAGCGCACCTGTACGCATCGCATGAGCTTTACGCTACTAACGTCTTGAATAGAAAACCATCAGGGTGTGATTGTTTACGATTCATTTTTTTGTGTTCTGCAGATCTTTTGCAATCGCAATGAAAACGGGCGAACTAGATAAATGCCACTTCTAGACATGATAGTGACACAGCTCAAATTACGTAAAAAAGAACTTTTACCATGTTGTCTCTTGTATCAATGGAAAAGTCAACGGCAATCAATCTAATTCAATGTAAAATTCATTCACAATAAAAAGCAAACTACAAATTCTCTCTTGGTTCCGTTTTTTTTTGTTCTCACTCTCTCTTTCTCTCATTGTTTTTCCACATTATCTTTACTATTTGAAAAAGTACAAAGCTTTTGTTTCAGTCCAATTTAATTTGTGTAAAACAACACGCATCGGTGAATTGAAAAAGTTTCTTATTCACGTTCACGTTCAAATCAATATACATTTTTCATTCAATAAAAAGTTTTTGGAAAAAACAACCATAAACTACTCGTCGTGCAATGATTCTACAGGTGAATTGTATGAAAAATGATGGAATTGTGTATATGATTGAACTTTGATCTGCGTTGCCATATTGAATGGCAAACAATTCTGGTGAAAAGGAACGGAAATTGGTTCTTATTACGATACAACGATGTTACCGACTCTTGACAACGTATCGACATTTTAAATCACCTATCAAATAGAAACTTCAATGCCAATTGAATCGTACGACAGACAAGTATCAAATAGATTTGATTTTCTCTTTATTTTATCATTTTTAGCTATACTTTAAGCTAAGTTACTTTTCAATTTGTCTACATAATCCGTTAATCTTTTTATATTATTTATCCTGTTTTTTTCCCCCGATTTGTTTCCCGTTTTGTAATGTTTTGCTTGGGTTTGCAGGTTATTTAGATCAAGGACTATTGGTGCGTGATGCATCCAAGTTGCGGAAACACTATTTTACAACAAAAGGATGGCGTCTCGACTTTTTATCGGTATTACCGACAGATTTTGCATATTTCTGGTGGATGCCGGGCAAATGTCATATTCAGGTGCCGTGCCCAGTGATTGTGCGATTAAATCGGCTATTTCGTCTTCCGAGAATGCTTGAATGGTTTGAACGTACCGAAACGGCAACCGGTTACCCAAACGCATTCCGTATTTGTAAAGTAAGCGCCAATTAATTGAACATATCAAATGAGAACAGAGTACCAAAAGAAACAAAAACAAAAAGTAACAATGAGAAAACATGCGCACACATTTTGTGTTTTGTTTTTTGTTTTTTTCTTCCTGTACTGCAATTTGTTCTTTCCGTGCATGCAAAGTAAAATTTCATAAAAATATATTTTGACATGGACACTAATTGGCATCAAATTCCGAATTGTTTCAGGTTGTTTTAGCGATTTTAGTTTTAATCCATTGGAATGCCTGTTTGTACTTTGCGATTAGCTATGCCCTTGGATTCGGCTCGGACAATTGGGTATATAATATTAATGGTCCAATCAATTCAACACTGTCACGACAGTATATTTACTCATTTTATTGGTCAACATTAACCTTGACTACGATCGGTGAGACACCAACACCCGAAAATGATGTCGAATATTTGTTTGTTGTGGCTGATTTTTTGGCCGGTGTACTGATCTTTGCCACGATTGTCGGTAAGTTTCTGTTTATATATTTTTTTTTTATTTTTATTTTTTCGAATATTTCTGTTTGGTCCAACAACAACAAAAAAATCTTATCCTCTTGGACACCTTGGTCTACCTGTTTATTATGAAACCATAAAAGCACTCTTTTGTTTGGCATGTCTCAAATCTACCTCTTTCTCATTTCGAAGTTCATATTTCACAATTTATACGTTTTCAGTGTACAATTTGTCGGTATTCTAACAAAAAAAAGAAGCTTAACGCCATTAACGGTCACGTCCAATAAAAAAAGGGGGCCAAAAATTAATAATACCAACACTTATCATGTATTGTCATTACTCAAAAATCCCCTTTATTCTTACTCTTGCTCTTCTTCTCTCGTTAATTAAATGCAAATGTTTGTTGATGCAAACATTCGACATTGTCGACTCATTTGAACCTGTTTCAGTTTTCAACCTTCATTTGCTTTTCATTTTATTGTGTGTAATGGGTAGACAACAACAAAAAAAGATGCTCAAGGATGCTTTGGGTATTCTCTCGCTCGTCGTTCCCCTTTTTTCTATCCTCTCTTCTCGCGCTTTTCATTCTCTTATTTTTTTTTTTCATTTGCATTGCCATCGTTTAGGTAACATTGGTTCGATGATTTCCAATATAAATGTGTCGCGTGTTGAATTCCAAAATCGGATGGATGGTGTAAAACAGTACATGGCTTTCCGAAAAGTGGGCCACGAACTTGAAGCCAGGGTAAGTTTTTCGCCTGATTTCATCGCTATATTTTTTATTTGTATTTGTGTATAACATTTCGATCAATTAAATATTCAATGGAATTGACAATATCACAATATGTGTATCGAAATGCAAACATCGAATGACAGCAGCGTATACATTTAGACCAAATAACAAACAAACAAAAATGCAGTTGAATACAAATAATATCTAGTTATGACTGCAGTGTTTTGTGATTTTGTATGCCAAAATCATATTTCTCTTTTGTTCAACACGCAATTCGGTCTCAAAACTAATTTCATCTCCCATCGCATTCGTTTATTCATCCACACGATTTTGGTTTCGTTGCCTAACAGCATCATCGAAAAACCGAAGAAAAAAAAAACAAATTAAATTTACACAAATAAACGACGAACGAAACAAAAAATTATTGACAGTCATCAAAACTATAAGTGTATATTGGTGGATTTGCGTCACTGAGTCGTCCCATTGCGGGTTTATTCGTGGTTTTTGAAATTATTTCGAGGGATGCGCAACGAAATGGTTTACCATATTTTTTAGCATTATAATGCGTTTTATGAACTCTCTCGCAAAGATATTACACATCACTTTTTTTTGTTATTTAATTAAATTTTTTGTTTTGTTTGGCATTCTTATAGCTGCATTTTAGTAGGCAAAATATGAATAACATTATTGTGATTGGAACATTTACCATTACAATATGAGTTTTTATTTTACCGAACATTAAATGCGCACCAATTAAAAGTTTGTCTGTTGAAAATGTAAAATTTTTCGAAAAATTCCATTATAAAATCGATAAAAAGAGAAATTGCCATTTTTCATCAGAACCAGAAACACTGAAAATAGACTAAGTCATATTACACATGTTTGCGAAAATATGTTATACACAAATCAACCCCAAAAATGGTTTTTTGTTTATTGTTTGAATATTTTCTTTGTTTGGAATTGTTACTTAATCTCTCCCAATCTTTTGAAATTGTTTCAGGTTATACGATGGTTTGCATATACGTGGGCACGAAGCGGTGCGCTTGATGAGGAACGTGTACTGTCTGCATTGCCGGATAAATTCAAAGCCGAGATTGCGATTCGAGTTCATATGGATACATTGAAACAAGTGCGAATCTTTCAGGATTGTGAGCCCGGTTTGCTGGAGGCGTTGGTATTAAAACTAAAGCTCCAGGTACACACGTACATAAACACACATGCATGCACGTTTACTTTTCACATTTTGTTTGTCTCAACCCAAACATTTCGACCATATCGTCTTGAAATCAATAATATATATTTCAGTATTTCATTTCATTTCATTATATGTTTTTTTTTGCCATTTCCACATGAACAAAACGGTTGCTGTTTGTCGTCAATGTGTTATTTTGTTTGTTTCTTAATGTAATCGTTTTTGCTGTTTCACGGTCTCTTGTTTCCTTTAAAAATTTACTCATGCTATTTCGATGTACGATATTACGAATTTATGTATAAAAAGTAAATCTATTTCATATAGCATATGATATTCGATATCATTTCTATTGTCGTCTCGATCAAGCGATTGGGGTGTCAAGTTAACAACAACGGTAGATTAACAATTGCTAAAGACCGTTAACCTTCAATATTAGAATTCTATCTCAAAATGTCAAGTTTGGAAAAAAAAACAATAAAAAAAAATTCGGTGAAAATGAAATGAGATGATGCGACAAATGTCAATGATTTGGATTCGCCTGAAGTAAAATAATAAAGAAACGATGCTACGCGCATTTTAATGCTGAACAACACGAAAACCGAGCGAAAGAGAAATTATGAACAAAATCGTTTGTCGTTTGTTTTTTGGCAAACATGCAAAACAAAAGACAATTTTTCCATATTCCGTTGCCATTTCGTAATGAATGGTTCGTTTGGCCGTGTGCACTTCATCAATTGTGCTTTTTTTCTAGAGCAGCGCGCATCGAGTCATTCATTACAATTTATTGTTATTCGTTTGACCATAAATAGTCGGAATATCCAACACGAGCTTCTTTGAAGCCAACATCGTTCCATGCATTAGTTCTTTTTTTTGTTGCTTTCATCGTTTTTGAATGATTGTGAACACGGAATTCTTTTGTACTTCATACAATCGCGTGACAATTAGAAGAAACCAAGAAAAAAAAACCGAAAATAAAAATACACTGAATGAAAACAGCCTCGTTAAAATGGGGCAAGATATTAGCAAACGTCAAAAGAATAGAATCATCCTGTGCTCAAAAGCAAACTGTTATTGGTGTGCGATGCCATTTTAAAGATTTCGTTCTCTAGTGGCAAAAAGTACTCACATACATACAGTGACGAAAAGAGTGAGGGAGTGAGTAGATACTTTGGCCTACGCAAATCAACATTTCATTTTTTCCCCCCTTCGAAAGCCACACGCGATGTAGAAGGTATGGAGACAGGACGAATTTTAACAAAAAAAAAAAACAAAACCTAAAAACGCGAACAAAATTTAAATGTGAAAGAGTGCGCACGACAAAGAGTACAGCATTACTATCGTAAAACCATTTTACTTATTTAAATTAATTCGCTATTGACATTGTACTGCATACTTGAATTCTATTCACACTTTTCGTTTTTTTTTTTTTTTTTTTTTGAGCCAAAGAAGAAAAATCACACTTTGAATGTGGTAGAAAACGAAACAAAGATGAGAGAAGAAAGAAAACACAAGAGATCCCATTTGTTGAATATAATTGGTATCGATTTTTTTGTTGTGAAAACGAACGAGAAAAAGAAAGTGCGCACACTTACACCGAATTGTCCATAAAAATTAACAAAAGAAATAACCGTACGAATGCAATTAAATCCAAATGAACGGATTCAATTCCGAAGCTCACTTCATACTTTTGAGCCATGCCATTACAAAATGAATCTCACTTTTTGAGAAATAATTACTTGGTTTTTATTTTGTGTGTGTGTTTTTTTGTCCTTCGTTTTCTTCTGGTATTTAAACACACACAATTTTAACGGTCATTTTTTTTCATATCAAACTTTATTTGATTGGAATCGTAACAATAAAATGAATTAAAACCAGCCTTAAAAACCATTCTCATTTGGAATTTTGTGTTATGTTTACATAGATATGTTTTCTATTTCATTTGATATGAGCCAAATGCCATTTGAATTGAAAGAGAAAAAAATGTTTTTCAGCCAAAATGAGCCGTTGGCGATACTCTGCTTCCGATCATTTACCATAAATTATTTTTCTTATATTACAAAATAGCGCACGCACACATATTCACTTTACGACGAAGATTTACAGCAGTAAAAATCGTGAAACTTCTCACAATAAGCACATAGCACATGCTGTGAGACTTTCGTTTGGAAATGTGCGCGCGAACGTTTTTTTGTTCGATCTCTATTTCCTGCCCTCACTGTTTGTTTAGCCAAGTGTTTGCTTACAAATTTAGTATATTTATTTTGTGTGTGTGTGTGACATGTAGATTTGATGTTAAAATGGCTTCTTTCCTCTTATTTCTCTCGCCACTTGTCACATATATGCAATCGGCACAGGTATTCAGTCCAGGAGATTATATTTGTCGTAAAGGTGATGTTGGAAAAGAAATGTACATTGTGAAACGCGGTCGTTTGTCTGTGGTAGCCGATGATGGTGTTACTGTGCTTGCAACTCTTGGTGCTGGTTCGGTATTTGGTGAGGTATCCGTGCTTGATATTCCCGGCAATAAAACAGGCAATCGTCGTACAGCCAACGTTCGATCATTAGGTACGTCAAGATCAACACATATGATTCAACCCTATCACCACTTCACCTTGCGTTTGATATTCTATTGTAATCGATTTATGTTCGATTTCCATTTTTTTCATTTCTTTTCTTTCGTTTCATGGTGATTGGTCTTCTTCGTGCTCAAAATCGATTTTAAGGCTATTCGGATTTGTTTTGTTTGGCCAAACGGGATTTGTGGGAGACCCTCGGAGATTATCCAGAAGCTAGAGCATCGTTAACCGAACGCGGTTGCCAACTACTACGAAAGGATGGTCTTCTTGATGAAGAATTATTTGCAAGTGAGTTGAAGAAATGATTTTCAAAAACTTTTTCACCATCCAAAATGATGACTCCACTTGGAGAAAACGAGTGATTTTTGTTCACATGAAATTTAAGACCTGTAACTATCATTAATCAGTACCTCCGTACTGATTTGCAATGAAGCAATCGGTTGATGCGGAAAATCATATTTTCGTGAAATTTTATGTTACTTTAAATGATTTTTCGTTTGCTTAGATGGAACGAGTGATATTTAAAAGTCAATGATAAAACTTTTCGCTCCTTTTTTTGGCATTTCAATCATTTTTCATATTATTATTTTTGTAGAAGCGTCAACGGTTCAAGAAACCCTAACCGATGGTGTTCACAAGCTGGAAAAGTCGATAGATAATTTGAACATTCGGTTGGCGCGTCTTTTAGCCGAATATTCGGCCAGCCAAGCCAAATTGAAACAACGCATTGCCAAATTGGAATTAAGGTAAGAATACATTTCACATTCAGTAGGTAAAGGTGAATCCCATTCAGAACGGAGTGATGGAGTGACAGTGATTTTTTTCCCATGGCGTTCTTTTCGAAAATATTTTGACACATGCAGACAGCATACACGTCCGTATTTCCGCTAAAATTATTAAATTTATTGTGATTCTTCATTCAGTCTACCTGACCCAAGCGCCTGATTTTCGTCCTTCCTCAAACTTATTGCGCCGGAAATTTCATTTCGTCATTTATTAAATGAAATTATGTGTTGCCAGAAAATGATATCTATTGTATTGGTTGTATGTTTTTTCATTAGTCTGAGCTAATTCCGAAGAGAAAATGATCATGAAAATGCGATGCCCAAAGAGGCGGACAGTTTTTCAACTGTTATGGCTGTTAATTTTTTTCCCTCATAACTGAAATGCCTATGAAAATTCGAGCAAATTTTTGGCAGTGAATGACAGCATCAGAATGAGTGAATGAGTTACTTCATTGTATTCGAATAAGAAATGTGATTAATTGATGTATTTGTTGGAAGAAGAAAGCCTAACATTAGACCCAACGCATGAACAGAGCATATTTGCATTTGATTTGCCGACGACCGCCCACTCTCATAGACAACGTGGAAGAAAAAATCGACGAAATCACTTGACACTACTGTCACTCATCTTGAAACTTTATGATTTCAGGAATTCAAAATATCTTCGGATAAATAATTGTTATAAGCCCAAGAAAAGTAAATTCATGGTTGTATGCGAATCAATGTGAAGGTAGAAGATATATTTGGTTTGTCTAGGTTTATCATTTACGCTTCGAAGCGGATCATATCATTTATGCTGATTTTTTTGGCGCACGCACTCAACGACAGTTCAAAATCGTGAACGTGACAAATCCCATTTTCGTTTGAGCATCGTATCACGGCCACGCCATGAGTATCGCCACTTAGACGTACGTTACGTCCTAAGTGAACAACAAATCATTGAAATTGAAACGAACGAAAAAAAAATAAAACGAAATGTAGATTTGAAAATAAAAAAAACCTCGCATAAAGTGCAACAGCGAATACATTGAAATTGAGAGAAAAGCCGAATGGGAAATGTGTCATGACAAATTATACAAAGGCATATAATTGACACGCTCGAGACACTTAATATTGATTTATGAATGATTACATAAAATCCGATAAATAAATAAATAAAAGCTTTCCCATACAATTTAAGAGAATGGAATTGATTATTGTGTGGCACCGGTTGAGAAAAATAACATTGCATTTTCGAATGCTGCAAGCCATTTCATGTTTCGTAGAAAAGAAGAGTCTGTTTTTTTTCTGTTCATTGTGTATACAGACTCTGGAAACCATGATCGGATGCCGGTATTCTATACGACCGAATTTATGTACCGAATTCCAAAGCGAATCTTAACAAAATGAATTTGATTGAATTTTCATCGCCAGATTTATGACTGATAAATAGCACGGGCGCACAATTTTGTTCATTGTTGTTGTTATACCGCGGTGCGTTTCTTTAGTAGGCAACAGACGAACGGAAAATATACGCACATCAAAACCTGTTCGAATGTTTTCAAATCTGCCGTCAACATTTATCAGAGCATTTTGATTCAAAATACAACCAGAGGAACTAAGACGAACTGTTTTTTGAACAAACCTCCTTTGAATGAAATGAAATAGAGAAAGCGATTGAATAAGAGAGAGAGAGAGAGAGCGAGAGAGAGAGAGCGAGAGAGAGAGAGAGAGAGAGAGAGAGAGAGAGAGAGAGAGAGAGAGAGAGAGAGAGAGAGAGAGAGAGAGAGAGAGAGAGAGAAAGAAAGAACAGAAAGAGTAAAAAAAAACAAACAGTGTGAGAAAGAATGGGCAAAAAGAAAGCATAACATTGGCAAGCTATGATGAGTGCTGACTACACGTTCATTCCCTGAAGCATTTCGTGTAATCGAAGTCGATTGACGCAATTTATTGTGAAATCAGGTCTCTTCGTTTCGAGATCTGATTGGAAATTCTTATCAGCGTTTTGCACAGTTGTTGCATCACAATTGTATCTAAGTCGATCGGAATGTGTATTCGATGTTGCTGCAGGGTCCATGACCGAAAAAAAAACCAGAATCCCACTTAAAATAACCATTATTCTCTGTTCAAATTGAATCCTTTCTTTTTTTCCCTCTCTCTCTCTTTCTCTCTCTCCCTCTTTCGTCATCAGGCGCGCTCAGTCTTTGTCTCTCAATTGCTCTAAATTTCAATTCCTCATCCTTTCTCATTCACTGCTTAAATCTATCCATCATATCCGTTCGAAAGTTGTCATAATAAAATTCATTTGTACGTGTTATGTATATGCCATGTATTTATTTTGTATTTTTCTATAAATATATATATATATTCTTTTGTCTTTTCTTTTCTTTCCATTGTGCATATTTGTTTTGCCGCTTGGTTCGTTGGCTCGATGATAATAGTGCCATGAATACATCACCGATGTCAGATGGGCTCGACGATGATCTACTACAATTTCGAAAGAATCGACTATATTCGATACAGCCGAGACAAAGAAAGCCACGTTTATCGCTGACATTCACCCGAAAAGGCACCATCTAAATTACGAACGCCGAGATGTCACAACCAACAAACAATTTCACACAGACACACAAACACACAAAAGAGAACAACTCTTTAGCATTCTCCTACAAAATTGAGGCTTGTATTTTATAGTCGTCAATATTTAAAACCAAAATTTGGAACAAAAAAAAAACACAATAAAACAAACAACTTAAACGCATTGTGTGAACTGGTGACATTTGATTGTTTGAATTTATTCGATACGGCCACTTCAAAATAAGTTATTTTTCTAACTGAAATTATTGCGGAACACAGCATAACCAATTTTATCGATTTGATTTAAGTTGTAGATATTAAGTTGTATCTCTCGTATTTCACAAACAAACACACACACAGACATACACACAAACACATTTTTCTTACGTTTATAAATGGGAATTATGCTTTTATGGAATTGATTTAAATTCTTCATATAGATTTATACTACTCTGTATAACTTCTTCTTCTTCTCTCTATGTAACGAAAAAAAAAACTTCCATTCTTTAGCATTCAATCAATAGACACAAAATGTACGCAAACACATCATTTCTTCAAAGTACGGTTAAAACAAGTTCTTTATCAATTTTGCGAAAATCAAAATCCATTTGCGAGATGTTAATTAATTTTTTGTTTATTTTTTTGTTTATCTTTTGGCATAACGGCTTTTACGTTCCATTCTCTATGTGGCATTGAATTTTAAAGCCTCTAAAAAACCAATCTAGATTTTGTTACCGTATTATTAATTAAAATCATTGATTCTATGTTTAAGGGTTCATTTTAAGATAAGATTAACGGTTCATACTTCCCAGTGCGATCGACAGATTTCTGAATACATCTTATATATGTGTGTGAATTTAGTGGCTGTCGTTTGAATGAGAATTAGATATAGGTTTTTATTCAAAAAAATGGCTAACATTGACCAGTCTGGGTTGCTGAGAATTGTGAACAAGGAATAATTAAGCGAAAGGAGAAACGAAAAATCAAAATTTGATTGATTGAAATTGGCATTGGATTGAGTCGATTTTAGAACGAAATTTGAATTGATTATTAGTATTAAAAAAGAACAACAACAACAAATTATTAAATCAAAATCATTGGATATTATTAGGTTATTCCCGAAATTTGTCTATATACAACGTCTAGGAAGAAATATAACTAAATTTAAAAGAAAACTTTAATTTTAATTGTTGTTAATAAAAATAAAATATCAACAAAAAAAAAATCAAAATTCAGCATTTCTGCTTAAAATTTACAAATATTGAAAACAACAAAACCCACGAAAAATCACTTCGGAATGGATTTTAAGGCCAAAGTTCCATTGGATTCAATCACATAACAGAACTAGCCACATGTAAATGCACTCTCTTTTTCTTCCCCACAGTTTCTCCCAAACAATAACATCTTATGACAGAGAAAATATTACAACTTTTATGTTCGCTGCCAAAATGGATCCAGAGCAACACAATTTGCCTATTTGATTTAAATAAAAACAAAAAATGGAACAATATCAGTGTTCAAATTGAGCATTTATACACATGATTGCTGTTAAGCTTCCGGCCAAGTGACATTTACATGATGTGTGTGTTTGTGACGAAATTTTTTGCCAATTTCCATTGGGCTATTTAAATTGAATTTAAAACTTACAATTTTCTCTCGTAGTCAGAGCATAGATGTAATTTATAACAAATTTAACACACACAAAACAACAAATCTAGGATTTATTCAAAAAAAGGGTTTTGACTTTTTGCTGACAACAAAAACAAATTAACCAAATTTAATGTAATATGTCATTAGATAATAAATAGATTTTAACGTTTATTGTAAATACAGAGGACAAATATAATTGACACAGATACAAACACACACATACAAAAACCATACACATAAAAGTATCATATGAAATCTGTATACAACAACAACAAATATTTACGAATAAATGCATGCGCAAACAATATTTTATTAATTTTGAGATAATTTACATGACATTTTACAGAAATTGATCAACATCAATGTTATGCTATGTTTGACTTCACAATCTAGTTTAGAATATTCCGCCACAAATTCCATTCCGATGGATTGTGTCAAACGGTAACAGGTCCAAATTGAGGATTTAAAAAAGGATCATTACATCCCGAAATCACCAGTGTTACACTAGATATGATCAGGGCATACAATACAATACATTTATTAGCCAGAATATTTTTATGCTATAAATTTATGGAATGGATCCAAATAAAACAATGCATTGGATTGGATTGGATTGATAGTCACTCCGAATCTTTATGAAAGAATTTTATACATTTCATTGCTTTATTTAGCTTTATTACATAAATTTATCCCATAAAAATATTCAAGCATATAAATTTATTGTATCGTAAGCCCTAGATATAATAATAAACTTTGCTAATTTATGAACGCTTCAAATGTAAATATTCCATACAAAAATTGCGATTGACCGCAAAATTTCAATCGTGATTTAAAGTGTTCATAAAATAGCGCCCCAGGTATAACAGGTACATCCTCGTTAAAGGGATCCCGTACCAGGGGTGTAAGCGGAGTCGAATTTGAGTCGACCTTCAGCTCACTTCAAACTCAACTCAACTCGTTGACCACGATCGTAATCGTTCACGATTCTTATTTTCAATCGTGGACGATCTCGTATATTTGTACTGAAATGTTTTGACTGCACTGCCAAATTTAAGTGGATTCGAGTTGAGTTTTCACCGTCGACCTCCAAGAAATTCTCTTGACGAGTGAAGTCGACTCACTCCACTTACACCCCTGTCCCATACCGACCTCCAATTTGTGAGCCAATTCTACACATTTCACTTTGTTTTCAGCTTTGCGGAAGAGCTCCAAGATACGCTCTCAACCTTTATATAATTGGTTGATATCGATTTGCAACAATATTGGATTTTGAAGTGGTGAAAATATGTTATAATATCTGATTTAATATCAATCTTTGTCAACAAACTCTCTTTTTTATAGGTAATATTAAAATGAATTACCTCAATAAAATTCCCCTCACCTGTTTTAATTCCCAGTTATAAAACATCATTCTGTGGTTTGTAATTCAGGAGAATCAGAATACAGAATGTCTGTTAAAGTTCATATGACATACAAATACTACACAATTTACAGGTGATGCAACAATTCATCAGATATCTCTTTATTATGATTCATAAATGACATGTCATACTATTTGTACACAGACAGAAAACGTACTAGATTAACCAATGCTTTTTCATAGAAATGTTGATTCTATACTTTTCATTGAATTTCTATACCAGTGAAAATTATATTCTAACTTTAATATTTTGTTTATAGATTTGTTATTTCTACAAAAGAACACCGGTTAATCTAGTACCAGTTTTCTTTGTGTATGAAGCAAATTGCTACTAACATCTTATTTCATTCTTTTTCTCTCACAATTCTTTCAACCAGAATTTCTTTGTATTCAGTAGTATTTCCGATGAAATTGTTCGTGAAAAAAAAACCAACAGATTATCACTATCAGCAGTAATTATGGTTTGGTTGAGGTTTTAGTTCAATTGGAGATTTGTTGTGGGCTTTCATGCAAAACGTGTTTCAGAATTTCAGTGAACTCTAAAAATAAATTGGTTTGATAAACAAAACATAATACGGTGGAATCGTTTGGTCAGACGAAACTGAAAAAAGATCTACAACAACAACAAAAAAACCGGCATAAATTGTCAACATGAAGGCAATTAATTCATAAGGCTAATGAGTTGAATGACATCGATTGACCGGTTAGATGACCAAAATATACCGATTTACAAAATAAATGGACTACGATTTCTTTATGAACATGAAACATGCGGCCGCTGAAACACTTACTTACATTGTTTTGTCAAAGTCTTCAGTAATTATTTATCATTTTATTCATTGATCGTTGCTTAAGCAATTGTCTTTAATTGCTTGACTGTCAAGTCTTCACTCGACGTCAGATTCAAAACCATATTTTTCTGTTTTAACCGTGAGCTCGTTGAGCATTAAATCATTGCAATTCACATCCCGATACGTTAATACACTAAAATTGCCTCATTTAATGTAAAGTTTCATTTGAAATGACAACCCATTTGTATATGCAATGGCAAAACGACATACTATACCGCATAGTCTATACGGCGGCTGTAAAATTATATTTTAAAGAGAGAGAGAGAGAAAAAAAGAGAAGAAAATGACAGCATAATAGATGAATGTTTTGTTGAATGCAATAAAATATGAAATTATGTGAAGTAATTTTGAAATGTGTCATTTTTATTGCGGAAAATAATGCGAAATGCTGTCAGCGTCATTGCGTTGATGATTTGTATTGAATGTGGAGAATGGGAATGTGAAGAGGTACGAGTGATACGATGCGATAGTAAACAAGATTTACATGAATATACTTTTGACGATAAGAAATCCAAAAACAACAATCCGTCCAATTGTATGGACGAAAGAATGAACCAAACATTGTGTCGTGCGTTACAGCGAGGCTCTCGACGATGTCTCCATCAAAAAATCAGGTTTTAATCATATTTTGCCTTTGTTTTGCTTTATGTAAGGTTAATATTCACATGAATATAATCTGGCCAAACTACGCACACATTCACAATCAATGCACACACGTTTTACTTCTAGTGCACAAGAACGTTAACACCATCAAATCCATGAAACACCAGAACAAGTGTAACACAGTTTTGTATATAAAATGCCGATGTAAATTCATAAGCCGCATCATTAGTTTATTGCTCATTGACAAGCAAACATCACTATCTCTCTACCAAAATATATAGTATATAAATCGAAAACGGTGAGTTGAATTGAAAGCAAGAATCAGTTTAGCAATCAAAATTCGTCGTTCTCACAAAACGTTGTAGCTGTTTTTTGGTTTGTCATTTATTTATTTACGACCGTCAAAGTGAATCTAAGCGATTGAGAAGATTTTATTGGTGATGACATTGATTGAATTTTCGTACGCTATTTACTATTCCAACTCGGAATTTATTTCGGGTCCAATTTTTGGATCCGTTCAGTTTGTGTGTGTGTGTGTGTGTGTGTGTGTGTATTTGTGTTTGTGTTTGTGTTTGTGCCTGTAAATGTGTCTTATAAATAGACTTGTGTACATCTTGGTAGAACGATGAGTGTGCGAATCCGGCCATTGAGGGCAATCTGCACGTAGCCATAAAACAGGAAAAAGTTAACAATCTCCAGCAAACAACATTCGACGTTTACCTATATCACTGACTGATAGGCTGCAAATTAGCTGGCTCATCTTGAGACTGACGTCTCTATATATGCATTACGTACTCTCGCACGTAAATCGAGATGTTCAACAACGATAAAAAAAAACACGAATAAACCAACTTCAGTAATCAAGACCACAAACATTGTTTAGGATATTTCATTTTGTTTTGTATTCAACGGAAAAACCGCTCTGTAATCGATTAATTATTTGTAACTTGGCGCGTTTTTGGCATTCTCTGCAATCGATTTGAAAACCCACCTATCAAAAGCTATGAGTTCATGGCTTTACTATACAATAAAAACCATGCACCCAGCAGGGTGTTGTTGTTTCGGTTTCGGTTCAGTTTTTTTTTATTCTCTGTTTTCTGTTGTGCATTTATTGGCTGGCTGGCTAGCTGCTATTTAACTAATCATTATATTTCCCCCTCATTTGCAGCGAGTATATTCAAAATGAAATTCGTCGCAGCAACAATTTTCGTCGTTGGTTTGATTGCTGTTGCAGTCGCACATCCGCCTGCTGCCGTCGAAGAAAAGGATGAAAATGATGAAAAGCCAATAACTGAAGCATCAACTGTAGCATCAGATGAAGCGAAAAGCGATGAAAAGCTGCCAGTCAAAATCTATTATGAAGGATTGTGCCCCGATAGTCGTAAATTGTTGAGCGATTTGGGTCGTGAATATTATATATTCCGAAAATATATTAATTTGGATTTCGTGGCATTTGGACGGGCGCAAAGCTTAGATGCCGACGGAAATGAATTCAAATGTCATCATGGGCCAAAGGAATGTGTTGCCAATCGTGTGCATTCATGCGGTGCTAAATACTTGAAGAGTCAAGATGCTAAACAGCAATTTGTTGTATGTCAGATGCGTCTTGAAGCCGATCAAACCGGAAAAGAGGTACGTAAACGTTTAATTCATTCATACTCACTCGTTTCTTCGATTCTCTGTCGGTATCTTTTTCTTCATTTCGGCAGCAGCACACAAAATATTACACACTCACATACTTTCAATTAAACTTTATTCATGTTTCGATCTCAATTTTATGTACACACAGTGTTTGGAAGAAGCTGGAGGCGACTGGTCTGAAGTGAGCAAATGCGTCGATGGTGATGAAGGCAAGAAACTGCAATTGAATGCTGAAGTTCAAACGAAGGAAATTTCAAAACCAAGATTGGAAAATGTTCCAACCATTGTTTTCAACAACGTATGTATCACTTCCAATACATGTTTACACATACATTCACAAGACCGAGACGTGTTCATTGCACATTTCGATCACATATCGATAGATCGATACTCAATGTTCAATTTGTCTCTTTTTTCTCTCTTTCTCTCTTTTAGAACTACGATTCTGAATTGAATAATAAAGCACTGAAAGGCCTTAAAATGGTTCTCTGTGATTTACTCAGCAGCAAAAATATTCCAGATTGTGCATAAAATCAATACGGTGTCTTGTGCGTTGGTGCACACGAATTCAATTCAATTCAATTTAAAATCCGAGATGACATCATCTGCAGTATTCAATAATTAGGTTATTCTTTTGTGGCTGTTAAAATTTATTATGCTCTTGTTTTTATATACTTAATATGTCGGAATTTCATTCAATTTTCAAATAAATCGGGCACTCTGTGATGATGAAACTGCGAACGTTGTGCTTTTTTCTTTTCATTCCAAGCAGCTAGCTATAGAGAGAGTGTGTGTGACATCGACGAGATTCGCATCGATTTTATTTTTTTAATCGACAAAAAACGGTAAATCTTTGACCATTAGGTGGGATAGTTGTATTAGTATGAATTTGAGACAGCTGAGTGACAGAGGTAAGAGCCCGAACACCCGAATTGACAAGTATCGTGCCGTTGCTTTCTTCTTCTCTGTTTCTTTTATTTGAATCTTTCATCACCTATTTTGATACTGTTGATTCAATCGGGTTTGGATTACCAATTCCGAATTGGTATATTTTCTCTCGTGAAAATTTTATCACTGCCAATAGGTAAATTAATTATGGGAATGTCTATCTAACTTCAAATAAATGACTGTCATTTGAAACTTGTTGAATGTGAGTGAAATTGCAATCATTCAGTAGTATCTAGTTTCGAAATTGAATTTGTAGAATTGGATGTGTCATTTAGATTCTATAAATAGATTTTGAAAACAAAACAGAACTACAACCTCCACCCCACGGCCAAGAAAAATAGCAACAACAAATCGTAAACACGTCAGAGGTCATGACACTTTTCGGCCACTCTCCACGTTCTAAATCACAATACAAAACGTAACAAAACACAACGAATGGAAATGGAAGAGATTTATGTGATAATAAAAAAACCAAACATGCCAAAACACAATCTATATGCGAAAAGAAAGAGAGTTGTGCTGTCTGTCGTAATCTGATCAACACGAATAAAAAACAGAAACTTTTAATTTGCAGTCTTCTTTCAAATTACGTTAAATTTATTTATATCTTCATTTTTGGCACATTCAACCATTCGTCGACCATGAATGCTGGAGAACAAAAAAAAAATGTCATTCTCGAAAAATGGTCATTCTGTTACACAAAAAAAAATGCGAAAAAGAATGTTGCCAACATTTATGATGTATATTATTTGTGAAGTGAAACCAACGAGCAAAATGGTTTATATTTATGATTTCATTGAAATGCATACAATTATTTTTTAGATCATTGATGAAATTTGAAGTTAAATGTTGGCACTGTTATCAATGAATAAAATAGAATCAATGTTGAAAAAAGCTAGAACTTCTTTGTTCTTCGAAATGAGAAAAAAATTCTTCAGAACGAACAGGTCAATATCAAATCATATTCGAATCGGTATGAATACGTGACTTGTTTAAATCTACCAAATATCAATGAACAGACTTGGAAGTGGGCGGATTCAAGTTGACTCAGAGATTGAAATTTTTAAAGCTCGCCTGCTGCTTGCACACTGACTTGGATTCAATTGAGTGAGCTAATGCTTTAATCAACTGACTTCGCTCACTCCACTCATTTTAGAGATTTATCTGTAATTTAATAATGAAGCATATCGAATTGTATAATGAAGAAATTGGTTATGCAGCTATGAATTAAATTGATACTTCAATTTTGCACTAGAACAATGAACAAACAAAGAATGAGAGGTGAACTCCTGGTGGATAACTCGTTCCTAAAAAAAAATCGTGTCTATGGTTACATTTCAAAATAGGTAAACCTATTTTGTTGTATACAACAATAAGAATTTCTTTGATGAATATACCACGGAATATATCGTCGAAACACTATTCTGTAATAGTTGCGAGAGATAGCAGCAATATTGAAGTATTGGGCATTAAAAATATCAGAATTATTCTGGCAGAGGACGACATTTCTATCACAAATTTGAAATGATATGTTTCAAAAACATATGCTAATTCAATATCAGTTGGCCAAAACTAATCACCAAGAATCGATGAAATATCTCAGGCATTAATAACAAACGGTTCTATTTTCGACTTAGGTTAAAATGGTCTTGTGTGGTCTTGATCGACTAGACTCGACTCAAAAATTTACCTACTTACAGGTCTGCATAAGAAAACGATACCGAAACATGGACTGACTGGTACAAACAATTCAAAGACTTTCGTCGATTTGTCAATCATTCTTAAAATTGATTTTATGCATAAACATTGATTGTCTACAGCTACATATATTCAACATCGTTTGTTGAACTCTAATCCGATCGACTAGATTTCTAACTTTTAAATCTTTAAACATACAAATTTTCTGGAAAATTGCATTTCCGTATTTGATAAATAGGAATTTGAAAATTCGATAATTCAGTGTCAGATTTAAAAAATTGCGTGTTCATCAAACGTGACAACAGCGATTTTCCGTACTTTCACAAACTTCTCTGATTTCAATCATTCTATTGGAATTTGACTTGAAGGTACACATAACATTTATTTATAAGAATCTAATTTATGCTTCAAAAACGAAATTCTTTTGAACGTGTCGTTTTAAATCCAGAATGACAAAATGTTATGCAATTGAAAACTTTTTGAATATTTTTTTCTTCTCCCAAATCAAAAAACTTTAGCTAACATCATCTTTGATCATCTTTTATAGCTAACGCAAATTCTCACATTGCTGATTACAATTTACTGTGCAACAACAGACCATTCAGCTAAATGCAAATCAAAAATTAAGTCGACAATCTCAAAGTTTAGTGATTTCATTCGGTGTCATTTGGTTCGTTTTTTTTTATATCGGTGATGCCGTGATGTCTGTGCCGGTATACTCTTACTTGGAGTGCATTTCACACTGTCGATAAATTAACATAAAGCGTTGCATAAATTCGATAGTGAATAATACATAGTGTTGCCGAGTGCTGAATTCATTGCGAGCTGCAGAGATAAGATTATGAATGTCGAACTGGGTTTTGTTGGCATATGAGTCTCTCGCTCTCTTTCCCTCTTTCTCGTTCTCTCCCCCACCCCCTCTCTCCATGTGTGTAAATGCCTTGCGCTGCTGCATTTTGAGATTAGTTTGGTTGAAATGTCAATGCCAAGAGCGTATAAAATATATCACACATATAATGCAACGAATTGACATGACGTTGTCGTCTATAGTTATCAACTTCGAGTGTCTTTGTATGAATACACAACTAATTTGTATAGCCAATACATAAACACATCCACTTGCAAAACTCACATTCGTTCACATTTCATTCTCTCGAAATTCGTATTGTACAAAGCCAAAGATGAACAAAGGTAAATGTGAAATGGCCTAAAATACAGATGCTCCTGACTTAATCAACAATCCATACGCAAACACATACACATTCACACACAAAGAGAGAAAGAGAAAGAAAAAGAAAGAAAAGTGTTACGTAAAAACGTGATTTCTGAATATTGTATAAATTAAATCTACGAAAATGTGAATTTAAATTCAAATCGTTGATGCATTGCATATGCAACGATAGAATTTGCTGTGTTGTGACTATTAAAACAGTGGAACGAATCAACGTCATATTTTTTTATTGTATACATCTCTCTGTTCCACTTGTGCGCACTCCACCTACCAATCTATTTTGTTGTATGTCCGTTGTCTGAATGGCTAACCGAGGTTTATATTTGGTTTTTTTGGTTTTCTCGGTTTCAACTTGATTCACAGCATGAAAGGTGGACGTGAGCATATTTAATACCTGGATACACATAATTACAACCGGCAACAACGAAACCGTGTACACCATATACTGGATTATTCGACACAATATCATTTCTATATCCATGCAATTTTGCGCACATCAAATATAATGTGCGGATTAACAGATTACGATTATTTGTTTAAGATTGAAAATAATGCATTGTTTTTGCGTTCGGACAGTTGAATCGTCACATCACAAAATCAATATGGTCTATTTGAAATACAATATGTTTGAAATATCTGTTTGGTTGTTCTAATTCATAATCACACGGTGCGCGTGTCCATAGAAATTTTGGTTGTATTTTTAGTTCCAATTCTGACCGCTTCGATAACATATAAATACAGAATTAAATACATTTTTAGTGGCACTGCGTTAATGATTGTTAGCATGTGCTTGCGGTGTGTTCATAGTTAGATGTATCATAAATGCAAAGTATGTGGCGCTGTTGTTCCAAGTATTTCAAATATGCTGTGAATGTCCAGACTCTGAATTGGGCAAGGTTGAGGTGTTCAAGGGGAGGAGAACTGCAATTTTGTGGCAAATTTAAATGAGACCTCAAAAATGATCAAATGTTGAAAATTTGTGCAACAAACTAGCCTCTCTCCTCACCTGCCCAACTTTTAAAATTTGGAAACAAACAAAAAACTGTTTTAACACAAAGTAGACGAGAAGAGAGCACTTGTTTTGGAAGTTCCATTAAGCCCATAAACCAAGTTTTATCACATTTAAATGTTCTTTTTTTATCGCTTGCACTTCCAATTCAAGTTCGTTGGGAGCATTTTTTTTTATAATAATAATATTCAATTAGTCATTCGCATTAAAATTGCATTATTTATAACGCACACAATCCACTAAATCCCACAAATGCAATTAAATGTAACTGTCATTGACAAAGTCCATATTTATATCGAACGACCGCTGTAAGATGAAATAATGAATAAATGAACGAATTTCAGCTGTATTTAAGAGTAAATGTAAACTTAAACTTAAACTTAAACTTTGATTTTGGCGTAGAAATTACCATTAGCAAATTCTGAGTGGAGCGTGCGGTAAATAAGTTGCCAAAGCTCAATATTCAAAGCTCAATACACCGTGTACGAGATGTATTGTCATGAAAATACCAGGGGGCACTTGTCTTCTGTAGTTCTTTGACTTTGCGATGTTTAGTTTGTGTCACACTTTACTCAAAGTTTCTGTACTGTACTGCAGCGCATCCGAAATCCAGTTAATGAATCATTCAATTATCGAATCAAATTTTGAAGCAGGAAATCTAAACGTGTACTAGATGTATTTATTTATTTATTGTTTAATGTTTCTCTAATACAGGCTGACCACTGACCATTCGAGCTTGGAAAAGAGTAGATATGTAACTATCCTTATGTTTAAAAACCCCGATCTTTTCGATCTGAGGTCAATTGTCTCAATATAGTCAAATATACAATAAATAAAAAAAACTGCATTCAATAAAGTTATTTCAAAGTGACGCAAATATGTCAATTGGCTCACTGAATTCAGGTCGCATGAACTAAAGTCGCGGCAAAATATGTAATGATGTCGCTGCGATATTAGTTCATTTCTGAAATGAACCAAAGTCGCCGCCTTTAATCAACTAAAATCTCGGAGCTTTTAATTCATTTTATTAGTTGAAGAGATTTTAGTTCATAAAGGGTGATGACTTTGGTTCATTTTAAAAATGAACTAATATCGCAGCGACATTATTTCTGATTTTTCATTTGCAAGCGACATTGATTCATAGCTCAGATGGCTGAGCAATAGGAACTAATGTCACTACGATATTAGTTCATTTCTAAAGTGAACAAAAGTTGCCGCCTTCTGAACCAAAATCTCCCACTTCAATATAATAATGAATTAAACGCTCCGAGATTTTAGTTCATAAAAGGCGGTGACCTTTGTTCATTTTAGAAATGAACTAATATGGCAACGACACTATTTTATTTTCGGACCATTTTTCTAGGAATTTTCGGATGTGCTGCACCGACCAAAATTCTAAGAAATAAAGCAAAACGAAACAATGAGAACGGTGAATACGATTCAATAATTTTGGATAATTTTCTTGGAATTTTTGTCGGTGCAGCTAATTCCAAAATTCCTAGAAAAATGGGATGGAATATTGTGCGATACCAAAAATGGAATCAGTTGCCTTCGACTTTTATGGACGTGGAAAACACAGATAAAAAATCCGAAACGAAGCGTGGCGATAAAAAATCGTTTTTTTTAAGTGAATAAAGTGAAAAAAATCAAACGTGCTGAATAGACTAGCCAAAATTTCATCGAAGTGATCGGATCAACATCTCCAGCCTCTCATTTTTTCCTTTTCATTAAAAAAAACGATTGGCAAAGTTTGAACGCAAAAAAAAAACAATTAGAGGTAGCGCAGACCGTCAGAAGGTCAACGACTTTTAATTCATGCAAATTTTTAAAATTTCACCAAAAATGCCATATTTTTCAATGGGAAACTCATGTCTAACTTATTTATTCTCAATTTTTTACATTTTAAAGTTCAAATACAAGTTTTGGAGTAATTGGTACACTTTGTCATGTACTTCTAGTGCAAAAACCTCAAAAATAGGCGTTCTGAGGCGAAAATTCTCGTTTCCTGACTCAAAGTGCAGAAAAATGACATTTCCTGTTGATTTGGTTCAAATTAATCCGATTTGATGTACATATGATATTTCTACGATGAACATTTCGGTAGTTATAGGCAATGGGACAATATGCCCTATACATTGTATGCATTGGAAATAGTCCAAATTTGTAGTTTTGCCCAAACATTACACCACGCGGCGCCACTGAAAGCAACAACAAATTCAAAGGCAAAGTCAATACATTCAAAAGTCAATACATGCATTTGACATTAGCTAACGTGTATTGATGGTCGGCTTGTTATGTGTTAGTAACGTTTTCTTTGACTAATACCTTGCATACACCGTATTATAGGCGCCCAAAGTTGTGTATCTTTCGAATATGCGCGAATGACCGACATAACACCACATGTTCGTGTTCGGTTTTGTTCGTTCGGTTACATTTTTTTTTTTGTTCGATGTTCGTTCGGTTCGTGCTCGGGTATATCCGAACAAACAAAATCGAACACCGAAAAAACACGAACATGTTCGAGTTCAAATTCTTATTTTGAATAAAGTGAGTCGAACGTATGAAAGTATGCCTCTGTTCCAACTTTGCGGAAATTTATCGACGTAAGTCGAGCGAAATGCAATCAATCAAAAAGACTATTCGTTTTTTCAACGTCAACAATTGTTCTGTCTCGAATGAAAGGATACGTTGCATGGCCATCAAAAGTTCAAAGTTTTACCAAAACTAGCGACTAGGTGAAGCGCTACTTGTACGGAAGTCATAATCATGATAATTGGTCTGTTGACATTCGTCAAGCCATTCCATTTGAAAACGCAAAAGAAAAGATTCGCTTTATCAAAATTCGTAATCCCAATGAATTTGTAAAATGCGATCGTGAGTTGGAAACCAAACACAGCATTCCAAGCTTTTTAAGTGCTTTAAGAGACTTACATGTTTGAATCAACTGAATATTTTTCCTATTATCGAATTCAAATGTATTATTTTGTATTTAATTTTTTTGTAAAATACAATTCCGTACAATTTTAAAATGATCTAAGAATAGAAGTAGAGTTCGAATAGAAGAGATATTTCAAACCCGTTGGCTCCTCTTTATTTATTTGATTGATAAATCCGAACACTTCCGAACTGTTCGTGTTCGTTCTGGCCCCTATTGTTCAAATACTGTTCATTCTGAACAAATGTTCAAATTTTCCTAAATAAAACAAATGGGAATATGTTCAATTCAATATTGTATCTGTTCAAAATGAATTTATATATTACAAAATATGAAAAGTTTTCAAAAAAAATGACGAAGCTATGTCGTTGAATCATTTTTTTGTGAACAGTTCACCTAAAATTTGAATATATATTCACTTTGAACAGATACAATATTGAATTGAACATATTCCCATTTGTTTTATTTAGTAAAATTTGACTATTTGTTCAAAAAAATCTGTTCATCTTCAAAATGAACAGTTTTTGAACAATAGGGGCCTGATGATTGATTGATGTAATCGATGTCCGTTTGGTTCGGCCGAGGTGTCATTTTTTTTCGTTCCCATTAAGTCATAACAATTACCAAACTTCGTAAACAAGCGTAGAATAATCGAACATGAATATTAAATAAAATAATGCGCATTTTTGCTCTTATAAGGAATCAATGAATTTTTAGATAACCTGAGGGGTAAATATATGAGGGGTAAAATTTACCCCCCGAGCGGTAGTATGAAAAACTTGAATCTGAAAGCCTTTCAGTGAAAGGTGCAAGCGATTTTGAATTTTTACCATATAAAAGACACTACATGACTCAAAAACATCATACGACATTTTCAGCTCAATATCGGACAATTTATAATGATTTTGGTCAGAATTACTTTTACCCCTCCGAACATAAATTGTCTTTTTACCCCTTGGGGTAAATATTTACCCCAGGGAACATAAATTGAGCGTTAAATATTGATCTATTCAATTTGAACGGATCAGTTCATGAATCATGAACCTATCGGTCACACAACAACACATCACAAGCACTTTTTATTAGCATCGTCAATTGAATAATTCGTTTGTTAAAATCTGTTGTGTATTTTAAAATGGAAAAAAAATCCAAATAAATTTGAACGGGCGAATAGTGAATATAGACATTTTTGCATTGATGTCAAAACATTATATAATTTACCATTCTGTATCCGCCTGAAGCGATTTTCGATAGACGAAATACGTAACATCAAGGACGAAAAAATCCAAAACAATAGACAAACGATCGATAATCTTTGCCAGAACTCGACTAATAATGGTATGAAGCTTCACCAATGCGATAGCCGCAAGGAAAATGCAAGAAAAACAAGCCAAGTCGAACGTAACGGGTTTGCTCTTTTGCCACGATGTATCGTCCGCTTGAAACGTTTTTCAATTGATGAAATACATAACCTCACACAAGGAAAAATCCAAAAAAACGAAGCAAAAACTGTCGATAGTTTTAGCCAGAATATGACACGCTGAAAAGCGTAAATCGGATTTCGTGGAGTATATCAACTTGAATTTTTGCAATTTGAAAGTACACAGTAGATTGTCACTCACCAAGCGAGCAGAGCTGTAGAACACCCAAACAAGAGAGATATAAAAAGGCTACATGATGATTTTTCGAATTGTTAATCACATCAACTGAACTCAGTCTATTGTCTTTTTTTATACTTTAGCAGCCTCACCGCTAACGTCGTGACAATCTAACTCGGTACAATGAAATTCTTAGCATTGGAAAATGTTGATCGAAAATCGAACGATAGTGCGACAATTACCATCAACCGCGAAAAAAGTCGAATGTGGTTGCTGACAACAAGCAGCTACGTCAAAAAAAAAGAAAATCGTTCGAAGAAATATATCAGAAACGATCGTTAACTCCAATCAACGCATGAGCGATTATTCGGAAAACCATAAAAATGATACGGTCGATAAAAATGAAGCCTAAAAGTGGTACTAATTATGGACAACTTCGTCAGTTTACTCGTATCAAGGACAGATCAAGTCAAAAAACTAAAATTATTTCGGGACAACATCAACCAAGAGTTGCAGAAAATGATTTTAAGATCGATGAAATCGTTTGGGCTAAAATTTGAGGGTATCCCAGTTGGCCAGCAAAAGTCAAGCGCATTTACGTTTTGAAAAACCAAATGGTTGAGATATTCGGGTTCAACGATTACAGAAAAACAAAAGTTTATAAGAGCCAATTGCAACAGTTTTTCTCAAACTTAGATTCACACAGAGTGTCGTTGAAAAATCATATTGGCTTAGAGTGTGCCATTCGAGAAGCCATAATTTATTTGGGAAATACCAAATACAATATATGAGAATTTTTTAATATATTCGCTCGTCTTAAATTGTATGTAAAAATAAATGACATGCATTTGGATAAGTTATACCATTGGAAAATTTAACCTCAAATAAAAGATAAAAATGCACTCAAATTGATCATGACATTGTTTTTTTCATTTAATGGATATAACCTCAACTAAAACGTCTTGTTGGTTTGACAGCTGTCTAATTAGTTGAACGATATAAATGAATAGAAGACATTTATATTCACTCGAGGGGGAAATCACATTGGTGACATTGGCCACATTTGCCTCAATATTTGTCTCAACACCAATGCGCCAGTACTCACCAATGCATCACCAATGCATCACCAATGTATCACCAATGTAGACCAACACTATGACACAAGATAAATGCCATTGAAAACGACTAGTATAGCGAGTTAGTCTAGGGGGTAATAACGAGACATTTCCGATTGGATCTTGAAGAATAATAATAATGGGCTCTTCGGAAAAATGGCGCACAAAAATGTAAAAATGGCGTCCAAAAATATATTAAAGTGGGGCTTATCAATGTGTTAATTGGCGACTAAATATAGCGAAAATATGTGAGGTAAAATGTATTTTGGCGTCTAATAAATGAAAAAGGGTACGCCGAAATATTTATAATCGGCTTCAAAAAAAAATGCCAAAATACATTTTAGTTCGCCTATTTTCGCTATATTTAGTCGCCAATTAACACATTAATATGCGCCACTTTAATATATTTTTAGATGCCATTTTTACATTTTTGGGCGCCCCAATTTATTCTAGCCATAATAATACATGTGGATTTGACATGATTTGAATGAATACGCGTGCATAATGTGAATTCCGTTGAATTTTGCTGAATTTTTTGGTACATAATGTCAAAATTCACACATATAAACGCAAGTCAGTAGCAATACACATACTTCGCTACTTCTCGTTCAAGTAAGTAGCGGAGCTAGCTCATAAATATATAAGGATATTGTATACATTTCGATGGACACCTTCATACAGAGATGCCAGCTCAATAAATATGAAGGGTACCTAAATGGTAGCGACCTGGGTGTATATTCAGAGGAACCATTGGCGGATGACGAACCAGCGCGATTGCCTCATGCACAAGACTTTTTGATAAATATCAGGTAGATTATTTAAATGATGTAAAATAAATCTAATTCGATCTAATAAGAAGTAATAATCTGATCTTTAGTAATCAATTGATTATACAATGATATTCTATTTGAGGAATACGAACATATTGTGAACGCCATTGAAATTCAGGGACCAAATGAGCTATCGCAAGCGTCATCCTGATATTGATTACGAGGCGATTTGCAAGGGAAATTATCCACCGATTTCCAAAAAAGCATTTAAAATTATAAGAAAACAGAGAAAATAAAAAACTCAATCAAAAATAAAAATCAAACAGAGCTTGAAATAACTTGGATTTATCATCAATAATGAATTTATGTCATAAATTTGGGGAAACGTAGGCAAAAGCACGAGAAGCAACAAGAAAGAGGAGAATCGACTGTTGTGTTCACACACACGTTCGAAGACAGCACATTCGAAACAGGAACGATTCATATATATTTTCACACCACTGTGTTCGAACATGCTGTAGACGGTTACTTTGCGCTGTGCTATAGCGATCTCAGTTGTGTGTGTGAACACAACAGTCGATTCTCCTCTTTCTCGTTGCTTCTCGTGCTTGTGCTTACGTTTTTTCCCAAATTTATGACATAAATTCATCACATAAATTCATTATTGATGATAAATCCAAGTTATTTCAAGCTCTGAAATCAAATGAAATGCATTTTTTGTCCAAATCAGGCAGACACTTTAGTCTGATTTAACTATCAATAAAAGCATAAATCATGTAATCTTTTCTAGTTCTGAACTGGGCACACAACTTTATCTGATTTGGTAAATCAATAAAAGCCTGAATCAGGTTAAAATTTCGTCTGCAAGGCTTTGCACTTGCAATTAACAAAATGCCCGAGAGCTGCCATACCAACATTGATTGGCAAAAAGCCACCCAGAGGGAGGAAAAAGCTGGCAACGAAAGCTCTTCTTCGACTTTAAGGTACTCATTCTCAAAAAATGTTATTTATCGCAACTGATAGCTTTCTTCTTTGATTTGTTTGACTTAACTTTTCTTTGGTTTGTTTGACTCAACTAAGATGTTCATTTTTTTAGGTGGGCCAAACGTTTTTGAAAAAATTTGTCGTCAATTCACATGTTTACCGACTACATTTTTTCCAACCGTTTGTGGAATCGATTATGGTGCGCAATGGGAATTATCTGAAGAGAATTTGAGGTGGACCAAACGCTTTGAAGAAATTTGTCACCAATTCACACGTTTACCGACCAAAATTTTTCCCAACCGTTTGTGAAATCGACTTCGAATGATTCTTACTTATCCCGACTGTTTTTGTTCCGAATAAAACTTTTTTTTTGGCTTGCTAAAACAAGCCAACTGAAGAATTTTATCGTAAAACGCGCTTTGACTGGTCTTGTTATTAATGGTGGCTACAAAAAATTAAACGAATAAAAAAAATGTTGCAAATTTTATTTATTTCGGGGAATTGAATTGAATTTATGATCGCCAAAATTGCATTTTTTTGGCGCTTTTTATCAAATTTCAGTCGCCAAAAATTGAATTTATTACAGTCCAGATTATTTTAATTTCCGAAATATTTAAATATTTTGGCGCTAATTTTCACATTAAATAGTCGCCGGGTTTAACATTTTTAGTCGCCCATTCATGGGGATAGACACGGTCCTATTCTATGCTAGTTTGGCTATTGTTTTCGATAATTTTGCTAATTTCGCTAATTTCGCTAATGTAAATAATATGTCTCTAATATTGCTATTTTGGTCGTTGTTGTCTCGCAATATACACACAAACCCTCCATAAGAAATACACACAAAGCATACTGTGCGTGCTGTTTGTCCGCGTGCGCCTCCTTCTGAATGAGGCGCACGCGCACATTTCGAGAATGCAACACACAGAAGCGAAGGTTTCAGTGCATATTTCGTTGGTTATGGCGATGTTAATATCGCTAATTTGGCTATTTGTCTCTAGTTTTCTGTCATAAATACTATTTTTCTATCGGTGTCTTTCCCCATGCGCCCATTTTATTTTTTCGTCACCCGAATTCATTAGAAACTAGTGGTCTCAAAGCTCGTGCTCAGTAACTACGAAGAGTACGATTTTATTCTCCCAGAGGGCGAATTTTTGCATATATTCTTCATGGGAGAATATTCTACTCCTTTTTTCCCCCATGGAGGAATATTTTTGAAATGTCAATATATTTTGACTGATGTCAAACCGATTCAGCAACAGTGTTTAGAAAGTGCATTATTCTCCCAAGAGGAATAAATTCTCCCCATATTCCTCCAAGGAGAAAAAATGCAGAAATTAGCCCTCTGGGAGAATAAAATAATACCCTTTGTATTTACTGAGTGAATTTTTCTTTGGTGCTTTCTCTTGATCCTTAAACATTGCGCTCCCTACGAAAATTCACGTCGATTACAATAAATGAAAGTGAGAGAATTTTGAACAAATTTTTGATGTTTGAGCTCCGTATTTTGGTCACCACAAATTTGATGCCGCGATGCATCGATACCAGAGATGTATCTTTAGTCATCAATTTTGATGTTCCAACACAACGTGGTCTTGTAGATACAAAAATCTACATGTACCGTGCTGGACGAACGGCACGTTTCAATAATGGGGGGACAGTTGTCACATGTTTGAAAAATGAGTAACTCTTCACATTAAAACAAGCCCTGGAACGTGACTTAAAGCCCGTCAAATGTAATGTGAAAAAATGTAGGACAAATTGAATAAATAAAATGAATCACATTCCTACACTGCAAAAAATTGACGTCTCTTTTAATACACTGGTGCGTATTATCAAGAGGTTTACAACAAATTCGTATTAACTGTTGATTTTTATATACGGCTGTGCATTATTTTTCGACCAAATGCCAAATGTTAGTTTGTAAACGCACCACCAAAACGTGACATTTTTTCGAAAAACAATACTCAGCCGTATATAAAAATCAACAGTTAATACGAATTTGTTGTAAACCTCTAAATAATTCGCACCAGTGTATTAAAAGAAACGTCAATTTTATGCAGTGTAACTGTGTTTTTCCGCACTGAAATGAAATTTTATTTTTGCTCTTGAACAAATAATTTATATAAAAAACACCGTAGGTTTGCCGTTCCGAAACGGGTACTACAATATGAATAATTTTCAATACAAACTCATCCTTAATTTGCGACTGAGTATCATATCCTTAAGATATAAGTACTTATATATCGATTTGAATTTCTCAAACAAATTTATATCATTTTATCTGAAATTACCCTACTCCATTCAGGCTCATCAAAATTATATCCATTACCGTGGTTTTTCATAAGATCTGTCTTTCACTGACCTAATCTAATCGAAATCAGGGTTTGGAATTATACAGTTTAAAAATGAATCCAAAAATCAAATTAGGATTAACTAACTGATTTGATTTGGGTCCTTTATAAATCAAAATCGCTTACTTTCACTTGATTTTTTTACATTTTTAACAACAATGGCTAACGGACGGACAAAAAATCTTGTTTGTCAGACAAATGCGAAATGTCCGTCCGCCCTTCTTCTCAAGTCGGACAAATGCAAAAAGTCTGTCCGTCCTATCTCACTAAACGGACGGACGGACACCACACGGACGGACAACACCCTGTCCGTTGTACACCTCTAATTACATCCAATGTTGAAGAACATTGCAATAGCTTCAATCGACGAAAAAAATGAAGTTTGCGGTTTTATTAATCAAGAAATACAGAAGTTTCATCCAAGCGAAACCATGGAAACAAGTGAAACAGAAGAGAGAGATTCGCAAAACCGAGATATTCTTGAGGAATTTATGGGCGGCATTAGTGCCGAATAACAAGTGAGTGATTCGAGCCTTCATGTAGAAGAATTTCAAAGGTATATAGACATGAAAATTTCTATTGAAGACCCATTCAAATTCGATCTATTTGAATGGTGGTTTAAAAATCGCCACACATTTAAGGGCCTATTCCGGCTATTCATATCTAAAGCTGGTATATGTGCTTCCTCATCACCACAGGCATCATTGTAGAGGCCCGTCGATCATGCCTTTTACCAGATACGGTGCGAAATTTGATTTTGGCCAAAAATAAGTACACAAACTATGAATAAAGTTGATTAATTTCCACCACTATGAAAAAATATACAAAGAACAGTGTTTCAAAGTTATATCATTTTTGGACTGTCACTTCATTTCTATGTAATTTGAAGTCTCATTTCCACTGAGATTCAATGACAGTCCAACGTGATAGTATGTTCTTTTGAATAAAACGATATCGTATGATTTATGTTTAAAGCAAATTGTTGGATAAATTGCGTTTTAATTTCTACGAACCACGAACAAACAAGCTAACGAACGAACAAAATTTATGAAAAATAAATCTACGAACGAAGGAACAAACGAACGTTCGTGCACAGCTATGACCACAGCTCAACAACCTCGAAGAATCGAAAGAATTAACCAGATTGGAAATCAACTTGGAGACGACGAACCACCGTAATTGAACGAGGATTTGGATTTCGATCTCATCTCAAGAATCCGATAGAACGAGTGCTTTTTTAGACGAGTAAAAGGTCTTCCATGCTTGGTGAGACGCCACAAAATAATTGGACATGAAGACTATATTGGCGGATTCTGAACCAACAATTAATTTAATCCGAACAAACTTGAAAATCGGTGAGTCCGTTCCTTTACCTCAAACTTATAAAATTAAAACACTACACGGTGTCACAGAAAAATAAATCATAAAAATTGAAAAGCCTTTTAAACATCTTTTGAAATAAATGAATTGGTCGATTTCGACATGATTTTGGGTGAGCAGAGTTTACAACAAATTATAGCCACTATAGATTATTTCGAATACAACATTTATCATATTAAACCCAAAACTCCCAATAACTTCATAGAATTAATTTTAAAAATGATTGCCCAGAATATGAGAGGAAAATGGATGAATCAATGCGAGAAAATGTAATGATTTCTGAAACTACAACCATTCAAGCCAGTATCCGAACTAAATCTAAAGAACCAACTGGGACAAAACAATATCCATATCCTTAAGCCTATGAAGAATTTGTTGGTAAAGAAATCCAAAAATTATTGGAGAATGGTGTAATCGTCACTATGTTATATCTTTGAACACTGCACAGAAGCGACATCTCACTGCCAATTGTTCAGTATCATTGAAATACACAGTGAATGAAATTCAAGACGCCATCTTGGATTTTGTTCACTGTGCATTTCAATACCAGTGAGAAATTTGCATTGAGATGGCGTCGTTGTCGAACGTATTTAAAGAGCCGCATATAAATGTACATAAACAACATGGGGATGGGTGTAATCGAAAAAAGCTGTTCACCATACAATTCTCCAATATGGGTGGTATCAAAAATAGGACTGGACGAAAGTTTAGTTTAGTTAGTAAAAACAACGTTTAGTAATCGATTTCCAAAAATTGAACAATAATACAATAACCGACAAATACTCAATTCCGGATATAAATTTAACGATAGATCAAAAATATTTTCAACAATCGATTTGGAATCTGGATTCCATCAAATTTTAATTAAAAAGACGAAGATAGGGAAAAACAGCATTTTCAACCAATCACGCAAAGTTCCATTTCAAACGTATGCGTTTCGGATTGAAAAACGCACCTAGTATTTTTCAAAGATGTGTGAATGACATCTTACACGAATTTATCGGTAAATTCGCCTATGTTTATATCAATGATGTGTTAATATTTTCAACAACAGCGGAAGAACATATTCAACACATTTTACAAATGTATCGGGCTCTACACAATGCTAATATGGAAATTTCGAATGAAAAGACTCATTTCTTTAGAACTGAAACGGAGTTCAAATCTTTCGAAGGAGTTGGAAAATATGTTAGCGGTACTTGACGATGAAGGGGTTGTCACGAAATGCCACACCACAATTGAAGTAAAATTAAAAACAGCGGAAGTTGAGAAAAAACTGAAAGAAAGTAGCGTCACTACGCCACCTAATCCATCGAAAAAGCGCAAAAAGGCAGATGTCCAGCTCCCAATATGTAAATCAAAAGGCGTCGAGTTAATGAACACTTAATAATAGAAAAACATTTTAATATTTAATCGCACAATATTGCAATTTAAACAAAACTTTAAATAAAAAAGCATGACAAATTGTGAATGACCAATAATCACTTGAGTTAATTGAGTTTTTCTTAAACAATGCACACTATTCATACACAAATATACATTTTTCTAAATCAATGCATGATCATATTTGAGCACGAGTACTGATTAGCCAAATTCTTATAAATAGTTGTAACATGCACATTTACTTCAGTTCAGTTCAGTTTCAGAGAGTTCAATAAAGCACATCGTGCACGAATTTAATCATTGTGTTAGTGTCATTGTTCTCAATCGTTTTATTTCCTTTAAAAATCGCATATGTACAATTCCATTAGAATTAACTTGTGCATCTTCACATGGACTCACTAAATTTTCGATGATTTCAGCATACAACAAAGAAGCCCATTTGAACGTTCGTTTGCAATAGTTTTCCACGTTGGGTGAATTGTTTGTCATCTCTCTGGCAATAACCTGACTGACGATGGTCTGCTATCGCTACTTTTTGGCATTTTTTGTCTAAACTCCACAAAATAGTTTTTCTAAGCTTTTTCTCCTTTTCAATGTATCGTTCTGTATTGTGTTTTATTTATAAAGACACTCAAACACATTTGACGCAACTGAAACAAACGATGAATAGTGTGCATTGTTTAAGAAAAACTTAATTAACTCAATTGAATGCGGTGTTACAATAATTTCATAATTTCGAATATTAGTCATTCACAATTTGTCATGCTTTTTTAATTAAAGTTTTGTTTAAATTGCAATATTGTGCGATTAAATATTGAAATGTTTTTCTATTATTAAGTGTTCATTAATTCTCCTCCTCGAAAAAAATTGACCGTCCTCGATTGATCAATACATGTTTAAATTTGTATTCAGTGCTGATTATTGAATCTTTTTTTTTATTCAATTTTGAACTTTTATTTTTTTGACTTTTGAATAGTTGAAAATTGAACATGGGAGCAAACTCAAATGGAATCGAACAGATAAATGTTTAATAGTTGTGTGACGATAAATTTATTTAATGAAATATTTAAAAAAAATGGTTTTATCGTTCGCACTCGAAGTCCTGTTCGGTTGTTGATTCGACAAATTCATGTACTAGCGACAGATGAAATTCATTTTCCCTTCATCGTATTTATAATCTTTTTCAGATTTTCACGAGCTTCCACCAGTAAATCCTTGGACACATTTGCATCCAATTCCAGTTGATATATTCTAGACACATCTGCTGATCCATATTCATTCTTTCGATTTAAACGTATTGCCTCCGCTTTAATTAAAGCCGCAAATTTGTTCGACACCATTCTCATTGTGTGTGTACTTTTAAAATTATATGATTATCAAACAATGAAAAATACATCAATGTAAATATTGGAAAAAATCCAAACGAAATTGATAAGGAAAAGAAATTATAATGAGAAAAATTTGAAACACACAGTAATAAATTTAAAAATATCCAAATTAAAAAACAATTTAGAAGCAAGAATTGGAATTCGAAAAAACAATGCATACATAAGATGTAAATAAAGAAAGTGATATATATGTAAATGAAAACAAATTGAAGTTTAGAGAAATCGCATGTTTAGATAAAAAAACAATAATTAGATTCGGAGTTCCGATATCATAAAAACGAAATATATATAAATAAAAAGCAACATATACCAACGTGTCGGGTAAAACCAATGACTCCGATAATAGTTATAGATGATTAACGAGAACGATCGAGGACGATCTATTTTCGGAGGAGGAGAGTTAATATCGGCAATAGATTTTCATATATTACTTATTGCACAATGGTGACGAATCGAACCTAACGAGAATATCAAGTTCGGGTTGACGAATCAAGGTTGACAAATCGAAGTTAATTAAAATTCCAAGTTTATAACCAAATCAATGTGACAAATCAGAATGAATGAAGGTTAAGTTCAAATCAATTATTCGATAAGAATTATTTCCTTGTTCCAGCACTATAAATAAGCTGCATTCAGTTAGTTTTTAGGAAAATAAAGAATCTGCAACTTAACTAAACCACTAGTGTATTTAATTTACACAATGAAGGCAACATTCGTGTTCCGAAAAATACGAAGAGAATCGATATTTCTGAAAAGTTTACTATAACAAAACGCGGCGATAATTTCCTTTTGTATGATAACGGCTTGGAAGATGATCGCTTATTAATTTTCGGCACAAAAGACAATTTGCGAACCAGTCCCTCCCGGATATTGGTGTATTAGGTGCGTTAACACACATAATCGATGCAGCGACACAAGTTTGAGTGTGAATGCCGCATTCAAACATACTTTTTTTGGATCCAAACTATATCTATCACGAAGAAGTTTGGATGAAAAATGAGGATTTGATGAACATTTTTGTAAACTTACAAAAGTCAAAACCTTTCATTTTAATGGATTTGGTTTGGCATTTCAGATGTACCTCTTTTTTTGTAGTATAACTGACTGGTTGTAGCATTCTTGTTTCTTGTTGTGAAGTGGATTCTAAAATATTCAGCTAACCTGTCTATGTCCTCTCTCATCATTTGGATGTTCATTTCGCGTGATTTGCTTGCTTGAAAAACACAGCTTTCATCAGCAAAGAGGCAGTATGCAGAGCGTGTGAGATACAGAAATTACTGTTTCCATAACTTGCTGTTACACCGTGTACAGTAGACGGTTCAATTAGAGCGTGTGAGATATAGTACCTATATCAATGTGAAATTTCTCTATATCACACGCTCTGGTCGAACTGTGTACCTGTACACGGTGTAACAGCAACTTATAGAAACTCGTGTATCTGTGTACAGTCCATACAAAGCGTTTAAAATAAAGTGTACACACTATTTCAACCGTGACTGGTACATCATCCCGGGTCGGCCATCACTTTTGATACGAGTGGAACCAAAAACCCCCTTTTTCCACTAGATAGAATCGATTTTTGGAAGTGAGAATTTAGAAAAATATTTCAATTCAGGGCCCCCAATAATAGTTCGCAATAGGGTCCACCAAACCCTTAATCCGCCACTGATATGTGCCAAAAAATGCATTTTTCGATGTTTTTAGGGTGGCTTTTGAATAATTATGCCAATATATGAGTATGTATGTTAACAGCAGAGCAGCAGTACGAATTAAGAACGATCTAAGCGAGTGGTTTGAGGTGCGCTCCGGTCTCAGACAGGGCTGTACCATTTCTCCTCTATTATTCATTGTATACATGGACAAAATTATAAAAGCTGCTAATCTGAGAGGAAGCGTTGCGCTCGGGGCCAATATAATTTCTGCATTGGTATATGCTGATGACCTTGTTCTATTTGGGGACTCAGCGGATGCATTGCAAAATAGTGTGAATGACTTGAATAGAGCGTGTGAAGATTTCGGAATATCAATCAGTGGTTCAAAAACGCAAGTAATGCACATTGGAAAGAATAGAAAAATGTTTGAGTGAAAGCTGAATGATGTAGTGTTGGAGCAAGTGAGCGAGTTTAAATACTTGGGGTGTGTATTTTCTGAGGATGGAAAGTTCAATAAAGAATTTGAACACAGACGAGTAAATGGAAACAAAGTTATGTCCCAATTTAAATCTCACGTATTTAATAAAAAGGAATTAAGTAACGACACCAAGGTGTTGATTCATGGGTCAATCTTCAGACCAACACTCATGAATGAAAGCGAAAGTTGGCCTGATACGGGAAATTTAATTCATGATTTGGAAGTTACTGATATGAAAGTATTACGAATAATTTCGGGAGTGTCCAGAAGAGATCAATGGGAAGATCGAATTAGTAATGACAATATGCGTGAAGATTTGAATGTTTTTTCTGTGGGTGAGGCTGCCAGAAAGTCAAGATTGAGATGGACGGGTCATATACTCAGAATGGATGAGAACCGTATGCCCAAGAAATTGCTGTTCGCGAATGCTGATGGTGTGAGAGGTAGATGTAGACCACGTAGAAGATTCTTGGATTCTGTTGAATGTGATTTGAGTGAAAGAGGGTTGGAATGGAGCCAGGAAACTAGAGACCTAGCCCAAAATAGAAGAGAGTGGAGGGAAGTTGTAAGGGGCATTTAAAGCAAAAAAGACTGCACGCCGAAAGGCATTCATGGTCTATAAATGTTTGATGATGATGATGACGATGATATGCGATATGGCTTATTTTCTGGGTGGGCATGTAGATTACTTTTGTATGTAATCTACATTTTGTAAATGTAGATTACATGGTAGTAAATTACATCAAATTTTTCGTGTAATCTACATGAATTGTAGAATATTGGGATTTAGCTGAAAAATATATTAAACACATCAGAATTCAATTGAAGTAGCAAAAATGTAATGGAATTTTAATTGCGAAAATTCAAATAATTAAACTTATTGCAAAACAATTATTCATTTAAATTAATGCTTGGCCGCAATAAATAATTTGAGAGGCAAATTAATCATCTTCCACGTCGCTTTCGTCGATTGGATCATCGGTAGCTCGCAGTGTGAAGTATATGCTCACCAATTTTTTCGACGTGTTAGATGAAAGTCGGTTTCGAATGTCGGTGTGAACATATGCCCAATTCGAAAAAAGACTTTCAAGTTGTGCTGTCGATGCCGGGATTTTCAAGTGTTTGGATGCGAAATCGGCGAGTTTTTCATGACCTTGTTGACGTGCAAAATGCCAGAATGTTTTTGGTGACTTAACTTTCTTCTTAACTAAAGAACCGAATGTTCCTTCACTTTCAGTGTACAAACGTACAGACTCTAATGCGTCTGCGCCCAAAGACTCAAATACATAATCGTTCACGTTCTTCAGCTGTAATGCGCTCAGTCTTTTACCGCGATATTCTGGATGGAAGAAGTTTGCTGTCATTGTGATGTTATTGAACACATTGCTCTTCGTGCAGCGTTGTTCAACATACTCTCGAAAAAACATCGCTTTTTTGACAATAATTGGTCAGTTCGGCCACTGGATCCAAAATATCGACCATTTTTTTCACTGACTCCACGAAATCCCCATTGAATAGAATTTGTGACACACCCTGTTTCGGTCGTATTGCATTTTTGTCATTCTCACCTTCAGCATCACAATCGGCAGCGACTTTCTTCATGAATGATAAATTCTTCAAAAACGACACAGCTGCACCACGTTGAGATGTCCATCGTGTAACGCAAGACAATACTGGCTTCAAGCCATCAGCACTCACCAAACGCTTTTCAAGAGGCGGTCGACGGAAATCTTTCTGCACATTCATCACTTTAGCCATCAATTTAGCATATTTTGCTGATTTTAAAATATCGCCAGCCAACAGATTTCCAGTATGCGCATTGCACGTTGTAAACCAAAGGTCAGTTTTTGCTCCCATAGATGTCATATTACGTGCATTGTCTGCAATACACGCATAAACTTCTGCACCGTACCGTTCCTTGGCTAAATCGACTGATTTGTTCACGATTTCGATTAGATTTTCGGTTGTGTCTCGAACATCGGATGTATCGTATGATTCAAGCATCACTTTTTGGTCATCGGCAGTTGCCAGCATAGTCACCACGTTGTGTTTATTTGAGGAAGAATTTTGCCATCCATCAATCAATAAAGTCGCTTGTTTATCCATTTTTAAGATCAGTTCCGAATTCCGTTTTTCAATTTTATCATGAGCTTGGTCGAGTAGAGCGCCTGCCAACCGGTGTCGATTTGGTATTTCATACGATGGACGCAAAGCATTGATAAAACTCTTGAAGTATTTGGATTCACAAGCTCGAAAGGGGACGTTGCAACCGTAAAAAAATTGAGCCAGCAACGTATCGATTTTCTCACTTTCCACTTCACTGATATTGTCCATATATCTCTTAATTTTCGATTGTTTCAAATCGTGTGACAATGGAGACGGTGTTGATGTAAAAATAGAGGATGTTGATGTTGACAACGTCTGCAAAATGAAGGTATTTGTAAATTCAAATCAAATCACAAAGGAATTCTTTGATAAGAAATACATACGAAAATTGCTTACGGATGCAGAGCGATTTGTTGAGTCATTGTTGTTCACGTTTTGTGCAGTGAAATCGGGCATTTCACTATCAGTGTCACTGTCATTGACCATGATTTGATCGTCTTCCATATCAGCCATCTCATTGCTTTCAATGTTCGAAGTACCACACTTTGTGCTACACACGAAAATAAATTATAAATGGACAATGCATATAAAATACTCTTCTCAGAATTAATTGTACATTACCGGTGGTTCGACAAACGAGCCTTTGCAGTGTTTGGAAATGTTTTCAAGCAATTGAAACATCTGGCAGCAACTTTTCCATTCAAATATACTTTCTTGTATCCATACCAGTGTTCATGCATTGGTCTTCCAGACGTTGAAGGCATCGATTGCGCTTGTTCATCAATTGATTCGACATATTTTTGAGGAAAACAATGGCAAACTGAAAACCAAAATGGAAACGCTACATACTGAATCAACACACGACGCCTATGTCTTGCGACACAACTTCATGCGATACAACTTCAGATGTGTTTGACATATCAAATTAGGCACAGCGGGAAGGTTTAAATTTGTTTAACTTTGTTTTTGGAATATTCTACAAAATCGATGTAGAGTATGTATTCTCTACATAATCTACGTAAATTACATTTTTTTTAAAAAAACGTGTAGATTTTCCATCCCAGCTTATTTTAAACCAGGATTGGGGCCAATAACCCTGAAAATATGAATCAAAAGTCTGGGGCCATTTTCGAGCAAATGGCCAAAAAGTGGCGCCTTCAGAGGCCGGCCACGGCAAAGATGGCGGCCAAATCAAAAACTTCCAGAACAAAAGTTGCTTAGTTTTTCATGTAATACAATCCCTGAAAGTTTGAAAAAATCGGACAATGGTACGGACATCGGACATACATACACACGTACATGCATACGTACATACATACCCAAAAATATTATATAAATTGATAGATTGAACGCCACGAATAAAATTCAAATGGCCATAACTTTTCAACGTATGGCCCGATTTTAATGGTTGGGGTGTTGTTGGATTTGTATTGACGCGTAGAACCATAAAATACCAGGTTCAAAAATATTGAATCTATTTCTACCCAGCTATGGCCAAAAAATTGTCTGAAATTTTCCCTCCGCGATATATCCACTTGTGGTTGGTAAAATTTCGAGTGTCTATACTTTTTTGACCTTTCCGACGCCATATTGTGAAATCAGTTCACTAGTAGTGGCGCTGCCTGAATTTGACTATCTGTCAACACCGGTTAACACTGTATATTTGTATGAGAATGAAAACAAATCGAAAACAAAATAAGCGAAAAATCAGAAAAATACATTTGAATCGAGCAGAAAATCGTGAGTGCTGTCAGGTGCTATCAAATATGTGTTGAGATCGGTTGTGTCAGTTGTAATAAGGTTCATATTCCACTTGTTTCAACTATTATATCACGACGCTATGCAAATCATATGGCGTAGCTTACTTTGTGCCCTAGCGCATTTGAATGCCACTTCACCGCTTTGCTGCATATATACCGAGTAGACTTTTCGCACTACAGGGGTTCAGTAACAATGTTCCGGTGACGAACGAAAATCGATAATTTGAGGGTGAAATAATTACGTACTAATTTTGTACCCCCCAAAAATACCTTCATCGATTTTATTTTCGGCCTCTTGATGAGTTTTGTTCACTTCGAAAAAAAAAATCACCTCCAAATATTTTGTACCAATTTTGTACCGACCGTACTAATTTTGTAGCTCTCAAAAATGCACTCATCCCAAAGATATTGCTTCAAAAAATGTGTACCACCCTAAAATCCACTCTAATAACTTTGTACCTCACTGAAATATCTTAAAATCTATCTCTGAAAAACTCATGACCGTTTAGTTATAGAGTGGAATTTAGGGCGGTACAAAATTATTAGAGTGAATTTTAGTTACGGTCGGTACAAAATTGGTACAACATTTTTGGAGGTGATTTTTTTTTCGAAGTGAAAAAAACTCATCAAGAAGCCGAAAATAAAATCGATGAAGGTATTTTTGGGAGGTACAAAATTAGTACGTAATTATTGCACCCTCGAATTATCGATTTTCGTTCGTCACCGGAAAATTGTTACTGAACTCACTACAGGTGCTTTCGTCAATCGTGTGGACTGCCGTCCACTGTGATTCTATTCTCGCTATTTTCCTTAAGTTAAATTTTTCGGGCTATCTGAAAGAATATCTTTCAGGCTATCTGAAAGAATATCATATATTTAGGTCGGAAGACTTCTGAAAAGATGAACATTTTCTTCAGAAGTACCGAAGTAGTGCCACTTCAATACGAGCTGGCGGATCGAACGAAAAACGGTTAAGGTTGTCGGAATTACAGCCTAATGCTCTCAGTGTGACTTCCACTTTAATTCGTAAGCCTCAAATTTCGCTTCTACATTCTAAGTGTTTTGATTCATCTACTTTTGTAATTTGACTGTTACATCTCTTCATCTTTTTCCTCGAAAAACTATCGTTCGTGGTATGACATTCGACGTGTCAATCAGTAGATTTTTTGTATTTGCCTGTTTCCATTCTGAACAAAAATGAGCAATTTAAAGTTTAAGAGGATTTTCCCACAAGAGTCGAGTTGGGGATGATTTTCGCCATTGATCTTTCTGTATATTTTATCTGCGAGAGCAATTGGGTCGATTTACTTCATTATGGGATATATAAAATGATAAATCGGAAATATTTGTAGGCAACATTTTGAAAAAGGTCACTTTTTTCGGCCATTTTTCACTTGATCCATTATAAAAATATCAATTTTAAACCAGGAAAACGTCTTGAGTAACATAAAAATCATTAATTGTGATCCGAAAATTAAGATTAGAGTGAATGTAAATTTCAATAATTATATTTTGAATGACTTTCATTTACATTTTTTTTTTGGAAAAACTTTGACAAGTTTTTTTTTCAAACGACCTTCCCCCCTGAAATTTCGCATATGGTCCTCAAACAAAAAAATCTTGTTTTGACTACTAACCGGTGCCACCCCTCCATTTTTGATTTCAAACGAAAATCTAAATTGATACACCCTACTGAGCACGATGGAAACAGTGCCTCTGGTTCAGGTCAAAATGGTGTCGAAGCGTCAGAAACACAGACAAGCAAGGTAACAAATTTTCTGAACATTTTCAACGACACGGAACTATTCTGTATCCGTTAATAGTTGATCAAAATATTATAGTCATATCGATTTTTTTCTTACACAATAGGAAGCCACCTTCTGGTAAACAGCCCGAAACTGTCCGACTAAGGCTATACAAAAAGCACAAAATCGTGCCTCTGGTTCTGCCGAAAACGGTTTCGAAGTGTCAATAGCAGTAAATAAATAAAACAACAACAATGAAACCAAATGGCAACTACCAGAAGTCAATATTATGAGCAACAAATTAATAGAATTCAATATTGATTTATAGTAGGCTGAACTTCAGCCGCCGGAACAAATATTTGACATATTTTTAACGTATTCTTAGTAGTGTTCGCACTTTAGGTTTGGTTGATAAAAAGTCAGTTAAGACTGAAAAAGATGACAATGCATCGGTCTGTCTTCCGGTCAAATGCGAAGATAATAGCAACGCTGATCAAACCAAAGGCATCGCCAAATGACAGTTTATGAAAAATTTGAATGAATTTCCTATAAACTGAGTCAATGCAATTGTATTGATTTTACAGTTTATGTAAAATACATTCGAATTTTGCATAAAGGCCGGTTTATACGCAATTCGAAAGTATCAAAGAATCAATACCATTGGCTCAGTTTATACAAAATACATTCAAATTTTTCATCAACTGTCGTTTATGTCACTTTTCGAAATATAGAGCTTTGTTGTTTTTTGTGTGTGCATTGAGCTCTCATCCAGTATAATGTGAAGAAGACAGCAACATTACTCAAAATACTGCAATTGATGTCGCTGCTATTGACGATGCAAATGTCAAAAACGAAAAAGATGACAACGCATCGAGCTCTCATCAAGTCAAACAAGAACAAGATGACATTGTCGAAGAAGGCCATGGAAATAACTGAAGCGGATACATATTCATTTGCTGTTCTACAGTTTTCACCGTTCTTTGATAAAACATTTCATTTCTCTTTTTTTACCATTTTCAATCATATCGCTAAGATACTCGTTAGTAGTTTTGAGCTATAGCTTGAATATCCATGTGAAAGTCTGTGTAGACATAATATATAACTCTAAATTTAAAAATTCATCATCATCATCACTATATATATAAAGAAGAAAGTATGTTTGTATGTTTCGAGTAAACTCCGGAAATAAGCCACCTAGGAAAGCGCGGATGGTACCTTTCAAGAGCCCTTGGCTTGGAGCAGGTCTTAGGCTACAGAAATATGCCCATATATATTTAAAGTAGTTTTGTATGTTCCGAGTAATTTTTTTTTAGATCAATTTGTTTGTATGTTTGAGATTTTTATCTTAGTAAACATGCAAAACGAATGAATCATATCAAAATTGAATTTAAAAATGTATTGAATTTAAACCAATCATAGAAAAATTCGCTGCCAATCATTTAATTTAATCATAATGGCTCGGAAAAAAACTAATATCGGACTAAAAACAAAACAATCAAAACAAATGAAAGCTAAGCTAGGGGGTTTTAACTTAAAATATAAACACATATAAACGTCTATAAACGTCTATAAATGTGTATAAAGCGTAAATATTGTATATATTTGTTTAAAAATATAAATATATATAAACATCTATAAACGTCTATAAACCGAAAATATGACGTATATTTTCCAAAATCAACCACGAATATGGTGCATATATTTAAATATGCGGCAGCTATTTTGAAAAAATAAAAAAATATAATCGTGTATATAAATGAAAAAACTGTGTGATTGAGCTATAGCCGTTGTTGTTTGAATTTATTTCATTTGAATTGCGACGTTTCGCTCTTATTTAGGAGCATCTTCTGGCTAAAATAAACGGAACAGTACATTGAAAATATTTACAAATTGAAACGTCAATAAGAGAACGTTTTGCGTTCTAAACATTAAAATTTACGAACCAAGTTAAAACAGGAACAAAATAAATATTAGAAAATAATATTTACATATTACGATAGTTCTTTATGAACAGAAAATGACCAACCCATGGTCTTAAAATTCGAATTACTTTAAAAGATCGCTTTTTACACGTAAAATTTTCGTCAAATCACAAGAAATCAAAAATGAAATTGAAAGAACAATAACATGAACAGAAAAAAGTTCGATTGTGATGAATCAAGAATAAACGAGTGACAGTTCATCGGAGTCGGTGTTTTGGTGTAACACATACAAATGCAAATGCGTTTCAGTGTCAACCAAAAATCAGCAGCGTCGTTGTGCACGTTTTAGTTGTTGTTGTTTTTGTTCGATTAGCGCACAATATGCACTAGAAACGTTATCGGTGTCACATCTCAAGTTGTAAGTGAGATTATTTTGGATGTGTATACCCTCCAAAGTTAGCCTCTTCGATAAATACGTTTCACTGTCCAAAATGTGTGCTTTATTCAAATCAGGTGTATGACCTGTTTCTTCGAAATGGTGTACAACAGCTGTTTTTTCCCGTTTTTTCCATGTGAGCATCGAATTGAATATCCCGAGAGTGTTGTTTGAGTCTCGTATGTAATTGATTTTTGGTTTGGCCAACTTAGGATAAATTGCAATTTTCGCCGTCTTTTCCCTTGCAGGGGAATTGGTAAATCACATTGGTCACCATTTTTTCGTTTTGTTTTTAGTTGGCTAAAAACAGATGATCGCTGTTTCAAACACGGGCGAAAACAAATTTGGATATTTGATGCTTTTGATTCAAAAAAAATCCGGGAAGTATCACTGGATCAGCTGATACTCAAGCACTTCAAAAGAGAAAGACATGGAAACAAAATAAATCAAAAACACAACAACAACATTTTCAATGTCACTGTAGTTTGAGCGAACAAGCAATATACATATATCACACGACCACTCTTGGCTTATTCGCTCGCTCTTCTGTGCAGTCGCATACAATGACATTGAAAATGTTGTTGGTGTGTTTTTGACTTATTTTGATTTCATGTCTTTCTCTTTTGAAGTGCGTTAATATCAGCTGATCCAGTGCGAATATGCATGTTTAGTTTTTTTCTAGGTTTTTTTCTTCATGCCTTTGCATTTTTTTGCTACAACAAAATTTAGCGATTAGCGCTACCGTACAGAAGCTGTTTATTTGCACATTCGAATACTATTTACTTTTTTTCGCTGTTTTTTTTCGTTTTAATTTCTTTCAAAACATAAACAACACTGGTTTTATCAAAATGGAAAATAAAAGTGAGTGCTTGTATTTTTTTTATTTCAATTTAGCGGGTGCATCCGATTTGTATGTGTGATTCTTTTTTTCTGTTGTTAGCATGATTGCTACTGAAAAAAGTGTAAATTGAAAGCGTATTTTTTTTGTTTGTTAAATCGGTTTTACGAATGTTTAAAGTCGTCGTTTCATCATTTTCTCATTATCCGACCAAACAACTAAATATGAACGATTAAAACAATAACAACCATTTTATTTGTTCGCAAACACGTTTGTAAATCAATTGATTTTTTTGGTAAAAATTATAATCGAATTTGGAACATCAACTGGCAATACGGGCGTTACATTTGTTAAATTATTTAAACGAAAAGCGCAAAAGAAGGTTTAATAATAAATGTGTAAGATGGAGCGAGAGTGAGTATAGAATTTTTAAGATCTGCTGGCTGTTCCAAATTGTACACTTTTTGTATAATTATTTATAACTAAGTAAAAGAGGTCAACCTTAATGCTATGTTGGTGATCGAGATGGGTGGGAAATTTTGTCCATAGGGCATTTTGGACCACTTTTGGACCTCAAATAACTCAAAAAAATTGCATGTAGGGGAATGTCGGGTGAGTTGGACACCCTTAGCTTTAAAATTCATAATTTTTTTTCGGATAATGATATAGGAGTTTGATACACCGTTGGAAAGCTTTTTTCAAATGCTAACTCCCTGCCATAGTTTTTCTTTCAATTTGACATGAGAAAAAAAAATTTGGTCATTTTTGTGAGAGGGCGTTTTTTTGGCCCCTAAAAATTGGTCGGGTGAGTTGAGACACCTATTAAAAATTCCTGGAAAAGTGGAAAAATTAAGAAAACACACCAGATTTCGAAAGATTATCAAATTTTTATTCATTTTATTGGCATTGAATCTGAAATGACATGTAAATTATTCATTAGCTTCGTCATCTTCTTCATTATAATCAGATTCACAATTTTCCGTTTGTATGTAGCTGGCATCTCGGGGGTAATCGCACTTTCGCAACTGTGAACCAATGCCACCAATACGACCAATATTCACCACTGTGAATGTTCGTGTGAATGTCACGAACTGCTTGACGAACTGTCAAGCGAGCTGTCAAGCGCAATTGGTGTATTGGTATTTGTGTATATTGGTCTACATTGGTGATACATTGGTGAGTATTGGCGCATTGGTGTTGAGACAAATATTGTGGCAAATGTGGCCAATGTCACCAATGTCACCAATGCGATTTCCCCCTCGGCTGGCATGGTGAATTTTTATCTAAAAACACCGAAAAGTTCAATTAAATGCAATATAAACACTTTAAAATGGTTTCGATTACGATTCTCAATCATACTCGAAGCGACTTCATACTTGCATTGACAAAAACCACTGTCTCAACTCACCCGACGACAGCGTCTCAACTCACCCGAAATGACGTCATTTTGGAGTGACTTCACAAAATTTTTTCTATTCAACATACGTTCTGAAATCGCTTTGTATGATCAAATATAAGTCAAATACGAAACATATCACTCATACTCACGTTAAAATACCGATGGAAAATATTTTTTTTTTCACTATTGGATAATTCGTGTCCTTAGAAATTTTCATTTTTTTTTCGATGATGTTCAGCACAGCTATAAGCAATACGTCTATTCACTTCGGTGTCACATATAAAACTAGCTAAAGGCAAAAGACAATTTTGACAGTAGTCAGTTTGGGGTTACCACTGCATTAACACACTTTTTTTCACGAGTATCATCTCACCCGACGTCTCAACTCACCCGACATACCCCTACACTTTTTTTCGAACATTTGTACCAAATTGTACACATTATGTACACTTTATTTAGATCGGTTAGAAAAAAATTTGGACACCCCTGGAAAAATTGGGTACTGATCCAAATATTTTCAATGTACTGTTCCGTTTCCCGCATGGTTCGATTGCGGAATAGTATAATCTCACGCGGAGCTGTGTGGAGATGCACGTAACACTTCCCCTCCTCATACATTTAGTATGCTGCGCATACACACAGCACAGAACGATGCATGCCACTATATAGCTGTGTGTGTATATATATTATATATATATATATATATGTACAATCGATAGCTGTCAATCACACAAAAAGGAGAAAATATGTTTTAAGTATACTAGCCCAAATATGCAACATTAAGTATGTATTTGTGTACTTAAAATATATTTTCTTCTTTTCGAGTGTTTGACAGCTATTCAATATGACCATAACCAAAAATGGTTTTGATTTGTTTATTCTTCCATATTTTTTCCCTTTTATTTTTTTCCATTTTAATGGAAATATATAGTTAATATTTTCAAAAACCAAAGTAAAAAGAAAAATAAAACAAGTAATAAAGGAGACACAAATTTTGAGTTAGTTATAGTATCTATATTTCTGACAGTTTTCTTTCGTTTTGGCATATCATCACATTTGATCGGTAATTTGATTAGAGGTGTACAACGGACAAGGTGTTGTCCGTCCGTCCGTTTAGTGAGATAGGACGGACGGACATTTTTCATTTTGTCCGACTTGAGAAGAAGGACGGACGGACAATTTTCATTTTGTCCGACTTGAGAAGAAGGACGGACGGACAATTTTCATTTTGTCCGACTTGAGCAGAAGGACGGACGGACATTTTGCATTTGTCCGACTTGAGAAGAAGGGCGGACGGACATTTTGCATTTGTCCTACTTGAGAAGAAGGACGGGCGGACGGACAACATTTTTGAGTTCGGACAGACGGACAAATGAACGGACGGACAAACATGATTTTTTGTCCGTCTGTTTGCCATTGTTTTTAAAAATGTAAAAAAAATCAAGTGAAAGTCAGCGATTTTAATTTATAAAGGACCCAAATCAAATCAGTTAATTTGATTTTTGGATTTATTTTTAAACTGTATAATTGCAAACCCTGATTTCGATTAGATTAAGACAGTGAAAGACATATCTTATGAAAAACCACGGTAATGGATATATTTTTTGGTGCGCCACTGGGAGAACTGCCGTTCTCCGTGATAATTTTGATGAGCCTGAATGGAGTAGTGTAATTTCAGATAGAATGATATAAATTTGTTTGAGAAATTCAAATCGAGATATAAGTACTTATATCTCAAGGATATGATACTCAGTCGCAAATTAAAGATGGGTTTGAATTGAAAATTGATCATATTGTAGTACCCGTTTCGGAACGACAGCACCTATGGTGTTCTTAATATAAATTATTTGTTCAAGAGCAAAAATAAAATTTCATTTCAGTGCGGAAAAACATAATTAGGAATGTGATTCATTTTATTTATTCAATGTTTCTGTATTTGTCCTACATTTTTTCACATTAAATTTGACGGGCTGTAACCTTTAAGTCTCGTTCCAAGGCTTGTTTGAATGTGAGGAGTTGCTCATTTTTCAAAAATGTGACAACTGTCCCCCCATTGTCTGGGTTGTTCTTGGATATTTTTATCAATCATTCTACATTTTAGATGAAATAAAATCGGTGTTGGGAATTCTTTTTAAATCAATAACATTGTTAGGTACCAGAAAGGTATTTAACATTGTTCTTTTCAGTTAACACTGTTTTGTATTTTGAAATTCAAATTGATGCTATATTTTCTAATTTAGGAAATGACCGATAAACTTGAAGGTGATAAGTATATCACACTACACATGGTGTGGCCGATATTTCTAAAACTAAGCGATTTACTTGCCGTAAACGAAGATGATGAAATAAATGAGGCGGATGGTACATATTCGATTGTGTCGGAAATGAAAAAAAATGGTTGGGTTTACATGCAAAAAAATATGAAGGATATGAAACCATCTTTTGAACACAAAACAATGACCCTCCTCACACCAACCATGAAAAAACTGAATTTCATCGAATCCAGAGAGAAGTATCATTTGCATATCGACATCGAAGAGTACATTAAAGACTACTCTGAAAGCATTGAGGGCACTGTAAATCAGAACATTCAAAATTTGAATTCTCAAAATGGTAGTGATCTTGATGGAGACTTTAGTCAAGCTGGTAACATCGTTACCGATAAAAGAAGCATGCTTCTTCCGGACAATGTAAATGACTTGATTATAGTACGAGACAGCTTTTTAATTGAATAATAACTATATATAGTATAAAAATTTTGTAAATAAAACACTTTCCAAATATTGGGATTTAATTTCAATCTCATCTCATGACGTTCAAAAATCGTGTTTGTCTTTCATTTATTTTGAAACATTCAAAGATTGAACATTGATCAATTCAAAAATAGAACAAATACGATATTTTTCAATTCGTTCCATACTTTCGTTATAACACACGGACAATAAATTATTTAATTGATATTGTGTTGAAATCATATTGAATTATAAACTTTTACGGTTACTTTCACTTGATTTTTTTACATTTTTAAAAACAATGACAAACGGACGGACAAAAAATCTTGTTTGTCCGTCCGTACATTTGTCCATCTGTCCGAACTCACAAATTTTGTCCGTCCGTCCGTCCGTCCGTCCGTCCTTCTTCTCAAGTCGGACAAATGCAAAATGTCCGCCCGTCCTTCTTCTCAAGTCGGACAAATGCAAAATTTCCGTCCGTCCTTCTTCTCAAGTCGGACAAAATGAAAAATGTCCGTCCGTCCTTCTTCTTCAGTCGGACAAAATGAAAAATGTCCGTCCGTCCTATTGAAAATCACGGACGGACGGACGGACAAAAAACTGTCCGTTGTACACCTCTAAATTTGATCCTATATGTACAGTGTGTTTCAAATTTCCTGCCTATAGGCAGAATTTCGTTTTTTTTGCATTTAAGGAAGACAAAAAAATAATTTTTTGATTTATTATGGTAAAATATTCAAATAGCATGAAAAAAATTAACCATTTGAAGTCTTTATAATTATTTATCTTTTATTTTAGAAAATTTTATTAAATTATTTCATGAACGGCAGCCATTTATGCGAAATTCGCCAATAGATGTCATTGTAGTATACTGACTGACAAACAAACTGAACGTTAACTGACGTTAACTCATGCGATGTTGAACGTTGAATATGAACATTGTCAATCACGTTTGACGTTTTCGGATATAGAAATGAAACTAATAAACAAAAAAGGTATTTCGATTCCATAATTTGAAAGATTAATGATTGGAATTGTTTACTATTTATCGCTCAATACAACAAACTTAAAAGTAATACAAAGTTAACCTGAAAGAAAATGTCTATTCGAGATGAATCAACTGTCGTCAGCCGAACGCAACAAAAACTGACTAGGATTGTCCAGAGCTGATTACGGTTGATTTCACTCATCAATTCTGGGGTTTTTATGCAATCACCCCGAAAAACTAATGCGATTTCAAAATCACCCCGAAAAACTAATGCGATTGCAAAATCACCTCAAATTTTCTGAGTAAAATGGCAACAGTACTGAAATTGACTAAGACCGTCTTGAATTGGCTAAAAGCAACTAAAACTGGCTAAGATTGTCCAGAGTCAACTATGGTTGATTTTTGTATTTCACCCATAAATTCTGGGGTTTTTGTGCAATTACCCCGAAAAACTAATGCGATTGCAAAATCACCTCAAATTTCCTGAGTAAAATGGCAACAGTACTGAAATTGACTAAGACCGTCTTGAATTGGCTGAAAGTAACTAAAACAGACTAAAATGTCCCAGAGTTGGTTTCAGTCATGAATGTTGTGGTTTTTATGAAATTTATTATTATCGGTGCCATTTTGATGATATTTTCAACTCAGTTTTATACAAGTGAAGAAATTATTTTTATCTGATATACATAGTATGTGACAGTTGTGTTATTGTTGTGACGTTTAAACTGAACGTTTAAGTAGACAGTAATACATCAGTCACATAGAGCACTTTAGAGTCGCCATCTATCGATAATATTGCCATAGGCAGGAATTCTGAAACACACTGTATCTATTATAAATTTAATTTTGGCTTTTCTTATTTTTGTTGATTTGTGGCTGAATATATTTGCATAGGAAATGGTAAAACAAAACTGAAGGCTGGCTGAGCATGTTGATCGAATAATTGAATGGCCGTTTGCACATTTTGTGTGTCCGAAGTGTAATTTGTCGAAATATCTACGTCTGTTGTAGACCGTCCATCAACTGGCGGTCGGCGCTTAACAATGTTGTAAATCGCATCACCTATTAGCTGATTTACACGTCCACATCTTTCGTTGATGGTTTTTTCGTCAAGACCTTCTGATTCAACACGTTCATTTGGGAGCTCTTGCAACAAATTCTTTTTTTGTGGCGATATGAATTCTTTTCCTTTCGCTTGTCGGTCACCGGAGCACTTGCTAGCAATTTTTGTGGCATCTTTTTTGTACAAAAAGTTCAAACACTGTGTTATGAACGCAGCTTCTCGACGTTTTCCTCTGCGATCGAACGAAGCTCCATCAGCTCTGCTGCATCAACACATTGCTCATAACATTCAAACAATTTTTTTTTGTAATTGGTTTCGAAATTTGCATTTCCAAATTTTGTGCACTATCCCCACGACTTGACTGCAAACGTTGAATCGTTAAATCTTTACTGAGATTCAGATTTTTAGATTTTACTAATAAAATCTGATAAAAAAAATAATAAATTGGATTTTATTTATTTTTCTTCGCTTAGCAATTTTTTATATTTACCTGAAAAAAACATTAAAATGCAATACAACATTTACAGCGATTTAATTTAAGGTTCTACACTAATAAATTATTGAAATCTGTTTTGAAAGCTATAAAATAATTGGAGTCAGAATATTTATTCAACGTGTTGTGAATAAAAAAAATTTCATTCAATTTCAAATGTCCTTGGTGTTTATCAATTGTTTGGCATTAACTCAGAGAAAGTATGCACGCCAAACTCAAAAGAAAATGAGGTAAATCCAAAAATGATGGTAAATACAAGAATATTATTTTTCATCGTATTTATAATGAAAATAGATTTGTATTGGTGTGACATCAATCTTCATAATGATTAAAATAAATATTTACGGATTATTTTTTATATATTTTATTTTTAATTTATTTCATCCTTTTTTTTATTAAAACCTGCAAATTATTCAGCAAATCAATATTTTATTACCATTTTTTTTAAATGTTGACTCTGACTGATCAAATAAATTTGAAGTTTCAATTTAAAAAAAAAAAATACTTGTTTAGTTTGAACGAAAATTATTTTAAATTTTAAATTTGAGTGAAAATAAAAATGTGAATCGAAAAAAGAAAAAGTTTGAGTAAAAATGAAAGAAAAAGTAAAGAATGAAAATATGAAATGGTAAACGCGGTGAGCGCTTGTCTTTTTTGACATCATATCAAGGCTCGGTTTTGACTTGAATCAATGAACCAGCAGGTCCAACGGAACCATCAATAGCGTCATCATTGTACAATGGCTCCTCTTTAACTGGTACATCCAAATCCGTCTTTATTTCACGCTTGATGTCTTCAATTTGCTGTGTGCTGGCTTCGATAGAACCACCAGCCAGCCCAACAAAACGATCATTGGTGTCATTTCCATCAGTAGTGTCATCATTGTGCAATGGTTCCTCTTTTAATGGTACATTTGAAGCCATTTCAGGGTTTGTTTCACGCTTGATGTCTGCATTTTGTTGTGTGCTGGCTTCGGTAGAACCACCAACAAGTCCAACAGTAGCATCATTGGTGTCACAACCATCAATTGTGTCATCATTGTGAAATGTTTCCTCTTCCATGGTGGACATACTTGCATCGCATTCTGGTGGTGGAGCAGATAAAATCATTGAATCAACACCAACGCAAAGTGAATCTATGCCAGCTCGTTCGTCATTATCGACTTCTTCCTTTGCACCGGTGAATGTTGTGTTCACGTAAATAACAGAATCGTCAGTAGAAACATCTGAAATGCTAATGACTGACTCGTCATTTTGTCCACTTGCACCTTTGATAGGAAATAGTAAAATACATAATCAATTTTATGTGCACCGAAAATTGTCAAAAAATGTACACTGAGCAAATGCAGATAATTTCTTTTTACTCTTTTTTTTCAAGTACTTACCACTTTCTTCAGCAGCATTATCAACATCTGGTTGAACACTCGATTCATTGACCTCGTTGGCAACGTTTTGTGCAACAGCGTTTTCCAACACACGGATTGGTCGAGCATTAGCTGTAAAATCAGTTTCATCAAAATAACACGCAATTTATGGAAAATATATCAAATTGATTATAAAGATTTTTGATGACTAAAAAATACCGGCACTTCAAACTCTCTCTCACACAAAAAAAACGTTGCAAAATACACACTAGTGATCAGTGTCTTTGGGGGTGTGTGTGTGTGTTTTGCTTTGTGCAGGAACTGCATTTTGCGATGACAAATTTTCAATTCAGAAAAGTTATTTACCGTTTAGCTCACCAGCATTGCCCAAATTTGTATGAACATCTGCATCCATGGAATGGTTCGCGTCGTTCACTTCAACAGAGATTTCGCTTGAATCCTGACCGTTAGCTATGAAATAAGTTTGAAAAATTAGAGCAGACCATTTTGTGTCAATGCATGAAAAATATCTCAAAATTTTGTCAGACCCAAAGATGCAAATCGACATAGACATGCAAATCTCTATGCAAAATACACGCTAACGACAAATATTCAATTGAGCATTTTTTACTTACCGTTCGGTTCACCAGTAGTGTTTGCTGCGTTGGCCATGCTTTCATCCCAAAGTACTTCAGACACATCCATTTCCAACATTTCGTCCAAATGTTGAGCGCGCTCATAAACGTAACGCACATCGCCGATTTTTAAGTAAGCCATTTTACGGGTGAATTTTGACAAAAATGCACGTTTTTCTTTTAAATCGAAAAATTTGAAACGCGTTTGGAAGGACAAATCACAAAAAATGGATTTACTTGTGTCAATAAAATATTCCAAAACCAATTATCAATAATCTATAGCTATGAAAGCCAATTTTGAATGCTACCTCTATGATTGCGGACTGAACTGTTCGAACATCAGAAGAATAATGAGTCGCTGACCAAAAGAATTCGTACTCGTCAGTGTAGAGTGTGTTTGTGTTTGTGTATGCACAAGCGTGTCTTTACTGAATATATCAATCGAATTTCGGCTTCGGCATCGGCTGCGTTACACTTGACAGATTAACACAATAACACTTAACAAACTCTCACTGAAACACAAATAAAAGCGAATACACACTTTTCCCATTTTCAATATTCGCTGTGAAAGAATGCACTTTTAATTTTAATTCATCTTGGCAGAGAAATTACAACTAAAGAATTGATATATTCATACAAAACAAATCAACGTAAAAATAGCAATGCCAACGAAAAGGTTGAAATATATTAATCAAAATGATAAATAAAAGAACAGAAAAATTGATTGATATGTGTTTTCGTTGGTGCAGCAATTTTAACATGTTAAATGGAAATTAGTTTGCAGCGTGTGGCGTGTATCGAAAAAAGTGTGCGCAACAAATGAAAACGACCCATAAAAACACTTTTGAGGGAGAATATAATGAATGCTTGAATTTCTCATTTTTTTATCATTTTGTGTTCAATATTTTTCAATAAAGATACATGTTAGACTATAGTCAATTACCGATCAAATGTGATGATATGCCAAAACGAAAGAAAACTGTCAGAAATATAAAGACTATAACTAACTGAAAATTTGTGTCTCCTTTATTACTTGTTTTATTTTTCTTTTTACTTTGGTTTTTGAAAATATTAACTATATATTTCCATTAAAATGGAAAAAAATAAAAGGGAAAAAATATGGAAGAATAAACAAATCAAAACCATTTTTGGTTATGGTCATATTGAATAGCTGTCAAACACTCGAAAAGAAGAAAATATATTTTAAGTACACAAATACATACTTAATGTTGCATATTTGGGCTAGTATACTTAAAACATATTTTCTCCTTTTTGTGTGATTGACAGCTATCGATTGTACATATATATATATATATATATATAATATATATACACACACAGCTATATAGTGGCATGCATCGTTCTGTGCTGCTGTGTGTATGCGCAGCATACTAAATGTATGAGGAGGGGAAGTGTTACGTGCATCTCCACACAGCTCCGCGTGAGACTATACTATTCCGCAATCGAACCATGCGGGTTATTTTAGCCTGAAGATGCTCCTAAATAAGAGCGAAACGTCGCAATTTAAATGAAATAAATTCAAACAACAACGGCTATAGCTCAATCACACAGTTTTTTCATTTATATTTAATGATGGAAGCCGTTCACAATAACCACAACCATAATCGTGTATATTGACGAATAATGCATATAAACACTCAGAATACGTGAATATTATACAAAACTCGTGAATATCGCATATTTTTCCCTCGATAAATATATATAAATGCCCCTAGAAGCTAAGCGAAAGAGAGAAAGTTTAAAACAAAGTGAAATTCGATTGAAACAGAATCGTGAAAGAAATTTTAAAGATAGGGCAAATGAATCTACAGAGCAGCATAAAAGTCGTCTTGTGGAACATAGCTCCAGAAGCCGAAAATGTAGATCAATGGAAACAGCTGAACAACATAAAAGTCGTCTTCAAAACAGTCGTACTCGTGTTAATTTATTGAGAAAAAAGGTGATTTCAGACTCGAAGTGGGAAGCATTCAATTATAAGGAACAATGTGACTATAGTTTGCATTCAGCTATAAAAATAGTATAGATGGACCACGTTTGTCTGTATTGTAACGCTTTGAAATTTTGTAAAGAATCACCAGGAATGTGTTGTTCCAATGGTAAAGTTAATTTGCTTGAATTGAAGACCCCGCCAGAACCACTTCAAACTTGAATATCAAAACATTTTCTAAAAAACATTCGAAAATATGATTCAACTTTTCAAATGACATCATTTGGAGTATCGCGTATAATCAAAGAGAGTAATTTTATGCCTACTTATAAAGTTCTAGGTCAAATATATCATCAGATCGGTTCTCTTCTGCCCGTATCATCGGAAGATTCAAAATTTTTACAAGTTTATTTTATTGACGACAAAAATTTGAAAACCGATCGACGGTGTGCTAACAATCTTGGATTAAATCGCAAAATTATTTTAAAACTACAACTTTTTTTCACAAACACAATCATTTAGTGAAATTATTCAAATATGCATTAGAACAAATGCATCGAATGAATATCAAATTGTAATTAAAGCTGGCAAAACACTAGTAAATCAACATAAAAAATGCTTCAATGTACCAACTATTGAAGTAGCAATTATCATAGTAGGAACAGAATTCAACCAACGTAATATCATTATTCACCAAAGAAATGCCAAATTAAAACGAGTAAGTGAATCTCACAGATCATATGACGCACTTCAGCATCCAATATTGTTTTGGCAAGGAGAAGATAGATATCATTTCAACGTGATGCAAGTTGATCCAACAACAGGTGATTCAACATCACAAAAAGTAAGTCATCATCATCAAACATCAGATAAATGTCATAATATATGATGCATCTTTTTAAACGAAATCGAAGACGACGTTTGAAGCAATTTCATCTAGCTCAAGAAATGGTTATTAGTTTGAAAATCCAACTAACAATAGATTAAGCATTCAGCGTCTTATTTGATTATAAATATTTCATTATAATCCTACAATTTCTTTTTGGTTTCATTTTTCCATATTAAAACGATAATAAAAACAACAAATATCTTAATGGTTTTATTTTATACCCCACAAAAATGCTACTAAATCCAACAAATGTTATCAACTGCAAACTGAATTGAGTAAAATATGTTTTGATAATTTCTCTAGTTTGACATTTCCAACATAAGCTGAATGCCTTGCTGTCACGCACATGTATTAGTGTATAGTATACATTATACACACCGCTGCAGCACATTCAGCGCACGAGTGAGTGAGTAGCGCTGCTATATTGAACCAGTCAAGCACTCACACAAACGCACACTCCACCTTCTGTACGAACTACGCTGTACACAGAAAGAGGGGAAACGTTGAGTTCATGCCTTATACAATATATAGCGACGCAGCTCCGCATATCTTCGCCATAGCACCGCCGAAGTCCACAACGCATTCATGCGGGTGATATCTGTCAATTAATAAATCTTGCATAAAAATAAGCTGACTTTAATTTTGAAGGGTTTAAATGTTTGTATAAGTTGTCATGTCAATTTGTTCTCGAGAAATTAAAATATTTTTTAGTAAGACAATGGAGTGATTTTCATCAAAATTATATAATTCTCCATGAGCAACGTTATTTAAATTTATGATTTTCTTCATTTTGTATTGCAATTCTTTGTGCATTTTACAATTAGTATTTTCAAAAAAGTTAAAAATATGATCATAACCTGTTGTATCCGTGATTAAATTATTGAATTCTACAATAAAAATAACGGTAACAGCTTATTTTCTTCAGTCTTCATACTCCTAGTCTGTACCAAAAATACGGTTTGTGAAGGCTCATCAAATGGATTTTCGATTTTTACTCTGCTGAGAGCATCGGTAGCATAATTTGTAGAGCCTTTTTTGCGAATAACTTGAATAACTCAAAGCTGTATTCTTGTAATGCCCAACACCATCGATGAATTCCCAACTTAGAATGGCTATTTCGAAATAAAAATTTGACAGGGTATTTGGACCTGGTGAGAACCTATGTCGATAGTTGGTTTTAGTTTTTGGGAAATTTCGTGTGAAATGTTCAGATTTTTTATTTTTGTTTTGTTCCCACATATTTTTTTCTTTTTTCGGCAAGAATCTATGCTGTTGTTATTTAACCCACCAAAAGTGCAAGTTTTAATGTTTTTATTTTTCTCCAAATTGGAATCATTTGACAGTTCATGTTTAAACACTATGTGAAAACAGTGGCAACACTTATGTATTTCTCATATATTTGTAAAATGATTCCAAAGTGTTCATTATTCTTTGTTTTTTGTTCGTTTGCAACCAAAGTATTATATAGATCGCAAGGGTTAATAAACGGATCTAAATCTTTTTGATCCCCCAAAAAAACTGGAATTGCCAAAATGGCATCTTTTGGTCAAGCGTTCGCAAAAGTATAGCTTAGCAGCAAGCATATCGTATGCTCGGCATATGCTTGCATATCGATCTGCTGCGTTCTCTACGATGCGAACGTAATGAATTGGTATGCACAGTATCGACGCACACACACAAACTGAACTGATGATTCACTAAGAACCACGCAATAAAAACACACAACCTAATCTTTGCGTTTGCGTCGTAGAGAACGCAACAGATCGTTATGCAAGCATATTATGCCGAGAATACGATATGCTTGCTGCTAAGCTATACTTTTGCGAACGCCTGCTTTTGGTTCTAACTTCATTTTGTCGTTAGTAGAAGGTATAACCAATCTTTTCGAATCTAAATCTGATTTATGAGGAGAAGTTTAAATCGCCGTAAGTTTATTGATTGTTGTTCTTAAAGTATATACTATCACTTTGGATCATCACTGAGTCTCTGTGGAAATGAGACTTCAAATTACATAGAAAGGACGTTGATCAGACGAAATGACCTCAGCGGGATCATTTGATTGTGGAACATTGCAATATTATTCAAAAACCAATGAAAATTCAATCAAAACCAAAAACATTAATGAACTAAACAACGATGTATGGAGAAAAAGTAAGCAGAATCATAAGGAGGAAAAAACGTCTTTCGTTGTAAATCAAATCGTAATGGCTAAAATGAAAGGCTACACACAACGGCCTGCACGGATTTTATCTTTTACCAAAAATAACAAAAAATGAAAGTTTTTTTTATGGCACTCATAATACGGGATTTGTTGATGCAGCTGAAGTAACTAAATTTGAAGATGTTCACGTACTCATCCGACTTCTGTGCTTCGTCGATTGGACGGTTTTCATAAGTGGATATCAGAAATTGAATCATCGTCATCATTTGGTAATCTGTTCACACTTGACATTGTTAGATTAAAGCCGATACACGATATTCGTATAAAAATACAGTTTGACTTTAAATTTATGTTTATTAATTTGAAGTGATCTTTGCGTGAATTCCTTATATCACGAGAAACGACTTCCGAAACAGATGCGACGACTTCACAAAGTGAATCAGGTAAAAACTGTGATACATCATCGTCGATTCATGTTTTATTATTAATTTTTCAATTTTACTAACTGTTTTAATAATGAAATTCTATTTTGTTAATAAGGTGAATAAAGTCCTTTTTTATTTTCCCAACTGTTTGGTTTACTGGATCGACTTGATCTGATCTTTGCTTAAAACAGTACTCTATTTATACTAAATTTTAACTAATTAATATTCAATTTTTTGGACCGAGAAAGGGAGATGATTGGTCTTTTCTTATGAAAAACCATAACTCATAATTTTCATTACAAGTTTAGTCATATCCCTTTGTCGGTCCAATCTATGAATAGTTTGCCACAAATTGAAACGAGCTACAAAGTAACGCCTTTGTTTTTGTGATTGTTGATTTGCATAAAAGTCGTAAAACTTTTACGACCGCGCGATCGCAAAAACTCCACGACTCGTCGCCAAACCAACAATCATGCGTACATTGTATATGGCTAAGCGTATATATTATATTATTATTTTTTTTTTTTAATGTAAACACACGAGCTTTTTAATGATAGCTAGAACAGCTGCTGTGAACATTGCATTTTAAACATTATCGCCCCTGTTAAACCTGTGTTTAACTCTCACGCAGCTGATTATATAGTCGTGCTTATTATGTAAGTGTTATCTCTTTCTTAAATTATATTGCTTATTTGTAACTGGATTAGTAGAGTTGTTGGCTTCCTGTGTTGAGATGATTAATCCCCTTGGATCCTCGTGATCAGGAATTAATAGTCCCAATTTTGTTATGGGACGTACGATTCGCCATATTGTGTTCGAACTTGTACTGATCTCACCAGTCCATCTCTTGAGGGATAAGTTTCGATGATGTGCCCCAGATGCCACTTGCTAGGAGGCATATTGTCATCCTTAATTATTACCAAATCGTTTATTTGTAGATTTCTAGTTTGTTGTTTCCATTTGTTACGTGTATTTAATGTTCCAATGTATTCCGCATACCACCTTTTCCAGATGTCCTGGGTTATTTTCTGCACCATTTCCCACCTCTTTAAACCCGAAATTTTATTATCATCGAACATTTCTGGTTCCTGTAAAGTAATTAGTGGTTCGCCTATCAGAAAGTGTGCGGGTGTCAATGCACCCATATCCAATGGATCGTCGGATAGCGGTGTAATCGGTCTCGAGTTGACGCATGCTTCCACCTGAGTTAAAAGAGTAGCATATTCTTCGAACGTTAAATTATGTGTGCCAATTACCCATGTTAAGTGTTTCTTAACGCTTTTTACTCCTGCTTCCCAAAGGCCACCCCATGATGGTGCATTTGGCGCGATGAAGCGCCACCGCATCCTCAATTCCTCAGCTGTAGAATTTGATGCCCACTTATACTGATTTTTCATGATTTTACCTAGGTAACCGTCAGCGCCCACGAAATTCGTGCCATTATCAGACCATATTTCCGTGATTTGACCACGCCTGGCAATAAATCTCCGAAGTGCCTGGATAAATGCATAAGTACTTGCATCACTTACCAGTTCGAGATGAATAGCTCTGGTTACGAAACACACAAAGAGACATACATATCCCTTTGTGATCACTGGATTTCTTCCCGTACGTAAAGCTACTCCTACTGGTCCCATGTAGTCGACACCACAAGTCTTGAATGGTCTACTTGGCGTTGTTCTTGAAATTGGTAATGTGGCCATTAGTTGCTGTGAAACTTTCATACGATATCTGAAACAGGTTGGACATGCATGTATGATTGAATTAGCCAGTTGCCTGGCCTTAAATATCCAAAACTGTTGCCGAAGTATTTGCAACATCTGTTGGGCTCCACCATGCAATGTCCGCTTGTGTATGGTGCGCATTAATAATTTTGCCATAATTCCGTTTGGAGACAAAATTATTGGAAATCGTTCGTTGAAAGAGATGTTGTCGCTTACTATTCGTCCGAATAGTCTAAGAGTTTTAGTTGATGGTTCATACCACATCGTTTTTTCGCGATTTAATTTTAACTCGGATGTATCTTGTTGTAACTCCTTTAGTTCTTTGGAAAACCGTTCTTCCTGGTCCATTCGTATTGTCAATATTTTTCCATCCTCTTCTTCTATTTCTGATATCGGCCCGATTTTCCCTTTGGATTTATTTTTTGCACTTTTAAAGTTGTGAATAGCCCTTTTTACCAATGCAATTACTCTTATTAAGACTCTTAAATTGCTATATGCAAGCAAGAGTTGCACTGGTTCGAATGGCCGTTTATGTTTATACCATGGACCCTTTTTTAATTGGTTTAGATTTTCCCCTGGTCCCTCTACAATTAAAGTATGTATAAGTTTGGCCTCAGAATTTACCCCTTCGAGGGTAGTTGCTTCGGCCCACTGTCCAACTGGCCAATTTTCCGATGATCTCGTTAACCAGTTAGGGCCCAACCACCAAAGTGTTGAATCCCTTAGTGTTGTTGGGCTCACTCCACGTGATGCTAAATCCGCTGGATTTTCTTGTCCAGGTACCCATCGCCACAGAATTCCCTTTTCTATTGTTTCATGCTGAATATATGAAATTCGATTAGCCACAAATGTCTTTAAATCACTTGGTGATTTGTTTATCCATTGAAGTACTACTTCAGAATCACTCCAACACCAACAAGCACCAATTTGTTGTTCTAATGCTATTCTTATCGTTTTCATTAGTTTTGCTAACAAGTGTGCGCCGCATAATTCCAGACGAGGAATTGATATTGTTTTTAGTGGAGCAACTCTTGTTTTGCTTTGTAAAAGTGCTATTTTTACAGATCCATCCATTTGAATCGTTCGAGCATATATGCAGCAAGCATATGCGTCGATGCTGGCATCGCTGAACCCATGAAGTTCAGTAGTGAGTGTTGCTTTCATACCAACCCACCTTGGTATCTTTATTTTGGCGATGTCATTAATTGTTGAGAAGAAATCCAACCATTGTGTTTCCAGTGGACCAGTGACTGGTTCATCCCAATCCAGGGGGTTTTTCCACAACGATTGAATTAATATTTTGGCTGTAATGATGACTGGTGCAAGGTAACCGTTTGGATCGAATAATTTTCCTATTTGAGATACCACCTTTCGTTTGGTCCAAATCTCTTCCTTCCTCATGGGCCTCACATTGAATGTGAGCATATCTTTTGATGGGATCCATTGTAATCCGAGGACTCCCTTTACTTCGGGGTCCGATATGCTTATGGTGTGTGTACCTCCATTGATCATCTCATTTACTTTGACATTATTGGAACACCATTTGGTCAATTCAAATTTACCCCTTTCCAATATTTTGTTTACCTCCTGGAATTTTTTCATGACTACCTCTATGGAATCGCCCCCCGTCAACAAGTCGTCTACATAAAATGACTGCATTACTTCTATGGCTCCCACTGGAAATTCCCCCTGATGATCAGTGGCGCATTGCTGCATTGCCCGTATGGCTAGGAATGGAGCTGCCGTTTGGCCGAATGCCACACGATTTATTTGGTACACACTGACTGGTTGTGTTGGGGATTCCCTCCATAAGATTTTTTGGTACTTCCTATGTTCCTCGCACATTTCCACCTGGCAATACATTTGCTTAATATCAGCAGAACTGCCAATTGAATGTGTTCGGAATAATAGCGATGTGATGACCAAGTCCGCTTGCAATTTTGCTCCCGTTAATTGACATTCGTTTAGTGATATGCCAGTAGATGATGGACAAGAAGAATTTATCACTACGCGTATTTTGTTTTTAGATGTTCCATACACTCCATGGTGAGGAGCATAATATCCATCCTCCTTGATTTCATTAATTTTGGACATATATCCATTTTGCTCAAATTCTCGCATATAATTGCGATAATCATTCGCAAACTGTGGATTTCGTGCCATTTTTCGTTCCATTGAAAACAACTGTTTAATCGCTATGTTTTTGGAACGGCCGATTTGTTGAATTTTTGAAGTAAGAGGCATATTTACGATATATCTTCCATCCGTTGATCTGGAATGAGTCTGTATGAAAAGTTTTTCGCATTCTTTTTGTGACAATAATGCTACTGAAGGGATGTCCTCTATTATCCAGAATTTCTCCAGTGTTCGCCTAATATGTTCATTTGATATTGGAGTTGAATGCTTACGAATTATAGCTACGCGTGCTGATTGGTTTTGCTCAATTGGGCACTTGCTAACTTGAAATATGAGATAACCCAATTTGGTTGACTGAGCCATTGCCAATTGGTTCTTAGTTTTGATTATCTCTGGCAGGATGATTTTCAGCCATATCCTTATTCCAAAAAGTGCATCTATTGCGCCGGGTGTGCCATAGTGGGGATCTGCTAAATTTAGATTAGTAAATTCTATATACTTGGATTGATCAATCTGAATTAGCGGTAGATTTCGCGTAATACGTGATACCACGTAAAAAACTGCCTTGAATGATCCCCCGGTTTGCGGTGTTGCAATGTCTAATACTATTCTGCCCGTTGCATCAGCTATTTTAGTATCCTGAGCGCCCATCATTTTCATGGTTATTGATTCTGCGGGCAATCCCAATCGATGAACCGCTTGTTTTGTGAATAAATTTAGTTGTGATCCTGTGTCACATAGTGCTCGTACTTCATTATTCCATGGATTTGTATTTATTATCTTAACTACCACCGTGCCCAAAAGATTCGCTGATTCATTTCTTTCAAGTCATGCCCAATCGTTGCCTTGAATATTGGTAACGTTAGGAGTTGCGGTTTTTCTTTGACTTTCATTAGTATAACACAACAATTTGTTATGATCCCTTTTGCAGACTGGACATGCGCCGAATTTGCAGTCTGCCGGGTGTGTGTGTTGACGTAAACATCTGTAACAAATTTTTAATGCCTTCTGTTTTTTAATTCTATCTGCAACTGATAATGCCAGAAATGTTGGGCATAAAAATAGATCATGGGGTGCGCCACATTGTGCACATTTCTTAATATTTTGTTGATCATTTTTCTTTATATCTTGTTTCGCAGATATCATCATGCTTGTTGGATTCTTCTTAAATTGCTTATCCTTTCTTGGTTTGAATTTATCAAACCGTGTGTGTTGCTCATATCGATAATTTTCTCGTGGCATGCATTCCTGTGCTTCAAGTTCCAAAAATTCCAATAATTCTTCCAGTGGCACTTGTTGTCTGTTTTTTTACCTGATCGAGCCACTTCTTATGGGTGGCTATATCCATTCTTGTCTTTAATATGAATGATAGCCATGAATCCCAAGTTGATACGTCAACACCCAATGTTGGAAAAACGCGGATGATTTGGTTTGTTCTATTAACCATATTTAGAAATGCCATGCGATTTGGATATTTTAATCGAGGTAATTCCTCCAATTGTTGGAAATATTCCTCTCTTATTCTATCCGGTTTATCGAACCTCTTTTTAAGAGCTGCCCATGCCGATTCATAATTTGCGGCAGAGAGCTTAAAACCGTTGATAGTTTCGGGACCCAACCCCAATAAGTGGCTTCGCAATCGGAAGAATTTAGTTATTGGAGTTAATTTTTGATTTAGATGAATCAAATCGGTGAACTGGTCCCTAAATGCCAGCCAGTTGGTATATTCTCCGTTGAAACTTTCAACTTGAAAGTTGGTAGTTGAATTTTATCCAATTTCAGTTCGATCATGGGTTGTTGACAAGTTTGAGGGGTTTCGGATGGTTGTTCAATTGATGGGTCATTCGTTATTACTTGTTGTTCCTTTTCAGGCTTCTTTTTTGTCTTTTTAATAGCGCCCTTGTCACCGACAGTTTCCAATGATTCTAACCAATGTAAAGGTGTGCCCAATGATTCGATTGTTTCTGCTTTGGCTGTTGCCAAAATTGGTTCATCTTTTATTTGTGTAGGTGTTGGGAATTTTCCAGCTGCAATTTCGTTGAATTGCTCTGATATTTTTTGTAAAATAGCTTTTAATGCCTGATTGGATAAATAATCATCTTGTTTTATTGTTGGTTGTGACTCATCAATCACAGTCCCAGTCATTTATATTTGTGGATTTTGGTTTAATTGGACTATGTGATCGATACCTTGGGGAACTGGTTCTGTACGGACTTGGTGGTACATAGCCGTTGGTGCGATAACTGGAGTAGTATTTTCGCCTGGAACTGATTTTATTAGCCCTTCCAAATCTTGGTTCATTATGGTTGAAATCCCCTGGTTGATTGTTGCCAAAGTTTCTTCCACCTGTTCTTGTGTAGCACTGATCAATGTATCGATTGTTTGTGTATCTTCGGTAGTCATTGGTGTGTCTCGTATTTTCGCTGTTTCCTCTAAAAGCCTTTTCCATGTGGTTTCGATTCGAATTTTGTGTTCCGAAAGTACGACTATATTCTTGTCCACGGTTCCTGTTTTCCTGATCAAAGACAACAGATCGCCTTGCATTTGTAGTAATGTTTTCATTGTAGAAAATTGTGGCTGTTGAATGGCTTGATTGGTTTGATTGATAAGGTCTGATTGTTATTGAATAGCTGAAATTACCCAAATGCGAAAAAATTCTTCTCAAAGCCGAAGCACAGCTTCTTTCACTTGCTTCTAAAGAGCTACTTTCAATTACCGTCCTTGTAGCTCCTTTATTATTATTTCGATTGTACATTTGGGTTCTTTAATTCAATATCAGTGTTGAGTGTTCTCAACTCCCGTAATGCCTGAAGGCATTCGTCTCTTCAGTGATTTTCATATATCGGAGGAAAATTTACCCAATAAGATCCAACTGCCGTCGGAATTGGGTTTATTTCTAACGCGACTCCCGCAGTTAGGATAAAATGTGAGTATATGCTAAATTCTAATTCTGGATTTTCCGTTGATACAACTTCGAATGTTATTATTGCGCCCTTTGCAAACCACTCTGCTACTGGGATGTTTATAAAAATATCCCGGTGAAGGCCAATAACAGCTATTGGTGCACTTCTTAATAATTTTAGACTTGGATTAATTTTTACTGATAAGCCCAAACGATGTGATTGAATTATTTGATTTAAACAAAACAATGGTTTTAATTTTATTTGAAGTGGTTCATTTACGTGGCGCTTGGATAGGATACCTAAATAATGCTTGAGGGGCTATTGGTGCAATGTATATTCTTTTTCTATTACAAATATGCTGTAATCTTTCTTGTTCCCCAAAGTGGCGTTTGCAATTTCGACAAATAATCACTGTTAATTTATTTAAAGGTTTGACTATCAGGTATCGGCTAATATCAATAGCTATTTTAGCCAGCTTGAATAATTTTTAAGTTCACTTTATTTTTGTAAGATGTGTCTATATCGCCGCTTGATTTTGTTCAATTCACTTTGAAATTTTATTTTATCCGGATCGTCTTCTAAAAGCGTATTTATCTCCAACTGAAGTTTATGTAACTTATTTGTAAGTTGAAATACCTGTTTGCTGATTTTAATTTTCACTGGAATTGCCAGAGTGACGTCTTTAAGCTATTTGAATTACCCAACCGCTTCGTCGCGAGATTATTTTGATTCGATGACACTGATGATTTTTGACGTTTAATTTTCCACAATTATTGCACTTTAATAAAATGTTTTTCACTGCTATACACATTTTATGAACGGATATTCATTTGTCTTATACGGTGGAGTAAACATTCAACTGTTCTAGAATGCGGTACTGGCTTAAAAGCTCTACAAACTGCACACCATTTTTTATTGTCACTTCTTGTAGCTATTCCAGTTTGGAATGTATATTTATAATCTGAAAACGCCAGTTTTATTCATTTGACTGGATTTCGCGAATGAAATATGAAATTTCTTTAAATTTCTGAACTGAATGGATTGTGTTTTGACGAACCAATTTGTAATTGTTGGTGATTTTCTTTGCGTATTCGATTTGCAGATATTCACCACAATGTTTATTTTTGCTATTTATGTTACCCGTTTTGGCATTAATTTTAACACTTAAATCACGTTATTGGCGATTTTTTGGCAATCACCTTTATTTTTCACACTTAGAAAAATTTCACTTTATTGTGTTATTTCTCGCCGGGGCCTCCAAATGTTTTAATAATGAAATTCTATTTTGTTAATAAGGTGAATAAAGTCCTTTTTTATTTTCCCAACTGTTTGGTTTACTGGATCGACTTGATCTGATCTTTGCTTAAAACAGTACTCTATTTATACTAAATTTTAACTAATTAATATTCAATTTTTTGGACCGAGAAAGGGAGATGATTGGTCTTTTCTTATGAAAAACCATAACTCATAATTTTCATTACAAGTTTAGTCATATCCCTTTGTCGGTCCAATCTATGACAAAACAATAGTTTGCCACAAATTGAAACGAGCTACAAAGTAACGCCTTTGTTTTTGTGATTGTTGATTTGCATAAAAGTCGTAAAACTTTTACGACCGCGCGATCGCAAAAACTCCACGACTCGTCGCCAAACCAACAATCATGCGTACATTGTATATGGCTAAGCGTATATATTATATTATTATTTTTTTTTTTAATGTAAACACACGAGCTTTTTAATGATAGCTAGAACAGCTGCTGTGAACATTGCATTTTAAACACTAACCAATTTTTGCTAACAACACGCAGACGAAATTCAAAACGAACTCGAACAAGAAGCAAAAATCGAAAATTGAGTATTCCCCGACTCCTCGATGGAAAATATTTTTTTATATCCTCAACCGACGGGACCAAAATTCAAGCAACTTGTTCATTTTGTGGAAAAAATAGAAAAGGAGACCTGCGAATCACAGGAAATTTTATGAAACACTATAAGAATTGTCATCCCACTATGATTAATGAAGTAGAGAAATATAAAAAACAAAAAGAGGGGAATTCAACGACACACTCAATACAAATGACTATACCGTCAATGGTCTCAAAGGCACCGCCAAAAACGGTAAGCTATATTTAAACAAATATAAATTCGACGTTGAGCTCAGTATTAAATTTTTATAAAATTAAGTTCCTGGAAGCATTGCTGAACTTCGTCACCGATGGAAACCTGCCTTTTAGCATAATAGAAAATAAAGCATTCCAAGATCTGCTTAATTTAGCTGCTGGAAAAGACATCGCAATTCCCAAGATAAAAGAGTTCATGAGCTTCTTGGATCTACGATTTAATGAAATGAAAGATCAGCTGATCACAATTTTGAAAAACCAGAAGCATATATGCATAGCCTGTGACGTGTGGTCAAACCGAGCGGTAACATTTCTCGGGATGACAGTCCACTATATAGATGAAAATTTGAGCGAAAGTCGCATGAATTCACACAAATAACTATATGAGTGAGGTTACTCATCAATGTAGAAAAATCCGCACGTTTATTCATGAAATTGCTGCGTCAACACCAATTTCAGAGTAATCCCGCCTATTACTCATATAATTGATATTGAAGCGAGTAAACGTCAAAGAGCTGTCAACCGGCGCATAATAGATTGTTGTTCGGCGCAATGGAGGGAAAGGATTATGTTATTCGCGTTAAGTGCCGCGATAAACTCGCGTTTATTAACTTGACTGGAGGTGAGTAATTTTTAAATATTCGATCAGTGCAAAAAACAACTACAAATTTTAACATTTCAGCACTGAAATTGTTTGGTGTCGAACAGCACCTCAATTTTCATGTCAAACTTGCAGACAATTTCCGCTTGTTTAAAGATGTTGTCGAAACATTTTACAACCATTCAGGAATCTATCTTGAACTCATATACGGTATCGTCTTTAAAAATTCACCGAAAATCGTAACGCCATATGTAAGTTTATGAGTGCAAATTATAGTTTTCAAAGCCTTCTGTTTTCGGAAACAACTAGTCAATTCACTAGTAGATTTCATTCCAATGTTTTTTGGGGTTATGTCCATCCAGAAAACGTATAAAGTAATGACACTTACAGCTGCGCTCCAGATTTTTCCTGAATTGGTTGCTGCTGATCAAATCGACCATTTCATTGTATGTTTGAATTATATTTTTGACTCAAATGTAATATTTAGTATGTTTATTTTACACATTTACTTTAGAGCTCAATGTGCGGCTATAAGGAAAATCGTATCAAATTTCTAGCAAAAAGAGAAAAGAAAGCGTCAAACGCAGCAGTTGAATCTCTCGGTGCAGTTGCTAGTCATGTTTCAGATGTGGCCACCAATGAATTGGTGATTGACATCAAGCATCGTTATAGATGAAAGCAGCATAAATGCCATCAAGTCCGATCTCCGAACCACCCGTACTTATCGTATACCCGAACTATTTTTCCAGCATCGAACTGGTATGTTTGATAAGGTCCATGAACATTCTCGGAGGATAAATGTTGTTTGTTTCATTTTAGGTTTTATTTGAGTTCCGTGATCGATTCAAGAATGTCAACGAAATGGCTTTTGCATACCGAAATTACCTTTTATATGAGCATTAACGCAGCCCCACGAGTTTGAGTGCGTCGGATAAAAGAACTATAAGAATACAGTTTACCGCCTACCAACTTACACATTCAAATTTGACCGTTCAATTCATTTGAAATAAAAATAAAAATAATTGTGAAAATTAAAAAAAATAATACATCTTCACATGCACCAAATATATTTCTGCAAAACATAATTTTACATATCTATTGCGCATGTAGAGTTTTAACTTAGTCGCATGAATATTAAAATTGTCGAAATTCAGAAATGTCAGTTATGCCAATAGTAAGACGTCAAAAAATAAAATAAAATGGATATAGTGTACGGAAATCACGTAAAGTGAACGATGGCGCAATCTAAAGTGTCTGATCAAGTTTTATATAGGCGCATATAGAGAGTAATTTCGGTATGGGCTTTTGTGACTAAGTGGAAAAATTACGGTCCCAGTCTTGGACGAGTGCTGAACAGTCATTACAAAACGTGTTTGGTTTATTCGGGTTGGGCAGCTGAAGTGGAACAGGTGCTAATTCCATTGAAGCTATTTCCTGCACCAAAAGTGGGCAGAAATGCAATGACGAATAGTGAATCGTTTCAAAATGCGGCAAAAAGACTGATTGTCTATCGTAAGGTAACTTGATTTACATATACGGTAAAATACATGGGAAATAAAAACATCTTTTTCTTCTTTTTATAGCCTGGTACTCCACCTGAGCAAATGATAGAGATCAAAAATGATCATCCATATATAATAGCTGTGGGTGAAACTAAGGATAGCATCATTCGATATTACATTGAAGTGGAGCGACATTTGATTAGTGTAAGCACAAATTTATTGACACTGTTCACATTTAAAATTGAATCCAATGTTCATCATCCTAATTATTAAATTCAATAATTTCAGCTCCCTGGATCTTTTGATTTTTTGCAAACGTTCGATGCTTTTTTTAAAATCCCCAAAATATTCAACATGAATTTCCACAAGAGCATCGCCAATGCGATATTTTTCATACAGCATTACATACATGAGATGAAAGACAGCAACAAAAAACCAACGTCTCGGATGGAAGATGTTTATAACCAACTCATGCGTGATATGAATGGTGCAAACAAAATGGACTGATGTTGTGCGGCGACACAACGTGATTGAAAAGGATCTCCTGCCATTTTTTTTTTATATATTTAGTATAAATTTCACATTCAAGTCTTTTCGAATGTGATTAATTAAGTAAAGTTACCTTGAGTTGATGCAATGTGGTTCGATTTAAAACCAAAAAAGCAAAGTCCAAACATATATTTAGTTTTTTCCTGCTATGTATTACATGTATTACAAAATGGAAGTGACGAAGAGATTAATACTCTGTTTATTTAATAGTGGTAACGTTTATTTCATCGAAATATGAATTTGAAGTTTATTTATGTTTTGACCTATTCATAAATCGAATTATGCTGAATATTACATTGTTTTTTCGTATGCACGTAAAATTTCAAGACAATCTCCTGCGATACATTTCTCGTCATCAATTTTTCTTTTTTCGTATAAGTTTGGACAATTAAATGAATCGAATTTAATTAATGAATAGATTTCGGGATAAAGTTTGGCAATTTTTACGCTATTCGTAGACTTGTCGAATCCAGTGAAGCAATAAATCGAGGTCCAAAAGTAATAATTTCCCTCAGAGTCAAGAAACCGGTTTATTTCATACAATTTGTCGTCATGCAATATGATTAAACCGTTTTCATATTTGCGATCATGCATTTGAACCCATCGTACTTCAAATACATCGCTTGTTGAAAAGTGACAAACTATTTCTAGATCAGAAATCAGACGTCGTTTGCTTGCCACTGGTTTTTGTGCTTTAAATGATTTCATGGACTGAGCGACTCTTTTTTGATGCTTGAGTGCGAGTGTTTTTGTAAGATGTTTGAAATGTCGAGTTTTCCTAGTCATTTTTGAACCATTGATGGTACGATTCAAAACGATTTGTACTTATAGCTTTTACTGAACCTATACGTCGAATGATTGTAGGATAATGAGTGAGGAAATGCTGTTTAGGAATCAATGTTGGTGAAAAATGAACTTTATATTCTTGTAAGTACACATAAATGTGTTGCTTCAGTTTAACTAAATCATGTTCAAAAAGGGATTGTGTGCTTATTATTTGAACTATTTGAAGAAGAGACTCAAGACAAAGGTAAACATTTTGTAAATCGTCCAAATATTCACGCAAAATAAAAGGAATATTCCGAAACAGGCAAAGCGACTGAGCTGCACTTTGATTCAAATTGTGTTTGTTTAGCTGAACCATTGATGGAACATTCTTTCGATTCAATGCACCATAATCATGTTATTGAATCTTTTGCACGAGACTCTCTTCAGTACACAATTTATTTTTGATACAATATTGGAATAGGTGGTGGAGTGTAATTGGTATAACTCCTTCTGAAATGTCGTGCATCAAATCACACTCTCGTTTAATTCCCTTCGTTTGTGCAAGATCTACTTTCGTTGAGTTTTCAACCGTTTCACAAATGCTTTTCATATGATGCAATTGTTCTTAATGCATGCACATTTTCTTCACACTTAGTTCGGCAAAGATTTTTCGGCAAATCGCAAATTTTGCAAAAATAACTGGCATTAAAACTTTCAGTAAATCCCAGAGTAGTGCTTGCCCCAAGATTGTCAGCAGAAGTTATAGCCAAAGTTCCTTTTAAATTCAATTCATCTGAAACATCAATACCAATTGTTTCTAGAGACTTGATTTCGTCCACAATATTATTAAAATCGGTTGATTTTGTCTTTGTTTGTGCTTTAATCGATGTTGAACTCAATTTGATTCATTCTGTTTGACAGCTGACGTGCATGTTTGATGTTTCATAATGACATTTGGGCAAGTGTTGACGAAAAATCTGTGATGGCAACATTTGTAAGTAAATTGAAATAAATTCCCGTTTGGGAAGACTATTTTGCTCGTGGAAAAATTCCGGGAATATACCCGGCAAAATATTTTATTTTCCCAGGGAAAAAACTCACGGCACATCACTAAACACAACAACATAACAACATAAATTATCAATAACAACAATGTAACCAAAATAATTGTGACAGCAAATTGTCTAATAAATGATTTGATTTGAAGCAGAAATTATTTTCATGTGCAGATCATAAAATGTATCGGGATTTCCGTCAAATCTAGTGTTATCGGATACGATGTTCTGATTTGTCCCAATTAATCCGATTTTCATTGCTTCATTCGAAGCATTTTCTTTGCATTGTTTTGTAAACGGTTCGGCCATGCGTTCTCTGTTTACACGCATAAACCGTACGCTTCATGACAGGTAATACGCCTGTAATTATATGTCTGGTGAGATCCTCATGGTTATGACCATCAAGGGCTTATCATCGATCGATACATTCGAGACGGAATATGTCGATAAGCCTTCAAGCCAATATAATACGGAAAAGAGAGCAATATACCAATCGTCTTAAACGTAAGGGAACAACGTATATTGATAATAAACAATAGATAAGGTAAAGGGAAAACAAAATGTAAATCGTTTGACCTCTTTGCAGCGATGAATTCGAGTCAGTCGATGATCACCGATTCTAAAGAAAGGTTTTAAAATAAAACAATAAATTCAACAACAAAATGTTTCTGTTAAAAAAACCATATACCATCACTCGGGCATACTTGGTGCTGCGAGGTTAAAGAACCCTGCAATCGTCTCACACAGTTGGATCACATACGCAATTTTGTCATCGTCCATACGCAGTTGTCATCCTCTCAAAACATATTCAGTCGCAGTCTCAAAGTGAATTCAGTGTTTACAAACTCAAAAACAGTAGATACAACGAACCAATTTTTATGTGAAAAAAAAAGGAGAAAAATAATAAGTTTTGTGTTGTTCCAAATTTATTTTAGTGAAGAGAAAAAAAATATATACAGTACTGCTCAAAAGTCTTTGAACATAAAAAAAACACAATTTTCCTCGAAAAATATGGCAATTTCCATGAAAAACGAATATATTCTGTTAACAATTCATAAATATCGCGAAAACAAATGTTTTATATCTTATTACTAAAGGTTTTTATAATTTGGTACAAGAAATTTGGTCCAAAAATGACAAATTTTGTGTTCATTTTCTTGTATGAAAATCATCAGATCTTCCAACGTTTTCCCACTATATTTACAACTTCCGTTCCTTCAAGTTCTCAAAAAATGATCAAAATACCCTGAAAACAGTCCAAAATATCAAACACATATGAATTTATACAAGTCAAATTGAAATTCTGGCTTAGGTTGAGGTAAAAACATATTTTTCGCGAAAAATAACAAAATCCTTCCAAAATATTGAACAAAACAGAAAAAATGCCATTTTCCTCCCACTGCACTCAAAATTATAGCTCAATTTATATAAATAAACATTTGTTTGATATTTTAGAGTGTTTTCAGGGCATTTTAATCAATTTTTAAGAATTTGAAGTCGTGAAAGTTGTAAATATAGTGGGAAACAGTTGGAAGATCTGATGATTTTCATACAAAAAATGAACACAACATTTGTCATTTTTGGACCAAATTTCTTGGACCGAATTATAAAAACCTTTAATAATAAGGTTGAAAACATTTGTTTCCACGAGATATAAGAATTGTTAACAGAATATATTCGTTTTTCATGGAAATACAAAGCTCGGCGACAGATCAAATTGATTGCCAGCGTCTCCACGCGGTTGCCGACGAAATTAACAAAAACACAACTTAAACTTTGGCAATTGGCACAAATTTGGGACAAAAAATTGGCAGCTGGCACAAATTTGGGTCAAATGTGTTGCCGAGCTGTCATTGTAGCCGGGGTTTGTGGAAATAGCCACATTTTTCATGGAAGAATGTGTTTTTTTGTCATGTTCAAAGACTTTTGAGCAGTACTGCATGTATATACAAAGAAAAAGAAAGAAAAGTGTTTAGTGCTAATCAACGCAGAATCTACACATAAACATTTACTTGAATTTTGGATCACCGTTGGACGTCAAAGCAAGCGTTCGCAAAAGTATAGCTTAGCCGCAAGCATATGGTATACTCGGCATAATATGCTTGCATATCGATATGCTGCGTTCTCTACGACGCGAACGCAACGATTAGGTTGTGTGTTTTCATTGTGTGGTTCTTAGTGAATCATCAGATCAGTTTGTGTGTGTGCGTCGATACTGTGCATAACAATCCGTTACGTTCGCGTCGTAGCGAACGCAGCAGATCGATATGCAAGCATTTTATGCCGAGTATACGATATGCTTGCTGCTAAGCTATACTTCTGCGAACGTTTGCGTCAAAGTGAGTAGTCATGTTTTTCGTTCTCTCCTAAGTCGTGTAAAACTAACCATTTGCGTTATGTAGTTCGATCCATATCGACAATACTCCGAGATTCATTTCAAGTTGATTTTTTGTTGCGGATAATTTTTTTTTCTCTTTTTCCCATTTTTCGTTCATTTTCTACGACTAATGATATCTTAATATTTATCATTCTCGATCTGTTTGGTGAAATATTCTTCATTCTTTTTCTCTACTTTTACTAATTACCAAAAGATACATTCGAATCAAAAGTTTATTTGGGGCAAATTACTGCCATATTTCATTCAATTCATGAAACACACCGGGTCTTCCAATACGCCCAAAACTTTATCGGAACTTCGTAAAACAAAACGTAAATTACAAGCTCAGTTAGACCAATCTTTGGGAGTAGTTAGATCGGCAAGATTGAAGAGTGCCCGTCAATTTTTACAAGCTAATAAATCAGTTCAACATCTTCGGGAAGAAATTTCGGATATCCATTCATCAGGATTGCTCAAACAAATCACATCTTCTTCATTTTCATTTTCGTTTCCGTTTTGTGTTGCTTCATGATCAACGTAATCAATTGAAAGTGGCGATGCTGGCGATGAAACTACTTGTGGTGAAGCTGGTGGTGTTTCGAGGTTATTTTGATCCATTTCAATGGACGGGTACTTTGAGAACGGCTTCTCATTTAACCTTTGATGGTTATAAATCGCTGGTTCCATTTTTCGATACTTCATTTGAAATGCATCAGCTTCGGCAATTGATTCTTAAAAAATGGAAAGCAAAGAGTTATATAATGATATTATATGATACCGTAGACGAAGATCTACTTACTAAAAGCTTTGATTAATGTCGCCTTATAACAAGCGTTGACATCACGATTAAATGTTTGGGCAATATCGAAACTGAAATCAGGAACTGTATTGAAATCGTGAGACCAGAAAACTATATGGATTTGATTTCTATTTATTCGGTGTTTATAGGTTTTTGCCAAACTGAGTTTATACACGTAGTTCACTGGTATTGAGATGACTTCATTACAGTCTGTCAAAAATACAGATACAATAACTGAATCCATAAAAATTGTATTATGATCAAATTAAATATTTGTCTCCTCTGATGATGAATATCAAACCGGCAAGCGCAATGTGTAAACAAGTAAACAAGTAAAATTGTCATTGCGCGCGGTGTGTCAAAATGTACATTGTAGCCATGTGATAAGTACTTCGTTCAAATCGTACACTTATATGTCTCTTAGTGAATTTAATTAAACATAGCATGTGAAATTTTTTCAAATAATTTAGTTCATTTGATTTTTTATTCGTTAAATAATATTTTTTTCATGTTTTGTTTGATTTTCACATGCATTTAATTATTACAAAAGCAACGGAGCCGCTCTTTTGTTTTGTATGTACTTGGTTGCGAGCTCCGATATAGTTGGAGCCGCAACACGCGATAGTCCGCCACCTGTCGGAGCTCATTTCAGCTATGTAATTACGAGATGGTACGCGCCTTTCTTTTAATTTTAATTCATCGTTTTTATATAAGGCTTTCATGATAGCTACAATAAAGGTGGAATCGTTCCTTTTACCAGCCTTTATCGAAAGAATGCCTTTAATGTCTGCTGAATCAAAGTGATGAACGTGCTCTTTAAATAATAGTTCACCAGTTTTCGTGTTCTGTTTTTGATTGCCAAGCCGTTGCGTGAGGATCTTTATTTGCAGATCTTTTTGCATGTTTAAATCGCTTGCTTTGCGCAACAACATTTTGGCTTGCTTTAAATTTTTTTCTAGAATTTTGATCTGCTCACGCAAATTTTCAATTTCTATGTTCTGAATACTCGATTCAACTGTCTCGTTCGCATCCTCATTTGAAGTTTTTTTTATTATTTCGTTCGATTTGCTTGTGATGAATTGAGTTTTATCATTGAAATCGTGTCGTTGCTTGGATTTAGTAAAAAAAAAAATGAAATAGAAGGATAATCGCAACTGGCCATGCTTTTTTTTTTTAAATTTTAGTACGTAAACTGTGTGCAACTAACTACTGTACAGTGGGCAGAGATTTAGTCACATCTCATGGCTCTTGGCGATTATGATTCATGAATGTATGCGTATGCTTTATGCATACACTTGCTGTACAGTCGGACGCGCTTGTGCATGCTGTTTGCACATGGCAATATGTAACACTTTGGCGATGTCAAACTAAATACCAAACGGATACGCACACATTTATACATCAGATCATCAAACAGCACAAGCACAAGCGTGTAAGACTCTACAGAAATCGTATGCAGAAAGCGTACGCATACATTTAAGAATCATATTGCGGCATGTGAACGGTTTCCAACAGTGTGATTTTTATAAACACTCGCTGCGGCTTGTGCGGTGACGAATTATATACGAATTGTATTCGACTGAATACGTTCTGTACATGGCACAGTCTACGCGCTTGTGTACGCTGTTTGCACATACCAGCATGTAATACTTAAGCGATGTAAAACTAAATATAAAATTTATGCAGGCAGCATGGAAATACAAACACATTCGTACATCAAATTCTACATACACTGTAAATATAATGGCGCGAATCTGATGCAAGAATGTGAATCGGATTTTTATTGAGTGTTACATCGCCTAAGTTTTACTTACTGGCGTACACAATCGCGCCAGACTGTACCGTGAGGCGTATGCGGTGGACAAACTGTACACGAACCGAATTCGAGTGAATACGTTTCGTACACGCTTCAGTATTTGAACATTGGAAACATGTGAGATATAAGTCTTCACTCGAATCTCACTCGGGTTTCACATTCAAATACTGAATCGTGTGCGAAATATATTCACTCGAATTGAATTCGAGTAAATGAGACACACGGGAAGTCGACATTTTTGCAGAGGCGGTACCTCTTGAGGGCCGAAAGTCGTGACTTTAACCTTATATTCGTCAATTTCAGAGTTTGTGCTGATAACTAAACACATTTTCAATGCGCGCGTACTGAGAGTGAATGTGACTTATGAGTGTCATTTGACAAAAACCACGACTTTTCTTGAGTTTGTGCTCGGAAACTGGGGGAAGAAGGGTTTTAAAAATGTGTTTAGTTATCAGCACGAACTCTGAAATTGGCGAATATAAGGTCAAAGTCACAACATTCGGGACCTAAAGGGTAACTACCATGGAGAATGATCGACATTTTCAAAAGTAGCTCCTATTTGGAGTTTGTGCGCATATTCTTTTTTTCGAGTTTTGCTTCTTCCTTTTAACAGATGACATTTTACCATTTCAAACACAAAAGACAAACTGTTTCAATTTGTGGGTTCTCAGTATGGTCAGAGACATTTTGACCAGGAAATATGGTCAGCTTGTCGAGACTGATTGACTATAAATTGACTGAGACAAATTGACCGAGAAATGTGGTCAAATTGTCTCAGACAGAATGTCCATTTTTTCATCGACCACTTGACCATGAAATTTTTTTTGACATTGACCACAAACCTACTGATCCCAGACATACTATCATAGAGCCGGTTGGTTCAATTATAACAGCTAGATGCATATAACACTTATATCCAACATCTCTCTGTAGAGAATAATTTCAAACACGACTGAATTGTTTCAGCTATTGATTCAAACCTAAAGTTTTATTTGAAGTTGATTAATTCATAGATCACTTTGATATTAATAACTATATTTTATGTATGCTATGATTAGCTGTTTAAAATTATTTCTTCATTCTCCCTTGTAATTTTGATAAAATGTAATGTTGCATTAATCTTTGAGTTATGTCTTGAATTCTTTGGTTAGTATCTTGTTGGTCAAAACTCATGCTGCAGTCGCTTTTTGATTTATTTCAGGAATCCAATGGTTAATTTCAAATCTTGCCTCTGCTAGTAGTTCGTTATTGAATGGTGGCAGATTTCCATATAGGAAATCGTTGTTCCATTCGTCTTCTAATTTGATTGGATGTATTTTAAAATAATTTGGTGGATATTCTCCCATCGTAAGTCGGTAATGGCGGTTGTATATCCAGTTGTATGATTTATATTTCCTTGTTGTTTTTGAATGTAATCTTTTAATCATTGTGTTTGCCATTTGTATAAGTTTGTATCCCGTTTGCTTTTGATTGACTTATGATTTTACAAGATTTGCATTTGCTACTTTATTCAACAAAATTCATTTCATTTCGATGTTTCTTGAAAATGACATTTGTCAACGGTTTTGTCATGATATCTGCAACCATTAAAGTAGTCGGACAATATTGAACTTGAATATTTGTTTCTACGATTTGACTTCTCACATAGTGATATTTTATGTCAATATGTTTGGATCGTTGAGATATTCTATCACTTTCCAACATTTTAATTGTACTTTGGTTGTCCTCATAAATAAGTATTGATTGTTGATTGAATTGACCAAACCCCATTAATACATTGCTACCAAACTTCGCATTGCTACCATGTAGAGAATAATTTCAAACACGACTGAATTGTTTCAGCTATTGATTCAAACTGAAAGTTTTATTTGAAGTTGATTAATTCATAGATCACTTCGATATTAATAACTACATTTTATGTATGCTATGATTAGCTGATTAAAATTATCTCTTCACTCTCTTCTCAAATTTACAATTTTATTTGAATTGCTACAATTTTATAATGCCATTTGAATACATGATTTTTAATGCAATAAATAATTGCAAATGTTCAAATGGAAATAAATGTTTGTACTAATTGTCAATTTATTTTGGTTTAATTTATATCAGGACTAAAGATTTCGATTCGATGTGAACATTGATGTTATTGCTTCTTTTGCTTTAGTTGCACATGATCTCACTGACGGTCTTTCTACAATATCTGGGACTGATTCATTTGCATCAGTTATTATACTTTGGTCAATTGAATTATCAGGTGAAGCCTCTGGTGAAACAAATGTCTGCGAATCAATGCTCTCAATCACGTTTTTTACGATTTCCCCAAAGGGATTTTTCGAAATTAGTTCGGAAAAAAAAATTTCATTAGAGTGTTCAAAATTATAAATTTTCGGTCTCAGCGTGATTTTTTAAAAAAAGTACCTCTTTTTGGAGGCCTGTATTTCGTGAACGGCTTGGAATTTTCTTTTACAATCTGAAGCAAAGTTGTAGCACTGAGTATACTGAACAACTTTGCTGAACATTATGATACCAAAAAGTCACATCTAATACCACAAATATGGTAAAATGTTCAAAAAATGCTATTTTTTACCCCTTTTTTTACACACAACAATATTTCATAAACGGTAGGAGATTTGATTTTACTGCCCAGAGGAAAGTTGTAGATCTTGACGCGGTAAACCATTTCTGTGCAGGAGTTGACCCCGAAAAAATACTCCCAGAGGGTCAAAATTAACCCGAAAAATGTATAGTTTTGCAAACTTAATGCCGATTCCAAGGACTTTAATTTTAAAGTCGACTTTAATTTTTTTTTATTGAAAATGATTAGAAAATTGAAAATTTTTGAAGCAAAACATTATTTTTCGCATAAAAAAAATGCATTGTGTGTTGATAAAATGTTGATTTTTTGGTTTTGGGCCACAATTTTTCCTTGCACAATACCAAAAAATCAACATTTTATTAACACAGAATGAATTTTTTCTACAAAAAATAAAATTTCACTTTATAAATTTTCATTTTTGTAATAAATTTCAATAAAAAAAATTGTGATAAAAATATACTTTTAATTTTAATCGATTAATAGCCAAATTCGATTATTATCCAGAGTTTAAAAGCAATTTAATTTTTTCTGATATTTCAAGTGAAATAACATAAGGAGCTTGTGGAAATCTATATCTTTCTTTTTGAACTTGAAAGTGAGTGTGACATTTTTTAACAGCCTGTTTTTTGTGCGTCCGTCTGTTAAGCAAAATAATCATCAATTTCTCAAGACTCGGGATTTTTTGATTTCCCTGCGCAAGAAACGCATTTTTTGGAAATAGCATGATATTGTTTGTCATGTTCAATATAAATGATGAATCTGACTTTGAGCCGTGTCCGTTATCATGCATTATAGCCATTGAAAGTGCGAAAACAATCGCAACAAAAGATGCTAAGAGATTTGGAATGAATATAATTGCTGATGACATCAGCGAATGCAGACTTCGAGATGTTCATGTAGATTTAACCAAGCCAAATATTCATGCTGCTTCCAGATTTTGTTACCCCATTAAAAATCGGTATATTGGATGACAATGGCTCAAATATTGAGTGTGAAAGCTTAAAAGAATATTCAAATAAAAAAAGAATTGATGAATCCAGTTCATTTGTTGAGGTTCCAGGTAAAAGCGGATCCAAAATTGTCCGGAAATCATCACTTATGAATTTTTTGTCTGAATCGAAAGGTAAATTAAGTTCGGACCGACTAAGACGTGTAATGGGTGATTCCAAGAAGAAAAAAAATGTTTGCCGTCAATTAGAATTTGTCGACGTATCACCAAGCGAACAGCTCATACGCAAAATGAGTGAAATACACATTGGGGATTGGTGTATATTTCAAAATAAATTTGAAACTGAAAATAGCAGTGCTAAATTTGTTATTGGAAACATCATTTCTTTTGAATTCATCAAAGACAAAAAAAATGTGCTACAGAAAACCACAGAAAGAGAGAAGAAAAAACAATATATTTGGGATTTAATATATGTTTGAAAATTTCCAAAGTATTTATAAGACAAATGTAAAACCAATGTAATTGGCCTATGTGGCAGCATGTATAAGTATCATTGCACTTAGATACTTATACCGAATGAAATAAAGAATAATTTCGCTTCTATTTCTGAGGAAATGGGAAAAGATATAGGCGTGCTGGCTGTTTGGAACAAAATGAATGCACGTGGAATGATTTCTGGCTTCAAAGAATTCAAATGTTCAATCGTCAACTTGAGTGATTACGTTGCAACTTTATTACGTATCTCCTCTTGCATGCATTAATTGTAATTGATTTGCTCGCCAAAGGGAATGTACGATTCATATAGTTCCATTGCAGACGGAAAATGCAAATGAATAAAATTTTACCATTTTAAACCAAAATTCACGAAATGCACTTCATTTCAGGCGAAACGATGCAGCACAGTCACATGGCAAACCACAATTACATTTTCAAATACGTCTGCATTTATTTGAAAAGTTTTGAAAAATGACAACAATATACAATTTAATAAATTTAAAAAATTCTACTAAAAAAAATTCCTGGGTAAAAATTCCTGGAAAAAATTCCTATCATGCCAGGAATAATTCACTCAGGGATTTTTTCCCAGGAATTTTTTTTTAGTGCCAGGAACACTTACAACAGGTGTAATTACGCAGTGCCCAATTTGCATTCATTTTTCATAATGATTCAGTTTGTTTACATAGCTCTTATCGGCTTTGACTTCAACTTAATTTAATGCTCTTTAATGTTTTCTTTTTCTTTCATAATATTTATCGTATTGGCACTTGGTTTCAGTGAACACATTTCATTCAACGAAGCAGAACATTCGCTTCGCTGTCAATAAATTTACTAATTTGGTTGTAGCTGAAATATATAGATTATTCTATTTTTTTAATGTAAAAATAAAAAATAGCTCCTAAGCTAAGACTATAATTGAAAATAGCTTCGAGATCACGTATATTTCATTTTGTTTCAGTATCTTTTTTCTTCGTCAGTTCAGTACAGAGTTCATTTTTGTGGCCATCAACAGCGTTGAGTCGATCCATGTCTCCATCACAGCGAATTACCAAGCAATCTAAAAATTGTTTTTCTTTGTTACATAATTCATTTAGAGTGTACGTTTATTTACATACCTTTTATAAATTTCATTGTAACATCAGCAACTTTTCCAACTTCTAGCTCAGCTTTCGAAGCCAAACAGAACAAAAGTGAATGGCAAATTCTTTTATCGTAGCTGATATCCTCTCGTTTCACTTCATTCCACTCGATAATCCGTTCAACCGCTTTGTTTGGAATTTCGATCAAATTATCACCAATTTTGTAGATTCGTCCAGCAACCTTTGTAAATATCAAATCAACGTTAAACAACTATAAACAGTCGAAAATTCTCAAAATATTCTTACCGAGCTGTTGAATGGTATTTTGCCAGACAGTTTGTCATTTTCTCGTTTTATGAGATTATCGTGAGTCAAACCAAACGGCTTCGGAAGACCAGATTGACCGATTTTCATGATGACCTCATCAATGATAACTATTTTTGGTTCTTCGAGTATGCTGTCAATAGCGTCTTGGTTGCCAATGTGGAGTTCATGCATCATGGACACCGGTTCAAGTTTAACCTCAATAGAAGTGGCCAATGGATCATGCTCATTGACACTTTGTTCTGTGGTGTCGAAAATGGTCTCTTCTTCTCCAATATTCATTCCGGCTGCTGCAATTTGTAAACCAGCTGAGTCGTTTCCACGGCTTGTTTCATTATTGTCGTTGTTACCACCAGAAATCTCTTCAATTGGATCTACTGCTTCAACTGATAAAATGCTTTCATCGGTAGATTCATCTGTGTCGATTGTATCATTTGATGGTTCTGTCTGAACATCGAGTTTTGGCAACGGCAATTCATTCAAGCGTTGACTATTATACACGGCCGGCACAACATTTCGATGTCGATTCACATAATTAACAGCGTCAGTCCACTTACTTTTAAATTGTTTGATTTTACCCATGAAACAACCATCGTAGTTACCATCAGCATTAACATAAATCACATTTGAATCTGTTCCAACGGTCGTATCGTCTTCAACATCTACGTACTGTTCTTCATATGTTTCACTACCGGTCCCACTGTTTTGTATTTGATCTTGTTGCTCAAAATGGCGTTTTAGATGTTTTTCTAAGTTACTAATCAACCAATATTTTACGTAGTCACATTTGATTTTGATTGGAAAATAGGGACATTTAAATCAGCACCATATTTTTTAATGATTTTGACTAAAGTCTGAAATGTTTGATACGGCAATGTATGGTTGAATATTCATAGAATGCTTCACAGTATAATTGTTCACTTTTTGAACCAAACACAATTTCATTCGTTCACTTCTTGCATCATCTGCATTATTATTTTCATCATTCCCATTGTTTTCTTCAATCACACCATTTTCTCCAATTTGATTGTTTGGTTCAACTATTTCTTGGATATTTACATTTGTGAGTAATTTTGGAAGATTTAAAATTAGTGCCTTATGACCCGGTTTAAATTTGAATATTTTGTCTGTTTCTCGAATAAAATTGGCATAACACGTATTTCTTAGTACACTTAAATTTTCTTGCACGAATTCTTTGATTTGTTTTATATTTGTTTCATCAATAAGTAAAATGATATCTTCTGTGTCATAGCCAGCTTCACGTAAAATTTTATCTAAGCCGCGTGGAAATTTTTCTCTTAGTTTTGATCGTATTTTTTTGTAAAGCAAACACATCGCTGTCACAATTGACAGCAACAAACCACTAAATGCAACAACATTCACGCGCGCACACACACACGTATTGTGACGGTCAAACTCTTGTAAATCTAAGAGTGTATGTGAATGTGTGCAGAGATCTGTACAGCGCACCGAATGTGTGCAAGTGGCATAGCGCTGCGAATGTATGAAATGACCAGCGAATGTTTAAGAAAATCTGCGAATGCTTGCGAATGCCTGCGAATGTGTATGTAAACATGCAAATGCATGTACGTTTCTGAACATTTTAGCGAATAAATACGTGTCCACAGATACATAA